>CM076573.1:24721953-25246699 GCA_034641835.2 Pinus albicaulis
TTTCATGGATCCTCTCCTGGCTTACCTTCGAATTTGGGTATATCACTGGGCAACTTATGTGGCATTAGCGGCCAGTACGGATAATAGAAAATTGGATCATTCGTAAGGCGCATCAAATCAGCTATGTTGGTAAATTTTTTGTACGGATTAATCAATATTTTGAACACGACCGATGTCCCTAGTACCAAAATTATCTAGCAACAAACAGCCAAATAAACTAATATTTCTCTAAGCATATATGATTCACAAGAATCTTTATAGAGGTGTAAAAGACTTACCATATGTCCAACACTTGTTTGAAGTCGTTGTTGTCCCTCATGCACTTGAAGGAATTATCTTCGTAAACCTGTAGTCACAAACAAGCAAAATATCAAATATCACCTGTATAGAAATCATCATAAATCATGCTTATCATAGTGATCAAGGAATCCATGAAATAAACCATTAACTAACAGCTTATTGAGAAAAATGAATATATTTGTATTAATTTCAAAAGAAGGAAAACCTTACAACCTTAGCCTTGATGTTGAACAGGCTTTCCCGGGGTCCAAAGCAAGAGTCTCCTTTACTTTTATAAGTTCTGCACTCCTCCAACCAAGACAAATAGAGGTATGTGATCTCTCCTCTCAAAAATATTAGTTAAATGAGTCTGAATCCCAATAGCACTTAACCTCAAATATTTCTAAAGCTTGAACTCCCTTTGAGGCTACCCAATGCCTCTTTTTATAGTGGAAAAGAGGAGGTTTTCAGTTCCAACTATGAAGGGATAGAATCCTCCATCAAAGGGATAAGCTCCTCACATCAAGGGGTTAGCTCCATAAGGTAAGGGATACATGAACCTCATAAGAGCGGTTCTGCCACCGCAAGATATTTTCTAGAAGCTTCTAGAATTTACTAAAAATGAGATTTTCTGAGTTTCTTGCGCCTTTTTAATATTTACAGGGGTCCACACCTATAACATAGAGAAAGTGCGTTCAGGTACGCAGAAGACATGAACATTAGGTGTAGGAAAACAGACAAGATATAGAGAAAGTGCGATGCCAAAGTTAAGGAAATTTTTAGGAACTTTTCTCTGATTTTCAAGGCTTGACATGAGGAACTGATATGTTAGACTTGCAAAGGAGGATGTATGAGTGATAATGAGCTCATACACATAGCAGAATGTCAATATGACAATTTTTAGTGTAAAAGATTGCCCCCTAAAGTGCAAAGTCTGGAATAGATGAAGCTGAAGTCTGTCATATATGAAGAGTGCAGTACTTTATCATTTCAAGAATCATCCTGTGGACACCCCAGTCAGAACCTGTAAAAAAATTCAATGCAAAATATATATATATCATCGCTGAGGTAGGAATTCCCATACTCAGATCAAAACTAACTAGAGATTGATTCAAATTGTTCTGATACAGGAATGATTTTGAGTACATCATAGTATAGACATGTGTAGACACAGTATGGTCGCAGCCATCTATTATGAATAGTCCATTGTATAACTGATAACAAAATTCCTCGCAGCCTGGATGGTAGAAACTAGATCCAGGGTCTTAATTTCCGCATCTCAAACAAGTACGATTCTATCCATGTGAATGAATGTGTCAAAGTTGAACATGGTAGAAACCACTTGATTACCAGTCAATCATGTAAAATATTAACAAGTGTGAGATTAACCACCAGTAATGTCAATGGTTCTCAAAGTACTCATTACAATCCATGAAATGTGAATGAATGAGATGAAGTTGAACATATCATGGAATCATTCTATCGAAGGTCAATGATGTAACCTGTCATCGAAGGCGAGAAACCCGCCATTGAGACATGCAGATTTTGAGGTACTGACAATTTATAGATCAACTTCTTAGATAATGAGTTGTCATCGATAGAAAGTGATCCGCCGTAAGCAAGACCACAATACGAAATCATAGATCAAGTTTTGAAAATATGTTGGCAATGACTGACTCAGGGATGGTCAAAATGAATGACAGATATTTTTCAGATGAATGGTTTATTTGAATTGTCCTCTTGAACACATAACGACACTGCAGATAGCTTGGTGACAATTAACCCAAAGCTAATACCCAGAAACCGGCTGAAGACTTTTAATGTGGTTTGATTAACTGTTAGGTAAAGGATTTCCCAACCCAGGTGAACAAAAAGTGTCGTGTTCAAGAGTGGTTAAATGGATTTTCAAAAAATAAAAATACAACAAACAAGTCCATTTCTCTCTCTTTTCCCCCACCATTTCTGGCAAGTACCTCTCTATTTTTGACAAGCTTGAGGAGGATAAGATTTTCTTGGTTGTAAGCTCATCCTTCGGATGAGTCCAACTTAGTTTAAGATTTGAACCCTAGAAAGGAGTGGTTCGATCCTATTTAAAATTGAACAGGTCCTTTACTGTTAAATTTTAACGAGTCCAGTATAGGAGAAACTCGGAGTTTTTCGATTTTAGGGAGTTGGAAGAAAAAACTTAAGAAAACTCCATGAGTGTAATTTTTCGTAAATTTAGTCTCTCGAGCCCGAAAAAGGATAAAATAATGCGGGAGAGAACTCTATTGACCATTATTAGTCAACGTATACCTTTTTTCATAAATAGTCCATTTCAGTCCAGAAAAGGGGTAAACTTATACTGAAGGGACAATCATTCATTTACTTTAATGAGTTTGAATAATCAAGTGCTCGGCAATATTTTCATGTTTAGAGAGTCTGAAAAGGCCTTAAAAGAGGACTTCGAGTTTTTTCTTTTCGTAAATGTTTGAAAGAGTCTGAAAAAGTGATAAAAGTATGCTCTTTGTTGAAAAATGATCAATTCTCCTGAAAAATCCAATTTCTACACAAAACTTGAAACATTGCACATACCTATTTTAAGATGAATAAAAATGCTTTCAAAAATAACATTTTTAAAGTGAAAAATAAACAAATTAGAAACTCGTTTATTCTTAAAACCTTATAAAAAGGGCCTTTCTAACTTCATTTTTACCGTTCGAGTTCAGAGTGAAAAGTAAAAGCTTTTGGGTAAAAATTTTCCTGTGAAGATTCTGGAAGATCCGTCCAAAGAAATCAAGAACCGTCAACTCCAGGTAATCCACGACCTCTTAATCTTGTATTTCATCCATTTTCATTTCATTTTTAGGCTCTAGTTTTCATTTTTAAGAGAAAAATATGTTTAGAAAATCGCCCACGGGGGTCTATAAGCACAACACACGGGCCTTGCGGACCCCAACATTTTCCGATGTAGAAAAAGGTCGTGGGTCCTCACTTGTCACACAACGCGCGTGCATTCCTACGCACTGTGTATGAAGACAAAGTATGGAACCCGCGTAATTAGATTTCAAAATTAAATTTCTCAATTGCCGCCCAAAATTAGATTGTTCTAATATATCTTTTTATGCATTGTAGGATAAACAAGATGTTGATTTGGAGAGAACGTGAGCATGAAGACATGGATGACGCCGCAATGCTCCATTTTCCCATAATGCAAGCATTAAGAGCATGCGGTTTTTATAAATTCTGGGCCATTCAGGGCATGAGGGCACAGGTAGACCTCCTAACATGGCTGGTGAAAAGGTGGAATGTACAGGACCAGTGTTTCATTATTGGCGGCCACCGGCTCGAAATCGAGCTGGAGGATATTTATTTTTTGGCTGGTTTGTCCAAAAGGGGTGAACAAATTTCCTTGTTTGGGACTAGGCCAGGTGGCCAGACTGTCGCTAGTCTTCGACAAGAGTTTTGTAATGATCAGGCAGACCCTAGGGACAAAAGGAATGACATAAAAACTATCATCCGTCACGAGCTAAAAGTTATTGCGTTTACTATTACCAGACTGTGTGGGAGTGCAGCACTACACGTGGCTACCGGTTCCCAAATGCGCATTGCTGTAGACTGTTTTCAAGGCACCATTTTCAACTGGTGCAAAGCTATGTTGGCCAATGTAAAAGGCCAAATAACTAGAGCGAAGAATGGAAAACTAAATAACTTTGGATATGGATCCATTGTAGTAACCTTTTCTCTAGAGAGGATCCTCATGTTAGCTCCGCAGAGCATTCCTGTTGATGTCGGTCAACCTCGAGAACCTAGGATGGTTCGTTGGGTTTCATTGATGGCCCACCATGGTATTGAGGGCATCGAGATTGTTCGATTTCCTCCTTCATATTTTCATTGGCTATAACGCCATCTTTTCATTGGCTAGAACGCCAACTTTTCGTTATAGAGGATTTTCCATACACCGGGATAGATTTCCGCGGCGACCGACAGATGACTATCCCAGAAGGGGAACAATCAGGTAAAATCATTTTCAACAATTTCTAGTTCTAATATTTTTTGTATTTTGATCGTCTTTTGAAAATTAATAACCAAATTTTTGAATGCAGATGTGGGCCCATGGCGACCAACCCATCTCTAGCCTTATGAAAGAAGACAACCACTTGCAGCCGCACCAGCCCCAGTATGCCAATTTGTATAAATCCTGTCTAATTTAGAGCATCACCTAGAGCGTCTGACTCTAGACATTCTAGAGACAGACATAGATGAGATTCCTCTTAGATTACAGAGATACCATATTGGTGTTCCAAGCCCTTTTAGGAGGTTCCTGTGTACGGTGGCTCAGGCAGTGGTCTCTTATCATGATCATCATCAGTGATGGGATGATAATGTTGTAGACTCATACTTTTGACCTTTTGTATTACCATTTTTCCGATCATAAGGTGTTTCCAACCTATGATCGAAGACAATGTATATATTTTTTGAAAACACTTCTACATTATGATATATCACTATTTACCGGCTACCTGTGTACATGTTATGAATGTTGTTTAATTTATTGTTTTTATTATTGCAAATGTCAAATTATCATACTAGAAGCAACTGCATCTGCTAATGTATTTAAATGTCTTGGAATATGTTGATATTCAATGTAATCAAATTCACGTTCCAAGAGACAAACTCTTAAAAATAACCGTAATAACACTGGATTTCTAATGGCATAAACCCTGTTAATATGTAATACAACAAGTTCAGAATCCAAGCTAACAATCAAACTCTGAATTCCAAAAGATATGGATTCAGATAATAACTCAATCACTGCACTATATTCAGCAATGTTATTCGTTGTTTGACCAAGGCTTACCCCATGCATGGATACTAACTCGTCAGAGGGTGAATAAATAACCCAAGCTGCAGAAGAAATGTTTCATGTACTACGACAAGCACCATCAGCAAAACCAACGTAGGTTTGAAGAGATGTCGACATCTGCAATATCAAGAGTAAAACTCAGATAAGCAGGAATAGTGAAAAAACATACTTCTAAACTAGGCACGCTTTTCTAATCTAAAACACACCAGCAGTAAAGAAATCTAATCTAATTAAATCTCCACACCATGTTTAAGCATAATATCTCTTTAGATAAAGCCCATTTCTAGGTTCATCTAAAGGGACACCATCAAAATCTATCAGCTCATAGGCCCCTTTTGCCAGTTTTCGCTTAACAATGAAAGGGCCATGCCACATAGGCACAAATTTTCCAGCTCCTAGCCTATCATTGGCTTGATCATAAACTAAGACTAGGTCTCCTTCTGAAAAATTTCGAGGGGTAAAACTTCTATCATACTGAGCTTTTATTCGTTTGACATGAGCCTCGTTTGCTATTACAGCATTTCGTCGATTCTCATCTAGCTGATCCAAGTAAAAAAAAAATTTCTCCTCTTTAGACATAGCTGGAAGTAATTTTATGGCTAATTTCAAAGATGGAATTTCGCATTCAATTGGTAACACAGCCTGCAAATCGTAAACCAGTTGAAAGGGAGTGAAACTAGTTGATGTTTTTACCGAGGTTCGATATGCCCAAAGTGCTGAAAATAACATGGAATGCCAATTCGACTTATGAATACCAATAATTCGTTTGATCATAGTGACTAAAAATTTATTGATAGCTTCAATCAGACCATTAGCTTGCGGATAATATGGAGTGGAACTATCATGGCGTAGGCCAAGTTGATCTGTCAGTTCAGTCATCATGATATTCCGAAAATGACTTCCATGATCTGTAATAATGGCTTGAGGAACACCAAACCTAGCAATTATGTGATTGAATACGAAAGTTGCAGTAGTCTTGCCATCATCCGAAAACGTAGGCATCGCCTCGACCCACTTAGTAAAATAATCTACCACTAAGATAATATACGCATGCCCCCCGGCCGGGTGAGGGTTACATGTAATAAAGTCAATACCCCATTTTGCAAAAGGACCGGAAACAATTATAGGGTGAAGAGGAGCGGGTGATGCACGCATCTTATGATCAAAAATTTGAAAATTGTGGCATTTCTAGACTGCATAAATACAATATTTGAATAACGACAGCCAGAAATAACCAACGCGCAATATATTTTGAGCTTTGGCATACCCATACATATGACTGCCACATGCCCCAGAATGGCAGTCATTTAAAACCTTCTCAGCTTCTTCATGAGTAAGACAACGTCAGAAAATAGAATCCTCTCCACGATGATAGAGTGTATCACCAATAATATTGTATTGCTGGGATTGGAAACATATTTGCCATTTGCTGTAACCATGAGATTTGTTGAAAGTTAGGTTTGAGGTATGTATCTCACACCATGGTCAAAGCTGATCTGAAACTGGACTCATCTGCGATGGGATTCTCCACCACAGTTGATGTCGGTGAAGAAATCACACATCATTAAATAATAAAATTTCTTTGCCTGGATTTTCAAACTCAATCAAATTCTCATGATAACTATCATTTAGTACGCCCCTAGCGTTGTTTGGGCAAATGTACATCATGGGTACGATCGAAATTAGTTTTACTGCGGCATCAGATGGCCTCAAGTCTTGGTAACGAACAACTACCAGGCTAATTCACAACCCGTGTGTATTTGATCTCAGTCGGATGTAGATTTTGACTAAGGTAGTAAATCACATGTTCAATTTTAGATTCGTCTTCCTGAACTAAAACCATCCCAGTTGTGGAATGAGAGGTGGCGAGGTACAAAACATAGTCCTGGTTGTAGTTGGGAGGATGCAATAACGGTGCATGGGTCAACGCATGTTTAAGTGCATCAAAAGATCGATCATCAATCTCATCCCAAAATAATGGAATGTTATGTTTCAGCAACCGGGTAAAACCCTTTGTTAGCTCGGCGTAGTTAGGAATGAACCGACGTAAAAAATTTTCTTTCCCCTACAAAATTTGGAGTTGGCGCGGAGTCGAAGGAGGAGGTAAATTGACAATAGCTTCAACCTTCGACGGATCAACGCGAATGCCTGCTTTCGAGACAAAAAATCCCAGTAAGCTACCCAATCCTACACAGAAAACATATTTTTGTGGATTCAACCTAATTCGATAATGCCTACATCTCATAAAGATAGCTCGTAAATGAGTGAGATGGTTGGCCCTACGCGATGAATGAGCAAGTAAATCATCGAGATATGGCTGCACAATGTGCTTAATGTCATGAAATGCGTAAGACATAGCCCTTTGAAAAGTTGCTCCCGCATTATTTAATCCAAAAGGTAGTTTGCAATAAGAAAATGTTCCCCATGGAAAAATGAATTTTTTTTTTGGCTGATCAGTAGGGAGTATGTTTATTTGATTGTAACCAGAAAAACCATCCATAAAGGAAAACATTTCATTGTCGACACAATCATCAATTATTTTATCGATATAGGGGGTTGGATAATTGTCTTTGGGACAAGATCGATTAATATCTCTATAATCGATACATACTCGTATCGTTCCTTATTTTTTAGTAACAGGAACAATATTTGATACCCACTCCGTTAAAGGAATTGGATAAATAAAACCTGCGTGAAGTAATTTTTCAACTTCTTCTTTGATAGCAGTAGCTTTTCTAGGATGTATTTGACGTAGACGTTGACGAACAGGTTTGGCATCCGGGTAAGTCTTGATTTCATGTACGACAATTGACGGATCAATTCCTGGCATTTATTCATAGGACTAGGAAAACACATCATGGAATTCTTGAAATAAGGCTTTATAAGTTTGAATTTCATCTTTTGTACAGAAAGCACCTATATGAATGTTTTCAATTATTCCTGTCTTTACTGAAATTTCAATTGGAATCGTTCGAGAGATATTTTCCAAATTTAACTTAGAATCAAGATTTTGCAATGGATTCTGCGGTTCTTTGACATACTCAACAGTAAAATAGAAGCGAAATCATCTTAAAAATGATCCAGCTCAGGTAAAAATGAAGATCGATGATGTAGATCTTCCCATGGTAAATCTTCAACAGACAAAAGTTCACGAATTGGCTCATCAATATGAACAAGATTAGGAAATGTCGTTGTGGCTGAACTAGATATAGAAAGTGATTCCTCATGGATCCCATTCATTGGATCAGTTTTGGTTGAAGAGGGGTCAGAAAGTGACTGTACAGCCTGATACGCAATTTCAAATGGACTCAAAGGCATCATGCCATCAAATAAATCTAACTCAAAGTCTGACGGTATGACCCAAGGATCATCAAACATAACAGTGTCTGATGAAATCATATGAATAGTTGTGGTAGAGGGCGATACGTTAGGATGAGGAAAGGAAAAAGTTCCTAGTGAACCAGAATATTTAAGCAAACCTACTCCAACATCCTTGTAAGGGATAGCTACTTTACCAACGTGCTGGATTGTTTCTATAGAGGCTGGATCAGAAGAAAAATAAGTTAGCTGATCTATTGTAACGATCCTTCCTTGATGTAGAAATTTTATGAGCCGAAAGACCGAAGAAACAATAGCAGTCATAGCATAAGACCAACTGTGACCCAAAAGAAGGTTGTAATCTAGAGGGGAATCAACCACTTCCACATCTAGATTTATAGTTTTACCTTCAACCCCTATGGGTAAATCCTACAAAATACCAAAATGGTGGAAACCTCGGACATCAAAATCCTTTAGAATTCTCGAAGACTGATTGAATGTAGGAGAACCAAGCGATTTCCAACAATGGATCGACATAATACACGTTGAAGCTCCCTCATCAATCACAGTCCGAAAGATTGGTCTGTTTTTTACTAACACTGGAATTTGGAAAGCCATTTGATGAGGTAGGCGAGGTGTACTATTCTCTAAATCGAAGATTATAAGGTTCAAATCCTGAACATCGACAGCTCCTATGGCAGAAAAAAGTAATTTACGTTGTGCTGGACATGACTGTAGCACTTCAAAAGCTGACATTGTTGAAGGGGAAATAGCTAAATCTTCAATAATGTTGTAATTCTGAGTAGCTCTCGCATGTGGATTGAAAGATGATTTACGAAGAACACCCTTAGCAGGCAGTTTGATTATTAAGTCTGGATTTGGTTTCTTGATTTGTAGCGGACTAGAAATAGGAGGTGGTGTAGTTGATGTGTTTGCACTAGAAGATTCTACTTCTTTACCATCAACAGGATTCTTAGTACCATAATCTTGTGATCGTGTCGCAATTCGTACATGAGACATCATTAGAATAGGTTCTTCTAAGGCATTCGAGGTAGAACCAACCATCTTACTATCTTGAGTTGGAAAAGGATCTTTTAAGACAGTAGGTTGTTGCGAACCTTTAACGAATTTTGCAACCTCTGCTCGATGTGGGCATTCCTTAGTAAAGTGATCCTCGTCACAAATGTAACAAGGATAGCGAGGTTTGCGTTTTTTGTAATTGGATTCATTTTTATCAGTTTTCTCTTTTGAATTCTTTTTGTTTTTATTCTTCCCTTTCTTTTTACTGCCATATTTAGATTTGCTCGTAGATGTCTCTACGACATGAATGTCAGCAAAAATTTTGGGGGAAGATTCTCCTTTTGGGGAATCAAGTAAAGTTATAATAGGAGAGGAATTCTTTGAATATTTCTTCTTGCTTTTAGTATTTACTGTACCAATCATACCATCAGCGGCATGAGACCCTGAAGGAGCTGCAGCTATTTGACCTTGTTTTGGAAGATCGAGGATTTTTTCATGTAAAGTACCTGAATGCGTATAAACGAGGTCAAGGTACTGAGCTTGAGCAATTACTTGCTCCTTAGTAACAACGCCAGCCTTAGCTACATCCTCAGTGATTTTGGGTAACAATGATTTAACAAACCATTCCTCCAAAATTTGATCCGGAATGTAAAATTTCACCAAACACCTTCTACGTCGCCATTCATGAATATGATCAGAAATATATGTGGACGTGGATTGCTTTAGTGAATTTAATAGTTTCGTGCCATTGTCGTATTTGACAAGAAACTGAAAATGAGTCAAGAAGGCAGTTTCTAACAGACTGAAATTATTAAAAGAGCCTCGTGGTAACTCAATGTACCATTTGGCGGCAAGACCAATAAGAGTTCTTTGGAAAATATGTAAGCGAATTGAATCATCAATTACTAAATTAGACACACACTAGAGGTGATAAGTCATGATGTGATTTGATGGATCCTCTCCTGGCTTACCTTCGAATTTGGGTATATCACTGGGCAACTTATGTGGCATTGGCGGCCAATATGGATAATATAAAATTGGATCATTCGTAAGGCATGTCAAATTAGGTAAATCCAAAGTTGCAATAAATGGTAACTAACGGTTAGGGTCGCGAAAACCTTGAGTAGCCAAAGCAGTTCCAGGAGGAGGATACCCAGGATCACTGGGAATCGGATTTGCATTAGGAATTGTGTAACCTCCCGGGTAAACAGAATTATCCAGACCAAACTAGGGTTGTTGAGGCTACTGATAAGTGTAGCCAGGGTACGGTTGATACTGATAATTTGGATTTTGTGAAACATGACCAAATTGAGGCTGTCCTTGGTACGGTTGATACGTGAATTGCGGTTGACTTGTTACCACCGAACTTGTACCAGCTTGTCCTGTAGGCATCTGGACTGAAGTCTGAACTGAAGGTCCTGACTGGGGTACAGAGACTTGAGGGATTTGCACGGATGCAGGGATAGAAGAACTCAGAGCTACAGATACTCCAGAAGTAGGCATTGTAGGTTGAACAGATGTCGCAGCAGTTATAGCAATTTGAGGCGAAGTCTAAGGTGTACTAGGCCCAGACTGCTGAATAGAACTAGGTGCAGGAGTTTGAATAGTAGGCTGGATGGGTTGTTGGGTTGGACCAGAAACCAAAGGCTGTCCAGGTTGAAAAGGCAACTGCACATTAGGCTGCACAGGCTGTTGATATTGGGATGGATCCCACACCATATTCATTCTAGGGTATTTTTCCATAGAAGGTTGAACATAAGGACCATAGCCTGGTTGAACGTAGGGTTGATAAGTAAGTGGTAAATTTTTGGCTCCTTGAATAGATGATTGACCAGAAGGTTGTTGGAAACCTTGAATTGGGTACTGACCTTGAGGTTGATAACCTTGAGGCGCGTACTGAAACTAGGGTTGATAAGGACCCTGAGGAGCATATTGAGTTTGGGTTTGACCCTGGGGCATGTACTGTCCTTGAGGTTGTCCTCCAAAATAATACGATTCCACAGTTTGTCCTGGGAAAAATTTACCTTGAGGTTGCCCCCCAGGTGGTAACTGAATACCTGAAGGTTTCCCCCCAGGCGGTAGTTAATTACCCTGAGGTTGCCCCCCAGGCGGTAACTGATTTCCTTGAAATTTTCCTCCAGGTAGTAATTGATTGCCTTGAGGTTGAGGATTCGGAATATTACCAGACATCATAAAGATTTGCTCTATGTTTGACGTTTTAGTTTTAATTCCACTTAAACCAGATGATAATACATGTTCGATTGGTTAAGGAGCTGCTCCAGAGAAAGTACCAGACAAAGCCTGATATCCCACAGGAACAGAAGGACCACCGTGCAAAAATGCTTCCGGTGTCTGGGAAAACATGGATGACTCTCCTGCCATGATAGATGACGGATAGTAACCTCTGGGTGTACGATGAAATGGAATTCGAGGTGGAGAAAAAGCAAGACCCGGATTCTATAAAAAGTTTTTTAAAGATAGATACCAAGCGTCAGTTCGAATAGGGCTGTAGAAAATAGATTCACGCTCCCTGAGATTTAAAGACTAAGGGGATTCGGGAAAAGATAACTCTTCGTCTGGATTAGTATGTTCTTCAATAGAAATAAGTCCAGATGGAAGATCTTCAGTGATAATATTTCTTACCCTAGGTGAACCAGGATCTCTAGAAGTCGGTGTAATAAATCTTGAGGATGTTTCCAAAACAGAAGGTTCAGTTTCAGGTGTATAAATTTCAGGTTCGTCAGCAAGTTCACTGGAAGGAGAAATACTACCAGTAACTTCTGAAACTAAAATTGGTTTAGAAATATGTTTTTTTGTGGGTGTTTGATGATCAGGATGAACAACTATAGATGAAGTTCCAACTTCTGTTGATTTAATTCTATTGCTACCAAATGATACTAGAGCACGCAACCCTTCAAGCTGACCTGGTGTATATTTAGGGGGTTTCCCTTGAAGTCTCTGGGATTGTCTCGGCAATTCTGACAAGATTAAATATTAACTAATCACACGTAGACAAAGAAAAATTCAATAAAAAATACCTAAAGTCTCTAAAGAAACAAATAGCTGAATCACACGCTTAAAAATCTAAGAGTTGAAACCACACACAAAGAGTAAACTTCCCGTACTAAAAACACTAGTTGGTGATGAAATCCAACTTAGTAGAAATTTAATACAGAAAGGGCGGTTGGAACAGTTACCCCGACAACCTACTTAATGTTGGAAATATGATGCAGAGTGTTGTCCTTGATGGCAACCCACTGAATGAAGAAGACATGCGACTGTTGACATGTGTTGTCCTTGATGGCAATCCACCTGATGAAGATAGTCTTGACCTGATGAACTTAGTAAATGATGTAAATCTGATGTGATAGGATGTTTGTTAGTAATATGATGCTGAGTGTTGCTCTTGAAAGGAAATCCACTTGATGAAGATGATGGAAACTTACTTGATGAAGTTGTGCTTGATAGAATATGTTCTTGATGAAGAAAATATGATGTATCTACAGTGTGTACAGAAGGCAATGAAGAAAGGAATTCAGATTGTGCTAACCTATGGTGAAAGAGTGTTCCAAGGCATACGCGGATCGTCTATGGAAGTCGCGTGAGCGCACGCTGAAAGAACGTGCTAAGTCGCTGTATGGGCAAGCGCCTAAATGCAACCAGGTAACCACTCATATGGTATTGACCCATTGTATTGGGTAATGATTCGCCTAAATGACCCCGTCTAGGAATACCATCGGAAGTAATGTAGTTTTGGGCTCATGGTATTGTTTTGGCTCATGGTATTGAAAAAAGGGCTCATGGTATTGAAAAAGGGTAAACCTATATAAAGAGAAGAAATTCATTGTGCAAATCATGAGTGTGGGTGCAAGATGTCTGAGCTTGAATGAATACTTCTCTCTGAAGTATATCCGAATGGAAAGGGTTACAGTTGAATGATAGATCTGATTGCATGATGCACCAATGATGAAGAATGGTATCTAGATCTGAAATGTACTCTCAGACGGCCTAATTCCGCTATGGAAGGCTTAGATCTATTTATGATGAGGCTAACATCTCATTCGGGCAAAAGGGTAACCGAATGAACATCTGATCTCAAGAAGTGAGGTCGCTCTATAATGAGCTGGTGACTACAGCCGCCATCGCCACATGAGCAGATATACGCGCTCACGAAGGTGCGTATGTGCAATGAAATATGTACAAAGGTATACGGTGGTTTATGTGAACGGAAGCGCGTATATACGCGACATCAGTGAAAGGAAAGCGCGTATGCAAACTAGGGTTTGTTGAAGTCTGTGGTAAGAAATGTCTGATCTGTTCTGCTGGTTTACTGATATCTGTCAGTGAGTTATATGTATCTGTTTCATGGTTGAATGTGCTTAAAAGTATGGAGTGGGTCCTGTCTGAAAATCTGATGAAACGTGGCCTACAAGTTGTGCTCTTTTGAAGTTGTTGGATCCAGTGTGAAAATTGATGAAACGTGGCCCAAGGTGGTGCTGAGGGTTGTAGCCTTCAGTCAGGGGGTTGTAGCTCCCTTCCAGGAGAGGCTGGTAAACGAGATCAGGGGGTCGTAGCTCCCTTCCAGGAGAGGCTGGTAAACGAGATCGGGGGGTCGTAGCTCCTTCCTGTGTGGTGAGGCCGGTAAACGGCCGTGGGGTTGGTTTCTCCTCCAGAGAGGCCGGTAAATGAGCCGTAGGGCGCCGCGTGTCAGAGTCCGCACCAAAGACATATGTTGTAAGATGTTTTCTCTATAATGAAATATTGAAGGCTGAGCAACTGTAGCGGTGGTTTTCTCCCGACTTGGTTTTCCACCTAAAAATCCTGGTGTTCATGTGTGATGCTTTGTGTGATGGTTTATTCTGTTCTTACTGCACATGTTTACTGTTTATAGAACATCTAATGAATGAATGATGGAATGATATAAGTAAAGAACTAATGGCATAATTAGATCTCTGTGTATACGCGAGTTTTATGAAGGATATCCGCGTGTATACGCTAGTTGGCTTCAGCAAAGTAGTGTATGGGTTTTAGAGCATGAAAAAGTAAAAAGTTTCAGTTTGCCCTAAATACTGATTCACCCCCCCTCTCAGTATTTTTCCCAACAATTGGTATCAGAGCGGGTCCTTGTGCAGAAGCTTGATCGCTTAAAGGAGATCCGTCGCAATGGGAATTCAAGAAGGAGTAATGTCTATAAAGCCACCTCTATTCAATGGAAGCAATCTGATATTCTGGAAGGTACGTACAAAAGCATATCTGCAAAGTCTTGGTGCAGATGTATGGGCAATCGTGGAAGAAGGTTATCAATACCCTGCAAGTATTCCTACCGATGCAGCAGAAAGGAAGAAGTATGAAACCAATGCCAAAGCAGTGAATGTCTTATTGGGAAGCATGTCCGAATCAGAATTTGCTAAAGTGATGCAGCTACATTCAGCAAAAGAAATATGGGACAAAATCATTCTAAGCTATGAAGGAGACACAAAGGTAAAAAGTGCAAAACTCCAAAATCTTAGAATTGAATATGAAAATTTGAAGATGCATAGTGATGAGAGTGTTGCCAGTTTCTTTCTTCGTCTGGATGATATTGTAAATCGAATGAGAAATTTGGGTGAAACCATAACTGATACTACTCTGGTGGAAAAGGTCTTAAGATCCTCGACTTCAAAATTTGACTCTAAAGTTTCAGCTATTGAAGAAAGGCAAGATCTGCAAACGCTTACTATTGTTCAATTACATGGTACTCTGACTGCTTTTGAAATGAGACAAGGAGGCCCTTCTCAAATAAGAGAAGCTACTTTTAAGGCATCTACAAAAGGAAAGGAAAAGGAAGTTGTCAAAGAATCCAGCTATATATCCGATGAAGAAGAAGCGAATTTTGTGAGAAAGCTCCAACTAGGTACTGGAAGATTCAAAGGTAAGCTTCCATTCAAATGTTTTGAGTGTGGAAAAGTTGGTCACTATGTTGCTAAATGTCCTTATAGAGAAAAACATGTTAAAGGGAAACAATTTGAAAAGAGAAAGAGTTATTATGCAAAAGAAGATGATGATGAAGTGTCCAGTGAAGATGAAGAAGATTCTGACCAAGATCTGAAAGTGCTCATGGCTAAGAAGCAAAAGAAGAAGGCTACTCGAAACAAGAAGATACCTCAGAAATCATGTATATCAAAAATTGAAGAAGATGAACCAGGTATTAATCGTTGTTCTTGTCTCTTACTTAACTGCATGTGCAAAGATTATGATAGTGAAAGTGACAGTATGGATCCAGAAGTTTCTGACGAAGCTCTACAAATACTCATGGAAAAGAAGGAAAAGAAGAAGGCCACTTGTAATACTCTTCTTTGTGCAAGCAATGGTGTAGAAATTGAAAGTAAAGTTGTGGATTTAGAACAAGCTATCAAGATCAAAGTTGAAGAACAACAAAAGGAAATTGATAAGAAAGATTCTACCTACAAAGAGATGATCTCTCAAATGAAATATCAAATAGAAATGTTGAATGGACAGGTGGACAAGTATCAAAGGTTTCATACTTATGCATCCAATCAAATTAAAGAACTAGAAGCAGAAATCAACGATCTAAATGCAAATCTCGAAAAATCAAGCAAGAAGAATGAAGGACTTGAAGCTGCAATCATCTTTCTACAAACAGATCTTGAAGCATCAAATAAGAAGAATGAAGAACCTCTGTCATTTGAAAAGGAAGCCCTTGAAGCAGAAATCATCTGTCTCAAAGAAGATCTGAAAAAATCAAATAAGAAGAATGAAGAGCTACAACAAACATGTGAAGAAAACGAAGATTGGTTGAAAGAAGAGATTCTAAATCTGAAGGATCAAGTATAAGATGGAAAAAGGAAAGAAGAAATCATGACAAAGCAATGTCAAGCCTTGGAGGTTGAGGTAAACATTCTCAAAGGTAAATTAGAAGAAAAGGTTAAACTTTTGAGGTTTCAAGATAGTACTAATATCTTGGACAATATTCTGAGTAATCAAAGGTCTCCTGCTATCAAACCTGGTCTTGGTTTCCATGAAACTGTTAAAGGAGAATCTAGCTCACAAGGAAGTGCTAAAAATTCAGAGGAAGTCAATGAAAAACCTGAAGTGTTGAAAGAGTCAAAAGATCAACCAACAATCATGAATTCTCAAAGGAATTCATTCAAGAACGTTGAATGTTTTAAATTTCATAACTATGGGCATGTTGCAGCAAATTGCAGAAGCAGATCATTTCAGCCTCAAATCAATAGTTCCTACATAGAAAGGTACTCTGGTTTCTTCAAAGGATAGTGTTTCTCATGTAGCAAGTATGGACATAAAGCAGCTGATTGTAAAAGGAGGAAGATTAGAAATAATCATTATGATTCTTATGCTTATTTCTCTAGACACATGAGATGTTATTCTTGTAACAAGTATGGACATGTAGAAAAGGAATGCAGGTTGAACAAATATGAGAAATTGGATAACTTCCAGCACACAAATAGAAAGTTTAAACAAATATGGAAAAAGATGGAGGGATGGAATAAGAAGCAATCTAGAGAAGAAAAGGATATTTTTGTGGATGCTCTAGAAGACAATGATTTTCTTGAAGAAAAAACTCAATTCAAGATGGAGGACCGATCAGAAACGTAGGGAATTCTGACCCTATTGCAGTCATCCGCTTCTGAAGCTTACTTCTCTGATTGACTGCAGGAATGATGTGGGATACATTATCAGATTTAGTAATGTATCGTCACAAGGGGAGCTATGTATGATGTCTATCATGATGGATCTGATTACTCTGGTTATGGTTATTTCTGACAGCGCATCTGATGTGGAAAATACAGGTATAGGAGGTACAAGTTCAGGAGGAGATGAAGGAATGTGAAAATTTCTATGATTCACTTAGAATACGCGGGTTCTATTAACAAAAGTCGCGTATACACGCGAGTTTCAGCAGACACAGTCGCGTATGCATTGATGATAAGAGAATTTATATGCTAGCTGGAGATCTGGAGCAGAGGTTCAGGGGGAGCATCAGTCTGATTGTTAATAACTGTATTATTGAATTTGTATCAGCTTAATTTCTCAGTTCTAAATGATGATGATATGATACTTGATGTCTTATGTTGAAGATTATGGATGAGTTCTGTTTGTTGAAGAGTATTCGTTGCTGAGATGAAAGTCTTATAATTCAGATACAAGGACAGATCATGCAGAGATTGTTGCTGATGACTTGCTTTTGAAGGTGTTTCAGATTGCACGAGTTAAGGAAGAGCACTGGTTTAGGGGGAGCAGCAGGTTGAATACTAATGATTGCATTGTTGGCAATATGACTGCTTATTCTTGGTTATTGTGATACTCATGCTTAAATGATGATGACTTGGTCTTGATGATATTGGACCACATGGATGATTGCTTGACACCTATGTGAAGATGTTGTTCTGATATGAGAATCTCTCTTGGAAAGATTGTATTGATGCTGCAAAGAATCTAAAGGCTTGGTTACTATTGTGCTGATGCTACAACCGTTGGATGACGCTTGAAGACACAACTACACTGTTCTATCTATCTGTAGTCCAGGGAAGCATTCAAATATCTCAGAAAGAAGCTGAACACTGGTTGAAATTTAGAAGATGTCTTGGGATACGCGGGTTTCCTGAAACACAGTCGCGTATATACGCGAGTTACTGCACAGAAAATCGTGTATGTCTGATTGCTGACAATTTTTGGTTGAAGTCAGCTCTCTTCAGCACAGCTGCAGTGCTGTTTGGTATCTCTGATACTGTTTGGTATCTCTAGTGGTGTTCCAGTTCTCATAATTCTATTTCTAATGTTTTGATAAAGACGCCTTGATGATTTTTTGGTGAAAGTGTTCAGGATGCACAGTTTAAGGGGGAGCCTTAGTCATATGGAAAGGTTGCTTGGATGCACAGTTTAAGGGGGAGCCCTAGCCTTGCTGAGTATAATGCATTGTTGGCATTATGATGGTTCTGATATATGATCTCTCTTGAGGTCCTTCTGGTGATGGTCATATATGGTCATATTTTTTGATGAAAAGGGCTTGATTGAGACCCATAGTGTAAATTTGTAATATTCAGTCATGTAAGGACTTGTCAAATTTGTAAACCCACTTGGTTGGGTAGCTGAGTCTTATATGTAAATCCACTTGGTTGGATATTTGATGTAAGTATGAGTCTTTTGGTGATAGGAAGTTCATAGAGTCATGTACTTCATTGAAAAATATGTTTGAAGATTCAGCATGAACTCAGGGGGAGCTTGGCCACTTCAGCATACATCAAATCTGTAGAACGCTTCTTCTACATGAGGAGAAAAGGGGGAGAGTGTGTTGATTTTGATCCGCCCTTTGCCCTTGATGTCAAAGGGGGAGAGTGACATGGTGTTTGAGGTGTTTGAATGAAGAGAAAGAATGGTGTCAAACATGGGAGAGTGACATGGTGTCAATGTACCTATCTGCTGTAGTAACCAAACACCATCATGGTTGCCATCAAGTCCAAAGGGGGAGATTGTTGGAAATATGATGCAGAGTGTTGTCCTTGATGGCAACCCACTGAATGAAGAAGACATGCGACTATTGACATGTGTTGTCCTTGATGGCAATCCACCTGATGAAGATAGTCTTGACCTGATGAACTTAGTAAATGATGTAAATCTGATGTGATAGGATGTTTGTTAGTAATATGATGCTGAGTGTTGCTCTTGAAAGGCAACCCACTTGATGAAGATGATGGCAACTTACTTGATGAAGTTGTGCTTGATAGAATATGTTCTTGATGAAGAAAATATGATGTATCTACAGTGTGTACAGAAGGCAATGAAGAAAGGAATTCAGATTGTGCTAAATCTATGGTGAAAGAGTATGTCTCAAGGCTGGAAATGATCTGCTCTATGGAAGTCGCTGTGATGCACGCCGAACGTACAAGTCGGCGTATGGGCTAAAGCGCTCAAAAAGTGCAAAACCAGGGGTAACCACTATGGTATTGACCCATTGTATTGGGTAATGATCCGCCTAATTGACCCCGTCCAGGTAGTTTTGGGCTCATGGTATTGTTTTGGCCCATGGTATTGAAAAAGGGGCTCATGGTATTGAAAAAGGAAAACCTATATAAGGAGAAGAAATTCATTGTGCAAATCATAAGTGTGGGTGCAAGATGTCTGAGCTTGAATGAATACTTCTCTCTGAAGTATATCTGAATGGAAAGGGTTACACTTGAATGATAAATCTGAATGTATGATGCACCAATGATGAAGAAGGGGATCTAGATCTCAATTGCTCTTGTATTTGCTAGATCTGATTATGGAAGGCTTAGATCTGTGATGAGGCGAACATCTAGGCGAACATCTGTCTGAAGTGAAAGGGTAAATCTGAACTGAATATCTGATCTGATGAAGTATGTTGCTCTGTAATGATTAAAGATCTATACGCTACTTCGCCGCGGAGGAAGCGCGTATATACGCGGCTTCAGCGAAGAGAAAGCGCGTATGCGCAATAAAATATACACTGAGGTATACGCTGGTTTATGTGGACGGAAGCGCGTATATACGCGACATCAGTGAAGGGAAAGCGCGTATGCAAACTAGGGTTTGCTGAAGCAAGGGGTATGAAATATCTGATCTGTTCTGCTGTGTTTCTGCTATCTGATCTGTGTTAATAAGTATCTGTTGGTGATGTATGTTTGTGCTTAAAAGTATGGAAAGGGTCCAGTTTGAAAATATGATGAAACGTGGCCTGCAAGTTGTGTTCTATTGAAGTTGTTGGATCCAGTGTGAAAATTGATGAAACGTGGTCCATAGAGGTGCTGAGGGTTGTAGCCTTCAGTCAGGGGGTCGTAGCTCCCTTCCAGGTGAGGCTGGTAAACGAGATCTGGGGGTCGTAGCTCCCTTCCAGGTGAGGCTGGTAAACGAGATCAGGGGGTCGTAGCTCCCTTCCAGGAGAGGCTGGTAAACGAGTCAGGGGGTTGTAGCTCCCTTCCAGGTGAGGCTGGTAAACGAGCGCAGGTGGGTGCCTGCGTGCTGGTAGGAGTCTGCACCAGCACATATGTTGTAAGATGTTTTCTCTATATTAAAATATTGAAGGCTGAGCAACTGCAGTGGTGGTTTTCTCCCGACTTGGGTTTCCACCTAAAAATACTGGTGTTCATGTGTGATGATTTGTGTGATGGTTTATTCTGTTCTTACTGCACATGTTTACTGTTTATAGAACATCTAATGAATGAATGATGGAATGATATAAGTAAAGAACTAATGGCATAATTAGATCTCTGTGTATACACGAGTTTTATGAAGGATATCCGCGTGTATATGCTAGTTGGCTTCAGCAAAGTAGCGTATGGGTTTTAGAGCATGAAAAAGTAAAAAGTTTCAGTTTGCCCTAAATATTGATTCACCCCCCCCTCTCAGTATTTTTCCCAACACTTAATGAAACAAGCTAGCACAAGTTTCTTCACAAAACCATCTCGTGTGAAGAGAACCCCCCAGAGAGTCCAAGTGAGTCTAGTCGACGTTTGCTCCAGGTACAGTGAGATCTTTCCTTCACTGTCACCTTAGGAAATATTCTTAAGTTTTTGGACACTAAGGTTACCAACAATAACAAATAAAACTGGAGGAACAATCTACGATCCGATCCCACGTGCAAGGGTAGAATAAAAAAGCTCAATCCCCTTGAAGGCTCCTCGACATGGTTAATTTGAGGTTTACCGACAAGTGACCCCAGGCTCCTCGACAATGGTTAATCTGAGGTTTACCGTTTGTAATGCGCACAAAATCTTCTATATTCCCCAATGAAATAGAATTTATTATCTCAAAGGTTCGGACATGATCTCGTGATTGACTTCTTTAAGAGAAGCTTCCCAGATTGTACCAATTATAATTGGATTTATTTCCTACCGCAAGATTTCTCTACTTGTTTGTTTTTACTATCTTGGAGATTTAATTACTCCCTACTCCAAGATACTAGCCTAAGCTATGTTGGTGATAAGAGACAAGTTATGGTAACTGACGGTAACTAACTACCTTTAATATTTTTCTTGTTTATGACTCCAGGCGGTAACTGATTGCCTTGAGGTTGAAGATTCAGAATATTACCAGACATCATAAATATTTTCTCTGTGTTCAACATTTCAGTTTTAATTCCACTTAAACCAGATGATAATAGATGTTTAATTGGTTGAGGAGTTGCTCCAGAGAAAGTTCCAGACAAAGCCTGATATCTCATAGGAACAGAAGGACCACTGTGTAAAAATGCTTTCGGTGTCTGGGAAAACATGGATGACTCTCCTGCTATGATAGATGACGGATAGTAACCTCTGGGTGTAGGATGAAATGGAATTCGAGGTGGAGAAAAAGAAAGACCTGGATTCTCTAAAAATTTTGTTAAAGATAGATACCAAGCGTTAGTTCGAATAGGGTTGTAGAAAATAGATTCACACTCCCTAAGATTTAAATATTGAAGGGATTCGGGAAAAGATAACTCTTCGTCTGGATTAGTAAGTTCTTCAATAGAAATAAGGCCAGATGGACGATCTTCAGTGATAATATTTCTTACCCTAGGTGAACCAGGATCACTATAAGTTGGTGTAATAAATCCTGAGGATGTTTCCAAAACAGAAGGTTCAGTTTCAGGCTTAGAAATTTCAGGTTCGTCAGCAAGTTCACTGAAAGGAGAAATACTACCAGTAACTTCCGAAACTGAAATTGGTTCAGAAATATGTTTTGTTATGGGTGTTTTTTGATCAGGATGAACAACTATAGATAAATTTCCAACTTCTGTTGATTTAATTCTACTGCTACCAGATGATATTAGAGCACGTAGCCCTTCAAACTAACCTGGTGTATATTTAGGTCTTTTCCCTTGAAGTCTCCGGAATTGTCTCAGCAATTCTACCATGATTAAATATTAACTAATCACATGCAAACAAAGAAAATTTCAATAAAAAGACCTAAAGTCTCTAAAGAAACAAACAGCTGAATCACACGCTTAAAAATCTAAGAGTTCAAATCACACACAAACAGTAAACTTCCCGTACTAAAAACACTAGTTGGTGATGAAATCCAACTTAGTAGAAATTTAATACAGAAAGGGCGGTTGGAACAGTTACCCCGACAACCTGCTTAATGAAACAGACTAGCACAAGTTTCTTCACAAAACCATCTCGTGTGAAGAGAACCCCCCAGAGATTCCAAGTGAGTCTAGTTGACGTCTGCTCCAGGTACAGTGAGATATTTACTTCACCATCACCTTAGGAAATATTCTTAAGTTTTTGGACACTAAGGTTACCAACAATAACAAATACAACTGGGGGAACATTATACGATCCGATCCCACGCGCAAGGGCAAAATAACAAAGCTAAATCCCCTTGAAGGCTCCTCAACATGGTTAATCCGAGGTTTACCGACAAGTGACCCCAAGCTCCTCGACAATGGTTAATCCGAGGTTTACCGTTTGTAATGCGCGCAAAATCTTCTATCTTCCCCAATGAAACAGAATTGATTGTCTCAAAGGTTTGGACATGATATCGTGATTAACTTCTTTAAGAGAAGCTTCCCAGATTATACCAATTATAAATGGATTTATTTCCTACCGCAATATTTCTCTACTTGTTTTTTTTTACTATCTTGGAGATTTAATTACTCCCTGCTCCAAGATACTAGCCTAAGCTATGTTGGTGATAAGAGCCCTAGAAAATAAGAATATTGCTAGATGAATTTTAATTAAGCGTTACTTTTAAGAGCTGTTTCTTAAGTCAATAGGTACGAAATGAAACTTTGATGGTGTGAAGACTTGACTTCCAAAAACACTAAAAATGCACCTAAAAATGATAATGAATTCGTTTTCTTTCAATGAAATTCTAGCTAAAGAAAGAGTTCGAGAATGCAATTCTTTTAAGAAACACTTCTTTCTTCAAACATAAAGAATAACCAAAAGAAAATATTTTTGTCTTTTCAAAAATAACTCAAAATGAGACAGATTATCAAAGGTCACAATAAAATCCTTTCACTTTCAAAAACTTGAAACTACAAAACAATTTTCCTTCAAAAGAAATCTACAAATTTTAAAAGCACTCAAAACTATAAAACTAATTTCGAGATCTAAAAAAAAAATCTAATTTAATAAAAGCTTTAATATTTTTGAAGAATTTTTTACTTAGTTGTTCAGAAAACTAAGGATCTATTTGTCCAGAATAACAAACATATCAAAAACACTCAAATATGTTTTTTTATAAAAAATGAAATTCCAAAAACCTATAACAAAGTTTTTTTCGAAGATTTGCAAAGAAACAAGTAGATCTATTTCTCAATAAAGGATGGATTTCACAATCAGGTTAGACTCAACAAAAAGGAAAAAAGACCAATGTAATATGAGGTACTTCAAACTGCCAATGCTTCGAATCACTACAAAGACCAAGGGAAAAGCAATCCAAAACGCAAAACTTCTTAGAAAATCATCAAAACACCAATACTGCTGGAATTCATTCACAAAAAGCTTTTGACAGAAACAATCATCAATCTAGGCAGATACTAAAAACTCAAAGTGAAAAATAAGGATAAATTGAAAAAATAAATCTGGAATTTTTCAAAATTTTAACAGGGTTTGCAAGCTTCCAGAAGTAACAGGTGCGGTCCCGCACTGTTTACTCAAGGAAAGTGAGAAACTGCCCGCACTGTGCAAAAATACAAAGTGCGATCCCTAGAAAAATTAAGGAAAAACATAAAAGATTTCAAGATTTTCAAAAACAGCGAAAACAAGCTACCCAGGCAGATGTCTATCAATCAAAAACCAGGAAAAACGTTTCCTCAAATCAAAATAAAAGAGAACCAAAAATAACAAGTTTCTTCCCCAGCGGAGTCGCCAATTTGTTGTACGGATTAATCAATCTTGCAAAAAAGAATGATCTCCCTAGTACTAAAAGTATCTAGCAACAAACAGCCAAATAAACTAATCTTTCTCTAAGCATATATGATTCACAAGAAGCTCTATAGAGGTGTAAAATACTTACCGTATGTCCAACACTTGTTTGAAGTCGTTGTTGTCCCTCATGCACTTGAAGGAATTATCTTCGTAAACCTGCAGTCACAAACAAGAAAAATATTAAATAGCACCTGTATAGAAATCATCAGAAATAACGCTTATCATAGTGATCAAGGAATCTATGAAATAAACCATTAACTAACAGCTTATTGAGAAAAATGAATATATTTGTATTAATTTCAAAAGAAGGAAAACCTTACAACCTTAGCCTTGATGTTGAACAAGCCTTCCCAGGGTCCGAAGTAGGAGTCTCCTCTACTTTGATAAGCTCTGCACTCCTCCAACTAATAAAAATAGAGGTATGTGATCTCTCCTCACAAAAATCTTAGTTAAATGAGTCTGAATCCCAACAGCACTTAACCTCAAATATTTCTAAAGCTTGAACTCCCTTTGAGGCTACCCAATGCCTCTTTTTATAGTGGAAAAGAGGAGGTTTTCAGTTCCAACTATGAATAGATAGAATCATCCTTCAAAGGGATAAGCTCCTCACATCAAGGGGTTAGCTCCATAAGGTAAGGGATACATGAACCTCATAAGAGCGGTTCTGCCACCGCAAGATATTTTCTAGAAGCTTCTAGAATTTACTAAAAATGAGATTTTCTGAGTTTACTTGCACCTTTTTAATATTTACAGGGGTCCATACCTATAACACAGAGAAAGTGCATTCAGGTACGCAGAAGACATGAACATTAGGTGCGGGACCGCAAGCAAGATATAGAGAAAGTGCGACACCAAAGTTAAGGAGATTTTTAGGAATTTTTCTTTGATTTTCAAGGCTTGACATGAGGAACTGATATGTTAGACTTGAAAAGGAGGAATTATGAGTGATAATGAGCTCATACACATAGCATAATGCCAGGATGAAATTTTTCAGTGTAACAAGGTCCAATGGGGGACCATAAAAACATGAGTACAATAGGGTATCTCATGATGAAAATCAACACGAACAAGGACAAGTAAGGAGGAAAAGTGGTGCCCCAAGTACAAGTGTTGTAAGTGAGGAAATTTGATTTGGAGCAGAGGTGAATAGACGCTTTTTGGAAAAAATGTGTCCTGGTGAAGTATCAAAATATGAAAAACTAATAGATACTAATTTGAGTGTTTGGTGAGAGCTTTCCAACAGTGCAGACGGTGTGTCAAACGGGGCTATGGTTTGGTCGTAGCGGGCGAAAGAAAAAGCAGGGGTTTCTCTTCTAATAAGGCATTTTCCCTCCAAATACATTCATTTTCTTGTGTACCTGTGGTGAATGTGGAGAGGAGAGAAGGCCCTAAATCTTGCGGCGATCGAAGCAGACAAACTGACCATTGGAATCAAGATCTGTCAGTTGCAGGTAAGAGGCCTAATCCTACTCTTTGTTTTTGATGGATTAAAAGTTCAGATTAGGGTCCCAAATCTCAGGAACAGCCCCTACCTCATATTTTCGGCTGGGTCGCACTTTTTGGGGCAAAAATTGTGACCTGGGAAGCAGGTTTGGGCCTGAAAAGTGTGACCTGTCCCAGGATTTGACCAAAAAGTGCAACCTGTTAGAGGGAGGTGATTTTAGTGATGTTGTGGGCTGAGATTCGGGTTTTTTGTAATTGAATGCAGTTTTTCCTATCTGTATATTGAAAAAGATGATGGTTTTGTGCAGATATGGCAGATATATGGATCAAGTGGAGAGAGAGAGAACTGGGTACACTGCGGTCAGAAATCCAAGCGGATTATGGTGTCCGTCGTGCACTGGCTAGGTTTTGGGTTCTTAAATTTATGGAGAACCCTCTGATGAGAGCTGGGGAGCCCTTTTTGGTTTGGATTGTCAGTTATTGGGATCCAGATCATGAGGTTTTTATAGTGCAGGGGCACAGGATTGAGATGATAGTCCAGGATCTATATTTCCTGATGGGTCTCCCACCAATAAGGATGGTGGGAAATACACAGCCAATGTTACCGTAGGGGTGTAACATCATGGAGTTCGTAGAGTGACATTGTCGACGAGGTGTCCGAGTCAAAGTGACTTGGATATCGATTGGGGATCTAGAGAGGTTGAAGACTCGTGCATTGGTGGCAGCAGTGTTGCGGATCCTAGGCAACCAGGTGCTCCATCACATCACTGGAGGGCATATGATGAGTGTAGAAAGTGTGTTGAGTGGGACCTACTATGGGTGGGCCTAGATGATGTTGGTGTCATTGAAACGACAGCTGTAAGCGACAAGTGAACCATGATTGTGCTTATGGGATTGTATTGTGCTCCTTCTTTTTTGAGAATATCCCGACCTTGCGACCGCATGTACAGCTACCTGATGGGGGTCTGAGAGAACCCAAGATGCATTGGTAGGGGTGACTATTGTGCATAAAAGGAGGAGGGGCAGTCAGACGGGTGTTTCGACCAGAGTTCTTCTCCCATTGGTATCAGATGCCATTGTACATAGACGACTATCCCTATAGTGGGATGAGTTATTGGGGAGATCCGGACTTGTCACTTCCGCCTGGTCGAGTATGGGGGCCTAATGGTAAGTGAAAATTAACTAATCTGTTATATGCATGTTAAATTTTGTGAATATTATTTATGGTATTGATCCTCATACTTTTGGTATGCAGATATAGCTCCGGTGAAACAGGCCGGATATATGGGACGACCTGCAGAAGCAGGAACTACAGGTGCTAGTGGATCGAGAACTACATCGAACGAGGATATGACCGCTTTGTTGGAGGACATTCGTAGTAGATGTGAGGGGTTGCTGATTGGTGTTTCGGAGAGGGGTTGGTAGGACTTAGACGACCAGTACATAGAGCTATGTATTGGGCTACCCTCAGAATGGCGAGGTATCATGCGGCACATGGCGATGGCTGGTCAGACTGTGCATGATCTACGAGCTGCGAGAGTAGAGCCATTGGCTCGAGATCCTACAGAGAGTGATTAGATGTAGGGTAGGTGGTGCCCCCCAGTGTGTATGTAGGGGCAAGTGGTGCCCCCCAGTTTTTGAGTTTTGTTTTTTGTAACATGCTATGGGCATGTCATATGTTTCGGAGTAGATGGACTCTAAAAACATGTTATATGATATATATTATGCATATGCATTTTGTTGATGATTTGAAATGTTATTGTCTTGTGTGTGATAAATTCTAGTCTAGAACATGGTTTGCAATTCTATCTACGTAGTGATTTTGACTTCTAGGTACATGATTGAAAGTAATGAATCTAAATTCACGTATCAAAAGTTTCACTCATAAATATCGTCTAAACAAGATAGAGTTGTGCACACGATAGACACCATTGAGTTGTAAGACAAGAAGCAGAGAATCTAAACGAACGTGCAGATGGAGGATGCGATGAGAGAGGGCATCGGCTAAGAGGCCACGTACTGCATCATATTCGGCCTGATTATTGGTGGCATTACCAATGCAGACCCCATTAGAAAGAACGAGGGTATGCAAGGGGGTAAATATGGCCCAAGCTACCGAGGCTAGATTCCAGGAATAGTGACTTGCCCCATTGGCATAGCCAATATAATGTGTGGATGAGAGGTCCAGCGGAATAGTGTCACAAGACAAGAAATGGGAGGAGGGAGAATAATGATGGCAGCGTGAGTGTAGGGTAGACATCAAATGACAACTATGGAAGGGAGTAGTCTGGTTAGGATGGCTATGACTCATAGATTGACTAGAGGGTGATGTATGAGGGCTATGGGAGCTGGAGCTCATGCTGCGGAGGACATCATAGATACAGATGGTATCATCCTGGTTATGGGTGGGAAGGAAAAGGTCGAGGAAACCACATGACGCTACAAAGCTACCTAGATCATCAGGATGGGAAGAAAGGCTCACATACGGATCATCACGGGGGATGACAGAAGAACAAGTAAAAATATAGTCAAAGGATGTAGAGCCCAAGGATGTTGCTGAAGGGAAATCAAGCAAAACAGATGGTGTGGATTCAGAGGGAATGTACTCCGAGGGTCGAATGGATGATGATAGGTATAGGAGGGGGGCAGCAGGTTCTGACATCTCAACATTAGGGGGAGGAATGTCAATGGTAGCAGGGGGATCCTCAAGTTGGTCTGACGCATACTGCGCGAGGATAGGAGAGGCAGATTGATTTTGTTCAACCTCGTACTCGCGAATGACCTCTAAAGAAGCTTGGTAATGCATGAGGTGAGGACAATGGTGAGAATAATGGCCATGGCCACTACACAAAGCACAGGGTTTGTTGGTGCGAAGAGTCTTTGGGTTCTTGGCTGCGGACGAGGAAGAAACAGAGGATTCAGGGACCGTAGATTCATGGAACGCGCATTTAACCATGGGTAGGATACGGGGCAACTTGGGACAAGTATGGGTGGAATTACCAACACCATCACACAAGGCACAGGGCTTGGCAGGTGGAGGAGGGGTGGGGTCAGCCGGGGTGGTCTTGTCTTTGGGTGCCCCCTTGCGAGCTTTTCTTTCTTTCCCATAGCTGCCACAACATGAGGATGGTCTTGTTCAATTGTTGGGGGCACTATAGTGATGGAAGAAGCGAAGGGAATCAGTTGAACCAGTGTCAAAGCAAGGTATGGTTTGGGGTGACCTAGTGGGGTTTCGGCTGGAGGCTGAAGATACCAGACGGGTATTCCCAGGGTTAAATTAGGGAGGGAAAGGGTTTCCATGATGGGAACCGAATAGACTTCGGGAGGGGGAGCAAGGAAAGGTATTTTACCGGTGAGATAATGGCCAGGAGGGGCAGCTCCCAGATTTTTGAGACCTGGGGGAATCGACCCAGACGGGTATAGAGGCTCAAGTGTACAAGCTAGATGAGAAGGTCGAGAAGGAAGAGGTTCGACCAGCTGAGGCGAAGGGCTAGGAGTGGGTTGTGACGGGCGAGGTTGAGGTTTCTGACTAGCCAAAGCGGGTGGCTTAAGGTCAACTCGAGACGATTGCATCATGCAAACATTCGCCAAGCTGGGATCAGAGATAGGAGGAGGTGGAGGAGCCAGGAAGGTTCCAAGTAAGGAGGAGTCTTTGTAGATGCTGGGGGAAACACTGGTCAAAGAATAAATGGTTTTCTTATTGGCTACAGAAGAGATGGTTGATTCAGGGGAAGTCTGAGATTTAGACTCATGATACGTCAACTGGTCAATGGTGACTATCTTTCCATTATGAGGGAAAAACATCTTGCGGTGGACCGCGGATGGGACAGTAGACATGGCATAGGTGTAGCTACGCTCCAAAAGAATGTTATAGTCAAGAGGGGTGTCAATGACTTCAACTTCAACGCAAATAGTCTTGCCCGCAAGGGTGATAGGACAGTTACGGAATAGGCCAATGGGCTGGGAGGCATGGCCATCCCACGCATAAAGGGTGATTGTGGAAGGGGCCAGCTTAGGAGATCTGATTTTTTTCCAAACCGAAGCAGACATCACACATGTAGATGCCCCCTCATCAATAATACACCGAGCAACGTTGGCATTTTGGATTTTTACTGGGATTTGGAAAGCAACAGAAGCAGGAAGGGGGGGATGGTTTGATTGACAGGCATAAAAAACAATCAATTGGTCATTAGAAAGATCTACAGCACCCATGGCAGATAGTAGAGCCTTCTTTTGAGAAGGACACAACTAGAGGAGTTCCAATGTTGAAATGGTAGCAGGAGATTGTGCCAGATCATCTACTATGCTATATGAATGGGCAGCTCGACCAGAGGTAGCATTTCGGCGTAATGGGCCCTTAGGAATTTTGGTATGAACCTCAGCTTTGGGCGGAGGGATCTGAAAGGGACCATTGAGTGTCGACAGAGGCTCTGTAGGACCTAAAGATGGGGACTCGGGTATAGACGGAGCGGGAGGCATGGAGTACTGATGAGACCGAGTTTTAAGGTTAAGGTCGACAGTGAGAGGTTGGTCAGAATTCATCATGGGAATCTGGTAATAGGAGGAACTAGAAGGGGAAGGTTGAGTGGTTATCGGGACATGAGGTGGTTGAGTAGCCACGAATTCTTGTTGAGGGAAAGGATCCATAAACACGGCGGGTTGAGAAGTAACTGCATTGGGAGGAACAGTAGGGGAGGAATGTTGTCCCCGCACGGTGGCCTGAGACTCCCACATCTGCCACATATATGGTAATAGGGGACAATCATGAGTGTATTGACCATAAAAACTGCAACACGAACAGGGCTTATTGGTGCGAAGAGGCATGTCTGGCTTGGGTTGAGAGCCCTGTGGCTGGTTAGCAGTGTTAGAATCAATACTTGGATGATTAGATCCATGATTACCAGAGGAAGATGGATTTTGATTGCATTTCCTCTTTCTTTGAGAAGGAAAAGGATTAGTCGTGCCCTGTTGCACAAATACTTGCCCTGGAGGGGGTAGTAGTTGTTGTTGCGGGGGTTAAGAAGGCAGGGGAGTGGGAGGTCCAAATGTTGGAGGAGCTGGGACACCAAGCTATGGGTAAGGATAAGAGTTAGGATGGGCAACATTCAGGTAAGCAGGAGGGTGGAAAAAAAGAGGAGGCATGCTGTATCTTGGATACATGCTACCCAAAGGGGGGAAAGTGCTGGAGGTGCTAGCCCCTCCCAGAGGGAAACCATAGCCCATAGGAGGTTGAGCATAGGTATGTGAAAGAGCTCCAACGATACCATCAGCAGAGTGAAATGCCCTTGGGGCGTTAGCACCACCACGTTTGGGGAGGTCACGAAGGACGGTATAAACATAACCAGATTGAGCATAGATAAGGTCATATTTCGAGGCTATTTGGAGGGTGGCTTATTCGGTTTGAGGGAACTGGGATGCAACATCTTTTCCGATGGCAGGTAAGAGAGAGCAAAGTAACAAGTCCATATCAACCTGATCTTCAAAGGTGGGGGCTCGACATAAGCTCCTTCTTCTCTGCCATTCCTGGACATGAGCGAAAAGGCAGGTCGAAGAGGATTGACGGAAAGAAGTAAAGAGTTCTGTACCAGTGTTGTATCAGATAGGGAGCTGGAAATAAGATAAAAAGGCTTGGGAAATGGTCATAAAGGTGGTATGGGAAGAGGCGGCCTGATCAACATACCATTTAGAAGCTTCACCGGTAAGCGTGCATTGGAACAATCTAAGACAGATGGAATCATCAGTAATGGAATTGGATGAACACCACATGTGGAAATATCGGATATGGTTGGAGGGATCTTCACTAGCAAGGCCTTCGAACTTGGGAATGTTGGAGCGGAGCTTGGTTGGCATAGCAGGCCAACTAACATCATGGCGGATAGGATCATTGATCAACTGATTGAAATCGGGGAGACTGAGACCAGCCATATAAGGGAGCAAAGGGACAGTCGAGGTAGTTCCCATAGTGGTTCCACTATAAATGGACCCAGCAATAGAACTGGGGTTGCCGCTAGCGTTAGGCCCTGAACTAGACATGGTGAAGGTAACAGGGGGAGAACCCGAAGAATTAGAAGAAGATTCAGAGTCCAGAATCGAGGGAGGAATAACTCGATGAATATGGGAAGGACTAAGTCGACCAACTGAAAACTGAGGGTGAAGGCCAAGAAGTCTCCGGGATAAACGCCTTGGAGGCGCAATGATGACAGGAAGAAGAAAAAACGACAAAGGCAGGGAGGTGCAAAATCAAGTGAGGTCAATTTCGAAACAAGGGAAAAGAGGTGCAGTGTCAATTGATTTTAAAGTCTTTGCCAGGCGGTGTTAACCAGGCTCTTCTTCACTTAGGGTCATTGTGTGGCATGTGTTAATTTTAATTTTTAAACCCAGACGTTTTGAGAGTAAAAGAAAAAGTGTGCTACGTAACTAAAAATAAATATGCAGAGAATAGTAAATAAGACTGAAATAACAAAAAATTAACAGCTAACAATGCATCGATCTAACCCAAGAAGGTGGGTCTCTCAAAACTAGTCTAAAAGAGGGAAAAAATCTAATCAAAACACGCTAAAAAGAGGCCAATAGATCTAAGGTCGGGAGGGATAGAGATCTAAAGGAGAAATCTGTTGAAAAGTGGTGTAGAAAACAGCAAAGAGGCAGAGGCAAGGTTGCTGCAACAAAGGGGAAAAACAACTAAAGGTAGAAGGGACAAGGAGGTGACCCTAGAGGTAAACCCAAACAAAACTATATGAGGTGATTTGAAAGGGAGAAGAGTTGATCTAGAGGGATCTGAAAATGAGGTATCAGATCTGAAAAGAAGGAGGCTGAAACTCTAAAAATTAAGACATCTGAAACAGCTGAAAATCTTCCACAAAAGGTGGAGGGGACTAAAGCCCTAGGGGGAAATATTCCCACTTAGTTGAGTAAAATAGATCAGAAACAGGTCTAAACGGGTGGAGAAAAAGGATGGAAAACCCTGACAGAAGCTTCAGACAAACCCAGAAATATTGCTGGAAGAGTGAAAAAAAAAGTGCAGGTCGTAGGTTCTGACCTATTTTCAGTGTAGGTCGCAGTTTTGGGGCAGAAAAGTGCATCCTCTAGGCCAGGTCATAGGTTTTAGGCCGATAACTGCAACCTGTAGATCCAGGTCTCTCGGCGGCAGATTTCAGAAAAAGTTGTCGTCTCAGCTACAGCTGATGTCTATCACCTGCGCAATAGGGCTAGAAACACACGGAAGTTAAAAATATTAATGTTTGAGGGTTTTAGAGGTGGAAAACACCATAAAAATAGGAAAAACAAAAAACTGAAGAGAAACCCTAGGGTCTGAAATAGCTGGATATGCAGGAATATATAAAACGACAGCGGTCGCAAAAGAAAACCCGTGTGGAGTCGCCAATTGTTAGTATGAATCTTTCATTGGAAAAAGACCACTTTAGCTACACATAAAAAATAGCCCTAACATCAATTATGGTTTCCAATATCTTTAAATCTGCAGTTAGTTGATCCAAATAAAGCTGCACAAATCCAGATCTATGCATAAAAGACATTAAGCAGTGAAAATGAAATGTTGCTCCATGCATCCAATAGATAAGACAAGAACAATATATTTGTAAGAATTTTTATATTAAAGGGGCACCTGAGAGGAAAACAAGAAAGGTTTTTCCAATTCTCCTCAATGGGATGGGTTCTTGAAAGTCCTCAGCATTTCAGATATAAAACTTCTCTCTCTTGTTGGTGTAGAAAACCCAGACAAACATAGAACTCAAAGGGAGCTCACAAAGCAAATGATGGATAATGTGACAATGATAATGGCTCAAAGTCAGACCAAAAGTATAGATCCAGAGTGATCTAATGCAATGAAAGGTGAAAAATGAATGGGAAAACCCTTCTATTTATAGCAAAATATTAGGGCGGTCTAGAACTTTGGTTCATGAATAAAATATTATTAATCAAATTCTAGAACCACCTTTTAGGAATATTTTATTATATTTGTTGGAGGGGAAAGGATTTTTGACTTGGGTCGATTCCTTTATTTATAAATAATAAATAAATAAATGGTTTATTTATTATTTTAAGGAAATGGTGTAAATATAATTAAATAAATAATGATTTATTTAATTATTTATAAATGATTTAGTCAAATTTAACTAGGAATATTATTTAAATAAGGATTAAATAACTTATTCCTAGGAAATAATTAAATAAATAAGGATTTATTTAATTGATTTCCTTGTTTTGGTTAAATATGACCAGGAATAATAGTTAAATTTATGTTTAACTAATTATTCTTTGAGGAAATATAAACAAATATAGGTTTTTTTATTATTTCCTTTTGGGGTTTCCTGTTTAGACCATAAACAACTTAATAAAGGTGTTTTACTAATTTATTTCACATAGTGAAAGCAATTTTACTTAGGGTAAAATTGGTCTTACATGGTGTACTTGGGTCCATATAATGATAATAGGTTAGATGACCAAAAAATGGTGTAACACTCCCATCCCTAAGTTGTTGTGTGTCCTCACACAACTCTTTACCTTTGCAAAAGACCTTCAAAACTTTGAGCATTCCAGCTCAATCCTGCTCTGACATACTAACATCATCCTGCAATGTTTCAGACTTCTTCTTTCTGATGTTATTTAGTTTCTTTGTCACCTTTATAATTTTCTTGAAACGTTGCACAACTTGGTACTTCCAAACTCTAACTTCTCCTTTCCTTTTTTGGATCTCCGCAATTAATTCTTATTTACTTTGTTCGTTATCCTCCTGCGCTTTAGCTATGAGCTATTCTAAGTTCTGCACTTAAAGATCTAGTTCAACTATCTGAGCAGCAGGAGTTTCCAAATATTCTTCTTCTTTTGTCTCGACAGGGGTTGTGTATTCCTTAGGGACCTTAGTATTCCTCATGGTTACATCAAGAAATTATTCTTCTTTCATCTTGATAGGGGCAGTATCTTCTTCTTCTTGCACTGGTGCAAAAGGGGATTCAACGTCCTGTGGGGACTGTTGTTCTTTTCTTGCACTATATTCTTCATTCTTTTTCGAGGCCCTTTTAATGAAATCGGCCAACAGAGTGTCATCTTCAACCTCTACAAATTTTTCTGCATCTGCAAGGACTGATAGGTTGTTTTCTTCAGGGGTCTATGCCTGTACTGGTGTCGTAGAAGGAGTCCCTTCAATAGGTGCACTAGCTTTCTTCGTCTTTAGAGACGGGGCCCTTTCTTCTGTTGATTTTTTAGGTTGTTTCCTTTTTGCATTGGTGTAAGAAGGACACCCCTTTACATTCTTACTCGGACCCTTGCTTGTGTTGGAGGGGTCCTCTATCTCCTTTCCAGCATCTATATTTTTATGTATCTATTTTAACAACACCTCCTAGGTCATGTCTTTAAAAATTTTAATTTTTTCTGGACCAAAATATTTATCAGACCATGGTGATATAACTTATTTTTGACCTCGTCTTCCCATCTGTCCCGCACACCCTTGGCCCATTTTTCCAAGCTCTTAAGAAAAAAAATAGGGGAAATCAATCCTCCACCGGACGTGCCGGCCAACTTCGAAATGCTACAACATCCTAAAATAGTACACAAAAGTGAGGGAGTACCTTCCCTCACAGGTTACGAATTTCTATAGGATGAAAAGGAGGTCTCGCCACTATCCCAGTAGGGCACTGCGCGAAATTCCTTTCTTCTAGTCTACCTTCATATTCTTGTCGACGAAGAAACATTTCCATCGCTTCCTTTCTAGTTTCTGATTTTTAAACCACTGCTCACCAATATTTTCCAAGCCTGTCATTGCTACTATAAAATCCTTCGTAACCTCAAAGTTTAGAGGCCCAGTTTTTACTCGGCCATTTTTTAAACTTCTGGAAAACGTTAGGGCCACTTCACTGTTGTGCCCGTCAAAATTTTGCAAGAATTGAAGAAATCCTGAGTCTCACAATAGTGCAAGACTATTGCGATACTCAACAGTCTGTTCTACCCTACTAAGAGACGAAGGTTTTCTTCGAATAGGCAGCAATGCTGCTTAACAGTTATGAACAGTCAAGAATTTACATGCAACACGAGGAAAATTGGTTCTTATAGATATGGATCCAACTGTCCACCATCCCTTCAATCTTATCACCCATTCATTCCACTGAAATAGCCATGGATGTGTGACATCTTTGAGATCGTGTTGGACTGGTGCTTGCAGCTTTGTTTTAACAACTAGGTGAGGTAATAATTACGAGTGAAGGACATCTAGTATTATGGCGGAAAGGGGAAATTAGATCCAAGCAATGGTTAAACACTTTTTCACTCCTTCATAATTCAAAAAATAACTTTAGCATTCATTAAAAAATGATCATGATTCTTAACTTTAAAACACCTTGTACTTTAAATAATTTTCTCCTGGTTAATATGATAGCACAGGTACTCATCGACTAAGTAAAAGGACTTCTTATAAACTTTCATGATGACCACTTTCCTATGACGTATGCTATGAAAACAAAAAAATTTACTATGTTTTTGACATGGTGCATGCTTGCACCGGTTTTCTTTCACTGCTTAAACCATGCTATTCTGATGGTACCATTCTACTTGCATTATTATATAAGACAACATGCTTGCACTAGTGTAAGCATAATATCCGAAAAACTAACAGGGAATTTAAGTAAAATATAGGTTGGACTTCCAACATGGCTTCCTCAACTTATACTGGAAATTTTCTTCGCCCTTTCTTGATGCTTCAGAGAATATCCTTTTGCTCTTTGTGCACGAGATCCTGCAATGAATTCATGAGGGAACAATGAAGTGGGAAAAGGGAAATTTCAGAATGGGAAGGCATTATATTACAGAGATTCCAGGAATAGTACCACAAGAGGGGGTAAACAGAAGTGGGATAGGGAAAAAAATTCAAGGGTAAAGTGGGGTTTTTACAAAACGGATAGGGTAAATTCAGAAGAATATGGGAAGGTTAATCATTCTGGGATTGAAGAAGAAAACTGAGGGAATATTACAAAAATTGGAATATGAAGAAAGGTAAAAAAATTTCTGGAAGGTCTGCCTGCACTGGTGCAAGAAAAATAACTGCAGCGAGAATTAAGCGTTACTTGAATAAAAATATCCATGCTAATTACCCCAATTGTATAAAGGTTGGTTCTGCCGAACCTACTTTTACTTGGTGGTCACTAGCATATCTAAAGATCAAGAAACATTCTCTTTTTATTAGAAATTTTTGATCTTCCTGCTGGCAAGATGGTTTTTAGTTTGATCCTTCTGCAATCATGTTAGCAAACTGATTTTCATAATTACAGGAAAATATTTTTTCTTTACTTTTTATTTAATTTTTTTTTTGTATTTTAAATTTTTTTTTTAAAAGAAGAAGAATTCATGTTTTCAAAAAGTTGGTATTACCATTCACTACTACCGTCCCGAATTGCTGTTGGACTTGCTGTGTAAAATATTTCCTGGCAAGTAGCTAAAAATACTTCTTTAATGTGTGTCCATTTACCAAGAATACTGAATTTTGTCCATCAATAGTTTTAACTTATACTGCTCCATTCTCAAATACTAGGATCACTTCATAATGTCCCATCCAACGTGTATGGAACTTCCCTTTAAAAATTTTAAATCTAGAATCATAAAGGAGCACCCAATCACCCGGTTGGAATTGCTTTTTCTGAATAGACTTGTCATGCCACCTTTTGCGTTGCTGCTGAATTAGTATGTTCTGTTGAATAGAATCCTTTCGAAATTCATCTAACTCATTTAATTGGAGAATATGTTGTTGTTGTGCCTTAGAGAGATCTAGTCCTAACTAAACTACAGTTCTGAAAGTTTTGATCTGGAATTCAATTGGTAACAGAACGTGTTTGCCATATACCAGCTCATATGGTGTATGCCCCGTGTTATTTCTCCAAGTGGTTTTGTATGCCCACAAAGCTTCTGGTAATCTTTCAGCCTAGTCTTTCCGATGCATATTTATTGTCTTTTTCAGAATGGACTCGAACACTTTGTTTGTGGATTCCACCTAGCCATTCTCTTGCGGATGATACAGCATGGATTTCCTGTGCTGGATCTTGTATTGCTCGATCACACCCTGTACCAGATTAGAAATAAAATATGGAACATTGTCAGAAACAATTTCTCTAGGCACACCAAATCTAGTAAATATTTCAGTAAAAATAAAATCAACAACAATTTTTTCTGTAGTAAAGGAAACAGCTTTAGCTTCTACCCATTTTATAACAAAATCTGTACAAACCAAAATATGCTTTTTACTTAATGACATTGGATTTATTGGCCCTATAAAATCAATAGCCAATTTTTCAAACGGCTCAATCATAACTTGGGGGCATAAAGGAATTTCATTGGTTTTATTAGGCTAGCCCACTCGTTGATAGTTATCACATCTCCTAACATATTGTTTGGCATCCTCAAACAAGGAAAGCCAAAATTAACCAGCACACAATACTTTATATGTAGTCCGCTTATTAGCGAAGTGGCCTCCACAAGGTTCATCATGAGCAGATTTCAATATGTCAGACACTTCCTCCTCTCTTACTTTTCTATGGATAATCAGGTCTAGACCAGTGTAAAATGGATCTCCTTGAAGCCAGGAGTATGCAGCACTTTTCTGAATAATACTCCGCTTTTCACGAGCGGAAAAGCAGGGTGGTGTTTTCCCAGTAACCAAGTAATTAGCAATGTCAGCAAACCACGGAGAATCTATTGACATAGAAAAAATATGTTCATCTAGAAAATAATCATTAATAGGAGTTGCTTCACTAGGATTATCTAATCTAGAAAGACAATCTGCTACAACATTAGATTTTTCTAGTCTATCAACAATAGTAACATTAAATTCCTGCAACAATAGCAACCACCTAGTCACTCTACCACTAGTCAATGGTTTTTTCATTAAAATATTTAATCATGGAATGATCAATATGTACAAATACTTCATATCCTGTAATATAGTGTCTAAACTTGTTAATTGCAAAAATTACAGCTAAAAACTCTTTCTCTATAACTGTATAATTTAATTCAGCGGAAGACAAATTCTTAATAATATAATAAATAGCATAGGATTGCTTATTTTCCTCTTGTCCTAAAGTTGCGCCAATAACCAAATACTAAGCACCAGAGGAAATGTGAAAATGCAGGGACCAGTTAAGACCTCTCAAAACTAGTGCCTGTACCAACTTTTCCTTCAATGTTTCAAAAAACTGTTGGCAAGCTATGGACCAAGAAAATTCACTATCCTTAGCTAGAAGACATAAAAGAGGGGTACCGATCTTAGAAAAATTCTCAATGAATCTTCTATAGTAACCAGCATGTCCTAAAAAATCTCTTACTTCCCTTTGATTTTTGGGTGCAGGAAGATGCAGAATGATTTCAATCTTTACCGAATCAACCTGGATACCTTTACCACAAATCAAATGGCCAAGTACCACTACTGCTTTGCACATTAATCTACATTTCTTGTCACTCAAGGTGAGATGGGCTTCCTGACAGCGGAGAATTAATTTCTCCAAATTTTTGAGATCTTCCTGAAAAGAAACACCAAGCATAGAAAAGTCATCCATATAAATTTCTACAAATTCTAGATCAGCAAAAATGGCCAGGACTTCCCTTTGAAAGGTAGCCAGGGCATTACATAAACAAAAGGGAAGAAATTTATAAGAAAATTCACCCCATGGACATTTAAAAGTACTTTTTTCCCGATCTTCAAGTGCAATCTATATTTGGTTATAGCCACTGAAGCCATCCAAGAAGGAAAAATATTTCTTTCCTGCAAGGGTATCAAGCACCTAGTCAATGAAAGGGAGAGGGAATTAATCTTTGAGAGTGGCTTTGTTTAATTCTCGATAATCAATACAAATACACCATCTTCCATTTTTCTTAGGTACTAGCACTAATGGAGAGACCCACTGACTATCAAAAATAGGATAAATAAAACCGGCATCCAAGAATTTATGTACTTCTTCCTTCATGATATCTCTTAGAACTAGAGTCATTCACCTTTGGGGTTGTTGGACAGGTCAGGTTCCTTCCTGAATATAGAAATGATGTTTACAATGTTTAGGAGGAATACCTTTCATATCTTCATAGCCCCAAGAAAAGGAACTAAGATGGTTTTGAAACAAATTCACAAGTTGCTCCTGCTGAGATGAGTCCAAATCTGAACTAATATGCAAGGATTTATCCGGGATAATCTCAACAAGGGTAGTGTCAGGCTCAAGAGGACTCAAGGGAGTGGTCAAATGTAGCAGTACAAAAGAATGAGAATCATGATTATCTTGAAAATATATGTTGAACATCTGGCTCAATGGCTCAAAATTAGGCATAGTGTCTAGATTATTTAGGAAATCTTGAATCTCATTTTCTTCTGAAGACCCAGTATAATGATGGATAAGGGAAATGGGCTGAGTCTCCTCATCACTGCTTTGATCAAAACATAAATTATCTCGAAGGTCCTGAATGGATCTGGCAGGGGGGTATAACGTAACTTTCTTCCTAGAATCTCCATGCGAAATATACATATCACCAGGATGACATCCAATATATGCATCGGCCGTAGCAAGCCATGGTCGTTCCAAGATCAAGGGATGTCGTCCTACTGGGTTCTTTGGTTGAAGCACAATGAAATCAGTAGGATATTCCAAAGAATCTAATGAGATGATCACATCATCCAATACTCCTTCTGGCTTAATTTTAGATCTATCTACTAATTCAAGCATAGTGGGAGTAGGGTGAAGATGAGATAACCGAAGTTGATCCATGGTTTGCTTAGTCATGACATTAATGGCTGCTCCTAGGTCTATAAGAACAGTAGAGACCAGGACATTACCAATATGAATTGAGACAATGGTGTTTCCGGGATTAGTATTTTTTCCAAAGACACACATCCAGTCATCAACTCTGCTGCCCTACCAACAAATTGAATGGTTTGGGGTTCCATTCTCTTCCTCCTGGGTTTCTTGAGACAGAGTTCCTTAATAATCTTGGTACAAATGGGGACCTCTTTAATGGCTTGAAGCAAAGGTATCTAAATGAAAATATTCCGAAGCTCAGATGCCAAACTAGTCTCATAAATAGGCTCACTTCTTTCCATTACTAGCCTCTTTGGGAAGGGAGGTCGGTTGGAAGAAGATGGCAAGGATTCAGAGGGTAAGGGCTGCTTAGTGACAGCTTTCGGAGAATGGTTAAGAGTTTCCTCTTCTCCTTTCTCTGCAACAATCACTATAGGTTGCCTCTGATTTTCTGATGTTACAGTCCTTCCCGATCTTAATTGAATATCATGAACCCCAACTGGAATAGACTGGTACTTGAATGGTAAAGGTGGGTTTGTTACATAGATCATTTGCACTGATTTATTATTGTTAGGATTGGGCATAGGTTGAGCAGGCAAATGAGGAGGTCGAAAGGGTGGAGGTAAAGGCAACAGTGGAGTAGACCGACTCGGAAGTTGAGGCATTGTGTAATGTTCCAAATTAGGAAAATGCTACAACAATGAGAATATCTCAAGATATTCTAGAGTTGGAGCTCCAACAATATGCAAACACAACACTGAAGTAGCAGCAACACTCAACTCATATAAATGTGAGGTAAATCCATAGCTTTCTTATTAAATAATGCAAAAATAATAGAATACAAGATCTTGAGGGAAATGATACTCAAGATAAGCAACGCTCAACCTTAAGAGACTGGTACATAAATCATGACAAAACCACTACTACACAATGTATACCAAGCTATGACAACGCATTTTTACAGAGAAACTGCATTCTAACAAATTTCAAATACACATATATATCAATACATGGCCCAATACAACATTGGGAGTGAAGGTCTTAGCTCCCAAATACTACCTCATGTCAATCCTGGAAGGATTGGCAATAAAATACAGAAACTGCAAAATTCCAAAGTTGTTGGGTAGCAGCAACAACTCAAAAATAGAACTAGATGGATATTGCTCTAGGTGATGCCCAATCTGAATATGCCTCCTCCAATGTATTTTTAGAATGAAAGGCTGATCCCTTCACCAAATATCTCACCCTTTAACAATCTGCAAGAACCCTACTGCAAATTCTCCACTCAAAATAACACAATCACTGGATGGAACTGCGATGCAGGTGTTGAGTCTCAAAAGAGTTTTCCATATTCATACATATTTCCATTATGTCATAACCATCTAGCTCTTATTTCATAGCCATCTGACCTAAAGCCCTACATCAAGTAACCATTTTTCATAAATATATGGGTTAGGATCCTTGTTTTCCAAAGTTATTTATTTTATGTATTTAAAGTGAATTTATGATTAGAAACTAGAAAATTAACATATTTTCATATATCTATATATGTGTTGTGAGTTTTGTGACATGTGTAGGTCAAAAATGAAACTTCTAGAAGACCCTTATGTGGCACTCTAAGGCCAAATTCGAATTTGGTTGGAGAAGATCATGGGATCATGAGAACATGTGTCTCACTTCCTTGTTGTATTGAAACTCTAAGAGGATATGTGTCTCCTATCTTAAGTTGTGTTGAAATTCTAGAAAGACATGTGTCTTATCATTTCCTATTTTGATTGTAACTCTAGAGTTGGAGGGAGAGATTCATGGACTCTCATTAATGAGATGACTCCTCATATTTCGTATAAATAGGAGAAGCTTTCTCCTATCATGGTTAATGAAGAAGTAGGAGAAAATAGAAGTCTTTTGTAACAAATTTCAAGATGGAATGGGATGTAGATTTGTGAGATTTTCAATAGAGAAATTTAGTTCTTTGATGTTGTTTTGATTACAACTTTAAGGAGCTGAAGGACTTCACCAAATTGGTAGCAGAGGGCCCCTGCTATCCAAGGAGGCTTCTATATGCTTTCTAGATAAGTAGCTTTTAATTCATGTCTTGAATTATTTGTTTAACTAAAAGAACCTCATTATCTTACAATCATTCTTTTTCTTAAAATGCTCTTCCAAAATATCATTATTAGATGGAAAAGACTTGGTTGTATTATATTGAGTTAATTAGCATTTTCTGTTTTGCAATTAGATTAAAAGATCCTCATTATCTTACAATCATTCTTTTTCTTAAAACGCTCTTCCAAAATATCATTATTAGATGGAAAATATTTGGTTGTATTATATTGAGTTAATTAACATTTTCTGTTTTGCAATTAGATTAAAAGATCCTCATTATCTTACAATCATTCTTTTTCTTAAAACGCTCTTCCAACATATCATTATTAGATGAAAAAGATTTGGTTGTATTATGTTGAGTTAATTAGCATTTTTAGTTGCAATTCCTTTTGTTAATTATCACAGTTAGACTTATTCTAATAAACTCTTCCAAAATATCATTATGATGAATAAGGCATAACTGTGGTATTGTAGGTTTTAGTGCTTGTTTACACTAAGTGGCATAGCCATTCTTACTCTTACAAAGCTCTTCCAAAATATCATAACAATGAGTAAGAAATAGCTGTGGTGTCTTAGATTTTAGTTGTATTTTCTTTCATTGTTACGTTTATTTCAATTGCATTGGATAATACAGCCAGGACTGTTTTACAAACTCTTCCAAAATATCATTCATCATGAACAAGAAGGGTTGTAGAATTCCATAGACTAGTTGCATGTTAATTTAATGAGAGTACTCTGGAGGTAGATTACATTTATGTTCCCAAAAATAATAAGAAAAACACATGCAATGAAGTAAGGAAGAGGTCACTTAAGCACATATAGTGCACCACACTTCATCAGTTTACTAGCCCTGGTTGATAATTTATGTTAGCAATTTAGGACGCTAAATTGACTACACAGCAGGGTTAGGGAATGAGTTGACCTTGATGCCAAAGTCTGCAATAAGCTTCGGAATGCCTCCAATCTGATCTCCCAAAGGAAATAGGGACTCCTCCTCTGAAAATATCTTATGGAGGTGATGTAGTGAACCCTCACTGCAACACCCAGCAACACAACATTACTCTGTTGTAGAAATAACCTTGTCTTGATGGAGGATACTTGGCCTCAAGCTTGGATGTGAGGAAAATCAAAGAAATCCCTCAAGAGGCCTCTCAAGAAGGATAAGGAATCCTAAACAGGATTTCCCCTGGAAATTCTTTCTAAACAGCAAATAATGCACAATTGTCTGAATAGACAATGTGATGAATAATACAAGCATGAGAAACAATGGTTGCCTTGCCCTCCTTTTAAATAAGTGATAGCCCCTCTCCATGGGTCCCACTCCTTTTAGGGTTTCCTCCACCAAATAACCCTCTTCCCATTCATACTGTGTTATTTCTCTAAGTGTGCTCCACCTCTTGGCCCAACGCTATTGACTTGGTCAAACTTGACCTTTTCCACTTGCAAATAACCCTGTTCACACATGCGGGTGTGAAAACCAGCTCCAATGATTATCCCCATTCATAATATGAGGGATTTTATTGAGATTATCACTATGCATGGGCCTCCTTACCCATTTATTCTCCTCCTAGGTGAAATTAGTAAAAATTAATGTTCCAAATTATTGTCGGAAAATTTTGGAACATTACAATCCTCCCCTCCCAAATGTTTCTTGTCCTCAAGCAACTGCAAGGAAAGAACTAGAAAGCCTCCTCTCAAGGCATGGAGTCTAATATGTGTTGAGGAACGTCTTCCTCATGTGGATCCTCCATCTCCAAGCTATGAGCCATGCAAAATGAGTCACCTTCCAACTAGGTAACTCCTATAAACTGTCCTCCACCTTTGGCTCCGGCAAAGTAGGTGGGCTGAAAATATAATCTTGGTAGACTAAATAGCCTATCCCACGCTATCCTCCTCTCCAATTAGGATAATTATAGAGTGTATGTTGATCTTGGGCTGAAATTATATTTCCCTCCAATGGCAAGATGGAGAATAGACCTCTACGGATCTCTCCTCCAGTGTTATGAAACATGTTGGCCCAAATCATCTCATATGTGATGAGTTGGAAGTCATCATCATATGGCATCATATTCCTCATATGGCTCACTTCATAAGGAAATGAATGAGCTACTGTAGTGGCCATACCATTTCCCATGCTCCCTTTAGAACATGTAGTGCAAAGTGTGTGGGAGTTTTCTCCCTCCAAGGACACATTCACCCAATGTGTCTCTCCTCCAATCATGCTCCCAAGAAAAGCGCTAGAAATATCAATCAAGGGAAACATAAGGAGAATCATGCTGGTTGACATGTGAAGTAAAGGAGAAGAAAAATGGTCCCTCAAATGTAGCCAATGCAGTTTGACTCTCCACTTCCATAGAAAATAAAATGATGGGTGGCCTCCCCACCATTTGCTTGCTGCCCCATTCTCTTCACAAATTTGGAGAAAGTGAATGATGTAATGTGCAATGTGACTAAATTCTCCATGAGAAATCCCCTCCCCATATCCACTTAGGGATTGATCACCCATAATGACCTTATGTAGACCACAAAATCTAGAAGGAAGAATATCCTTCCTTTGAGCAAATCCCTACACATATATGGTTAAGAGATGCATATATATAGGAAAAATGCAATCCAACAATACTCTTACCATATGTTTTTCTCATATAAGTGGAGTGGCTCATAGATGATTCTTCCCTCATCCTCAAAGGAAAAAGAGTTAACTGCGCTAACTCCTCCATATCCTCATGTTCCATGGAGTGCCTCCTCAAGTTCTTCAAGTTGTCCCTCCTACAAGAAGAAAAGAAATGCAATGTGGCAATCATGGTTGGCCCACGGTTTCTCCTGATATGTACAACATGTATAGTAAGGAGAATCATGCTCCCAATGGGCATCCTCAGTCTCAATCCCACTCTCCAATCAAAGCTTCCCATGAATATATAGATACTAGCAATACATGGAAGCAAAAACCAATAGAAACAAGTTTTCACATGACAACCGAAAATTGGATCAAGGTCCCATACAAGGAACCAGCGCAGTGCATCCTTTTCCTGCATAAAATCAAGCAATAACAAGTGTTCTTCCAACCACTTCTTTGCTACCACAATATTTTACAATAAGTAAACATGAAAGTACAAACGGGTGCCAATGGTGCACACCAAAAATCATGTGGCTTTCCCCACAACCCACAAATGAGATAGCCAATCTCAATTCTACAAATGGCTTCAAGTAAATCATCATACAATAGACAAGAAGAAATAATTCTCCTTGGAACAATATGTTGCTCATAAGAAAATAGGAAGTACAAAACATAAGGTGAAATTGTACATCCTCCATTATGTACTTAAGGATTTGAGCTGAAATGGCTCAACTGAAATTGCTCCCTTACTCCCAACGAGTAGGAAGGTGGCTGTGACATCCTCTCCATCATCATTCGAGCTTTGAATCTCTCCATATGCTGATGTATGTCCTGCTGGATGCCCTCCCAAATGAACTCCTCTGCCAAGGCAAGATATGCATTAAAATGCGTGGAAAAGAAGTCCTCCTTTGTTGCATGAAACAGCTTCTCCTTGAGACTAGAATCTCTAGTCAAGAAGACTTTTCCCTATGAATAGATGACCATATCATCTACCATACATCCATCATCTCTATCTGGGTCATCGAGAATCATGCATGCATCAAGATCCTTGGAGTACTCTACTAAAAGCTGAGATCTCCAGTAAGGATCAATCCTCCTAAGAGACAGCTCTGGTGATTTGGCATGTGAAGCTCTCCTCCTGCTGTTGTTTGCCACCTTGACATCCCTCATGCCAAATTTCTCCTCAAAACTCTTCACCTCTCCAAAATCCAAGAGTGGTGAACCCAAAGACAAAATGTCCCTCATCAATGATAGATTAGGTGGCCTCCTTGGTGGAATGCCTCTATGCATTGAGACATCAATGTCAAGAGTGGATTATTCATATGGTTGGGCAACCTTGCCCTTGCTCTCACAGTGCAATACATTCTTCCTCCTCTTTTCACTATCTCTCTGAAATAGAGAAGGGTGTGTGCCTCTCATCACCTGATGTTGCTCTTCCTCCCTTCCTTCTCCTTCCAGCTGCAATGCTGCACAATCATGCTGCTTATTGATTGTCCTTGGACCTCCATGTATGAGATCATGGGAACTTCCTTGCAAAGATGCAAGAATCCCTCTATTTGGATCAAGAACTCCTTCTCCCTTTGCATGAGGTGCTAGATCAGCTCTAGAAATGACAGCATTGTTGCCCTCAGCATCCTCAACATAAGTGGGAAACCCTCCAATGCTTAGATCCTCTTTTGAAAAAGGGATCTCTTTGCCTCCTCGTGCCAAAATACAAGTTGAAGGTCTTGCCTCCAATAAAGTATAATGCAAGATATCATCCTCCTTCATGGTTTTATGGAATGATTCTGGGTCTATGGTTTCCTCCATCACATGCAAGGGGTTTTTTTGTTTGAATGTGTTTGTTTCCTCCACATGTGTTTCAGAATTCCTCCTACCAAATCTCTTTATCAAATTTATAATGAAAATTTCATAGGAAGATGTATTCACATTTTTCAAATTAAATGACTCAAATAACCACCATGCATAGACCTTACCTCCCAAGTGTAGTGCTGCTACTCTGATGACTTCATCTTTGGGAATCTGATGCTGCTGCAGAAAGGTATCTAGCTCTTCTATCCAAGCCCTGGCTGAAAAATTAAGGGAACCATTAAATATAGATAGAAGAAATATATCCTCATTATGTTGCTTGATCCTCCTCACCATGATCTTTCAAAACTCTGGAAAAGTAATATGATCTCTAAACTTCTGAGTTTGAGATTCATATTCATGCAAGAAACCTCTAAGAGTTCCTTTCTTAGGAATTCCTTATTATTAGATCTGAAAATGGATGAGAGTAAGCTCATCCTCTCCATAATTTTTTTCTCCTCTTCTTATTATCTTCTGATTGGATCTGAAATCCACAGGCTGAGCCAAGATGGTAGCTTGTAATGTTCCAAATTAGGAACAACTACAATATTGAGAATAATATGAGTTATTAAAAATGTGGAGCTGCATAAATATGTCTTTTACAGATGTAGAAACACTTAAAATTCAATAAAATATTCAGCAGCAACTTTATACAGCATTTTATAAGGAAAAAGGTGGGGAAAAGTGAGGATTTAGGCCCCAAAAACACGTGTATTAAGATATATGCGTAAAAATAAGGTGGGAAAGTGGTTGGATATGATAGATAGGGTTATGAGGGACTCTCATGTCAAATTTTAGCAAAAAAAATAAGTTTTTCTAAGTTAAACAGTTCCTCCTTTCCTAACTAGGCTATAAAACCCTGATTTCCCATGACTAGAAGTATGGAGAAATTTTTTGAAGCATGTGAGCGTGATTTTCTGAAGGGTATGACTGAAATATGGTCTGAATATTTACAAATAATATCATAGGAATAACTCATACACTTTACAGGAGAAGAATGAAAGAATACAGAAGAAATCCTCAAGAAAGAGGTGCTACAACCATGTTAAAAGACTGCATAGCCATGACAGCATTATTTTTAGGGTTGAAGAAACAGTTTATTGATTATTTAGATATATATCATATCCTTACATAAAAATTTATATTTAATACAGATCCATGTACAAGAAAAGCTGATCTATACATTCCCCTTGGGGATTTGCTCAAAACATGAAGCACCGGAAATAGATCTGAGATCTAAAACTTCAGATCTACAGAATGATTCAGAAATTATGAATAATACAAGTACATAACAGATCAGATCTAAAACAGAACATAGATTGGTTGGCCAATCTATGGATCACCACAGTGAAGGAAGAATCCCAACACTGGAGATCTCTTCTCCAAAATGCAAACAAAGCACCCTGCAGTTGTAGATCTGCAAATAATGTTGTCCTAGGGAGAGGAACAACATTGTAGCTTATACTAATGATTTGGCCTGATGCCAATATGTATATCTGAAGTGAAATTAGCAAATGAACTCTTCCAGGAGGTTAAAAGACACACTCACTAGGAAGAGCCACTGCTTTCATCTATATCTAAGCAGATCTAGTCTTCCACTTGCTGAAGCTCACAAGACAGCTCAAGCCTCAACATGAGCAGCACTGTAATGTAAGATGAAGCTTGGACCAAGCCTTATAGTGAACAATTTTAGCACAATTCTCCTCCAAGAGCTGCTCAAGGAAGGAGGTGGGATTCCTGAATAGGAATACCCAACAAGGGATGTCTAGCAGACAATTCCTTTTGAAATTATAATCTTCAACAACCCTTTCCTTGTTTCCCTCCCCTTCCTTTTATAAGATAGGAGTCTTTCCAAACCCTAAACCACCTTGAATCACTTAACCCTTTTTGTAGAAATTTGAATAACTGAGATATTATTCATCGAGATTCTCCTGATCACACACTATTTTAGCTTCATGCATAATACAGAATCTCTTCTACCATTGATCATCACATGCGGAAATAAAATCAATTGCATGCACACATTGCAACCACAAACAATCACACATATGAACACAGTATTTAATGGGAAAGCTTAAAGCTGAAAAACCCAACTATTTGTATATTATATGTCATGGAGATCATGTAACAATCATAGTACAAAAGCTCCTCACAAGCTCTCATGCACACCCTCAATTGCTACACACTATCAAGCTAGATCTAGCAAAACACATGCTCCAATCTTTTGCCACTTGATAGCTAGCCTCTATTGCATAATTAATGCTATGGGATGGCTTCATTAAATAGATAAACCACCTAGCTTGAACTGTGCAATCCTCATGGGCTTCTCCACCTATCTGTGTGTTGCAAATAGCAACAGTATATTCACAACTGATAGTTAACCTGCTCTTTCACCTATTTCTGCACTGGTCTCCACTAAAAATGTCCATGCACTGAAGTTAACTGATTCATTCTTTAGTTGATTTATGAGTTTATAATTAGTGAATTAATTAATAATTAATTCACACCACTCTCACTAATTGTATCAATTAGTTAAACTGAATACAAATAGCTCAACTATGTTTAGATTAGTCAAACTGAATACAACTCCACTAACTTCCTCAATCAACTCCACCAAACTCTGTCACATGAGTTCTAACTAAAGTCTTCATGCAATAGCTGCACTTAACCCTCAGGAATAGCGTAATTCCTTCTGTCAGCTGCATGTGCCACTTCTGTGCACTTAACTGAAGTGCTCCAAGAGAATAAGATAATGTTTAGAGTCTAAATATTATTAAGAGCTAATAATATCCAACATATCTATTTTTAGACTGGAAATCTAAAAATAGATTCCACCCAATATGTCTAAAAATAGAAGTCCATATATTTTTTCCGACTTGACCAACCATCCACAAATAGCATCTTGCAAATCATAGAACATGATCCATATATCTAAAAATAGACTTTGCGCCAAAAATAGACTGCGGGCCCACTTAGTGAAGGTGACTCCTTTCCACTAAGCTCATCATCTTGTTGCAATCTCAACACTTTTCACATTATATCCTCCTTCTATAACTGCGTTGTCCCTCAAAGAGGTTCAATGCATCTAGACTGTGATGTTTGACTTGGTCAAAGATGACCCATTCTTGTGATTTAACCCATTTACAATTGTAAGATATAATTTACATAGCCCAGACATGTCTTTGTTCGCATAGGCATTGATTTATTTTTGGTTTTCAGGAGTTTTACATGTCCTCCTTTACAATTTATTCATCAATCATGAAATGAAAAATAAACAAGGAAAAATAAATGTTCATATTAGCTGAAGCTAATTTAGGAACATTACAGTCTCCCCCTCCCAAATTTTTCTTTTCCTCAAGCAACTGCAAGGGTGCTGCAAAACTTCCCCTTCTTCTCTTGTGGCCTCCTCATCTGTTAGTCTCCACCATTGCTCTGAATCTTCTGCAATAGCTTTGCCTTCCAATGGTCCTCCCTCAATATGCAAGTTGGCCTTTTTTGAATAAACCCAAGGGCTCTCATCATGAAGAAATGGAAGGTTGTTGTGAAACCTTCTTGCTGATCCATGGCCTCAAGATAGAAGTGATGAAAATCATGGAGATTTTCATTATCCATGAAAGAATCCCTTGTCCATGCTATCATCCAAATGAAGCGGATCACCTCCCAGCTTGGCAATCCATAGAATAAATCCTCCCCAATACATATGAGATGCATGTTACCAAAAAACATATGGCTCAATTTAAAAAGAGACAAGTGATCTATCATAGTAGCCATACAAAATCTCATGCTCCCACTAAAGCATGCAATGCAAAAAAAATGGGGAACTCCTTTCCCCAAGGGCACATTCAACAAGTGTGCCTCTCCTCCAACTATGCCCCCAAAAAATATAAGGACATCTTCAGCTTGTCAGATCATGATTAGGATCATGCTAGCTGCCATGTATGATGAATGAGAAGGAAGATGTTCCCTCATGTGCAACCAACACATTTTTATCCTTAACTACCATAGAATAGGATGTGACAAGTGCCTTCCCCAACACTTGTTTGTTGCATCATATCTTCAGAATGCTTGGAGGAAATGCATCATAATTGGTGTAAAATAATCACACCATGAAGAATGGAATAGCTTGCCAAGACCCTCCAAGGAATGACCTACATCAACATGGTTCATGGCCTTGAGTAGCCCATGAAACCCATCATAAATAGTGCCCCTTTTTGGAGCTATATTCTGCAAATGAGTGTTAGAAAAATATGCATATAGGAGATACATGATAGTTATTAAAAGGAAAAGCCTCTCTATATACTTGTTTAACATTAGTGGGGTAACTCATGGATGAGTTCCCTCACACTCAATGGATAAGGAGATGTGAATGACGGCTCTTCCCAAGAGCTATGATCCTCCTCCTCTACCAAGTAATCCATGCACATCTTCATGTGAGAGTGCACCTCTTCTTTGAAACCTTCCCATATGAACCCACACAAGAGAGTATGATATGATTTGACAAAACCAGTGGGTTTGGAAAGCAGGATTTCATAGATGGCATCAAGTAGTCCCTCCTTGAGTTTGGAGTCGCTAACCAAAAGAATAAGATTATAGAAATAGATAACTCCATCCACCACCTTGAACCTTTCATCCACTACTTCCCCATCAAGAACCCCACATGTGAAAAGGTCCTTGGATTATTCCATCTTGAGTTGGGAATTGCAATAAAGATCCAAGCTCTCCAAGAATGATAGCACTGTAGAGGTCTGAAATGCAGCCCCTGTCTTCTCATGGCTCCCATATTTGACATACTTAATATCAAAATCACATGTTGGAGCATAATAATCTTCCCTTTGCTGCCCCATTTGCAGTTTTTCTTGCACAAGACAAGATTGGAGCACATGGAAATCAACTTCCCCTCAGAAAGTCCTTGTTTTCCAAAACCTCCTCCTTTTGGCCCATGTATACAAGAGGGTTAGGATCCCCTTGCTATCTTTAGAAATATTCTTTGTGAATTAATAGATAATGGGCTACCCTAAATTTATAGAGTTTCTATATGCCCTCATGCTCATGCCATCATATATCTTTGATTTCTCCTTTCTCAGCGCAGATTTATGAGTGGGAGTTTGCAATGCCCCTTTCAGGAAATTGCTCATCTCTCTTCTGAATTTATGAGAGATTCTCTATGTTGTGCTAACTTCTCCCAAGGCTCCCTCCTTAGCCAAGTATGAATATGTTTCTCATAGTTGAGACAACACTTTATATTTCCTCCTATCAAGAGGTTCTCCTAGTAAAGTACCTCCTTGCAAAGAGGTGTCAAGGCATAGAGTAGAATGTGGATGTAGGTAGACAGATTTTCCCCTACCTTTAATGCATAGGTCCTATTGCCTTCTTTGTGCTTCCAAGCTCTGAAGTAAAGAAGGAAGCACAAAGAAGGGTTCATTTTCTTCACCTTGTGATGCCCTTCCTCTTCTTTTCTTCTTTCTATCTCCAAGATCTCATCATTTGACAATGATTGTACATGCTGCAAATGTGTCATACTAAGAGCTCTATGTGTGAGACCTTGTGGAACTCCTTGCAAGAGTGCAAGAGTTTATTCTCTTGGAGCAAGTGCTCCAACTTCATCTTCATGAGGTGCATGAGGTACCTTTGTTGTGACTGTGTTATCATCTCTTGCCTTCTCCTCCTCTTTAATAGCTGAAATTGTCCCATCATCAATGAGAGACCTTAGATCTTGGTCATCCATTGAAGGAGAAACCTTCATGCTTTCCTCTTGAGAAGAGGACCCTTCACTCAATGGAGATATTTCCCTTGGCAAGGCATCAAACAAACTTACACCTTCTACATGGTCTTCGGAAATGGATTTGGATTCATAGACCCTTCCAACTCATGCAAAAGATTCATCTGATGTGGTTTGACAATGTCAACAGAAGATGATACACATGGAGCTTTAACAAACCTTTCTATCAATCTTGCTATAAACCTTTCATAATTAGTTGTATTGGCATTCTTCAAGGAAAAAGACTCAAACAACCACCAAGCATATGCTTTACCTTCAAAATGCAGTGTTGTTGCTTTGATGGCTTCAATATCTAAAACTTGATGTTGTTGCACAAAGTTATCTAGCTCCTCCACCCAAACCCTGACTGGAAATTTAGGTGATCCATCAAAGATATATAGATAGAATCTACCCTTACCATGATGCTCCTCTTTTGTGACTTTTCTCTCCTTGATCTTGCAGAACCCTTGGAAATTCAAGTTATCTTTGAACTCCTTGGATTGAGCTTCATACTCTTCCAAATACTCTCTAAGTGTCCTTTTTGGGCACACCTCCTTTCTTCCTCTTCATGAAGAAATCACAGAAAGAAAGCTGAAGCTTTGGAGATATGGTTAAGTGCACATATCCATGAGATGAGGATTCAAAATTTTCCTCATGTATAGATCTTATAGATCTGATCGGAAGATATTCTTGTTCTTGCAACTTCCTGGGAGTTTCACTGCTTCTTCTTTCTCTTTCTTGTTCAACCTCCTTGGAGAGGTTCTTCTTAGATCTGAAATTTGATGATATTAATCCCATGTTCTTCATCATTCTTACCTTGCTCCTTGTTGTACAACACTTTGGCTTGAAGCCACAGGTTGAGCCAAAGATCTTGCTCTGATACCACTGTAATGTTCCTTTTCGGAAGTTTCTGCTATTTGGTCCTCAAGGACGCTGTATAAGGAATAAAATGTAAAAATAATATGAAATGGGGCTTGGATCCCCTTTTTATCTCATTAAACACTTCTCTTCCAGAATTTGAGCCCAAATAAATAACTCTAGATGGGTTATTCAGATCTCCCCTAACTAGATCCCTTAAAGAATGCTCAAAGAGAGAGCCTACAACAACATATGAGCATAATCATGAAACTCTGCGAAAATGTACATATCAATATATGGAATATAATACATCCATCATTTTTATTAATAAATTAGCTACAATATACAGAAATATGTTGAGGGACAAGCCACTCAAACTATCAAAATGAATCTCCAATGATCAAACTATGAAATACATGAGTTGCTGCAACTACACAAAATTCCGGAGAGCGGTGACAGTGCTACCTATATTCGAGTATCTGAACTATACAAGAAATTCCCAATAATATAAGAATGGTCTCCAATACAAGATTTCTAGCCAATCTAGAAGAGATTGCTAGAGATGTCAGAGAATATACAATGTGACAATTCGACTTGTCATTGCAACTGAATCGAAATATAAAATGAGGCTGTAGCAGATCATAAATAGGGATGCCCTCATTTGATAGTGTATCTAAGAAAAAGGCTGATCCTTTTACTCAGAAACAACTCCTCCTGATGAGCTCAAATGACCCTCCCAACAACTTCTTGCCAAAATAATGCAGATCAAGCTGGAAACTGTGTTGTGAGGGAATTTGGATGGTTGGCCTGATGCCAATGATATGAAAATAAGCCCAGGAGTCCTCCCTACTGATCCACCAATGAATAGCTGAGCCCTCCACTAAAAAAAAATCCAAGGAAGCACTCAAGAGATCCTCTGTTGCTGCACCCTGTAGCACAAAATTATCCTGCTCTAGCAATAATGTTGTGACAAAAGGAGGTAGCTTTGGCCAAATGATTGAATGAGGAAATTAAGCTCAAACCCTATCCTTCCTTAAGGATGAGGAAGGGATTCCCAAACAGGAACACCCTCGGGTTCAAGAACACTACAACCCTACTAAACAACCCGGGGATCGAAGTCTCAAAAGACTAAGCAAAATAATAATCAAGCATGAAAAACAATGGCTCTCCTCCTCTCCTTATATAGCAAGTGCTCATATCCACCATGGGTCCCATCCACATGTTCCTTCCAACTCATGCATGTGACCCTCCTCTAAAACTGCGCAGTCCATCAAGGAGATACATTGTATCTAGACAGTACATGTGGACTTGGTCAAAATGTCTAGATCAAGCATGATCCAATCTTGTTCACACCATGTGGTGCTCAAATCGGTTGCTTTATTATTCCTCCTTTCACACAAGGAGTGTTATTTCTTCCTCCTTAAGGATTATGGGGTCTCCTTACCCATTTTATTTAACTAAATAAAATTCTGCTAACTATAATGTTCCTTTTAGCTTGAGGCTAAAAATTGGGAACATTACACAACTTTGATACCACTTTAATGTTCCAAATTAGGAAAATGTTACAACAATGAGAATATCTCAAGATATTCTAGAGTTGGAGCTCTAGAAATATGCGAACACAACACTGAAGCAGTAGCAACAATAAACTCATATAAATGTGAGAGAAATCCATAGATTTCTTATTAAATAATGGCAGCAACAATAGAATACAATATCTTGATGTAAATGATACTCAAGATAAGAAATACTCAAGCTCAAGAGACTGGTACATAAATCATGACAAAACTACTGCTACACAATGTATACCAAGCTATGACAGTGCATTTTTATAGAGCAACTGCATGCTAAAAAAATTCAAATACATAGATATATCAATACATGGCTCAACATAACATTGGGAGTGAAGGTCTCAGCTCCCAAAGACTACCTCATGTCAATCCTGGAAGGATTGGCAATAAAACACAGAAACTACAAAATGTTGGAGTTGTTGGGTAGCAGCAGCAACTCAGAAATAGAACTGGATGGAGATGGCTCTAGGTGATGCCCAATCTGAATATGCCTCCTCCAATGGATCTTTAGAATGAAAGGTTGATCCCTTCACCAAAGATCTTACCCTCTAACAATCTGGAAGAACCCTACTGCAAATGCTCCACTCAAAATAACGCAGTCACTGGATGGAACTATGTTGTAGGCTAGGGAATGAGTTGGCCTTGATGCTAAAGTCTACAATAAGCTCCAGAATGCCTCCAATATGATCTCCCAAAGGAAAGAGAGACTCATCCTGTGAAAATAGCTAATGGAGGTGGTGTAGTGAACCCTCACTGCAACACCCAGCAACACAACATTACTCTGTTGCAGAAATAACATTGCCTTGATGGAGGATGCTTGACCTCAAGCCTGGATGTGAGGAAAATCAGAGAAATCCCTCAAGAGGCCTCTCAAGAAGGAGAAGGAATCCTAAACAGGAATTTCCCCCGCAATTCTTGCTAAATAGCAAAGAATGCACAATTGTCTGCATAGACAATGTGATGAATAATACAAGCATGAGAAAAAATGGTTGCCTTGCCCTCCTTTTAAACAATTGATAACCCCTCTCCATGGGTCCCACTCATTTTAGGGTTTCCTCCACCAAATAACCCTCTTCCCATTCATACTGTGTTTTTTCTCTAAGTGTGCTCCACCTCTTGGCCCAACGCTATTGACTTCGTCAAACTTGACCTTTTCCACTTGTAAATAGCCCTGTTCACACATGTGGGTGTGAAAACCAGCTCCAATGATGATCCCTATTCATAATATGAGGGATTTTATTGATATTATCACTATGCATGGGCCTCCTTACCCATTTATTCTCCTCCTAGGTGAAATCAGCAAAAATTAATGTTCCAAATTATTGTCGGAAAATTTTGGAACATTACACTTTGAATAAGGTGTATGCGTAGATGGATATGACTACACAGGTGGCTAGTAGGAGTATGGAGAATGAGTTGGCCCTCTCCAATCTTGTTTCCATGGTTGAGAAGGTTTCCCATGCTGATATTTATTCCCATACTTCCACTGTTGATTAGTGTTAGGATAAGAATATGCATGTGAATTATAACCGAAATAGTGTGGAGAAAATTCAGGAGCCATACCTGTACCTACCTGAGGCCAATTCCTTCTTGCTCCCATAGCATACAAGTATTCAGGTTCAAGTTTTCCCCCTGTAAATACAGCTTTAATTCCTGGTATAGAGGGACATTTTTCTGTGACATGGTCTTCTGCACAAATAGCACACTTATTAGTTTCTTTCAAATTAAGAGGACACTCTTTAGGAGGATGCTCGTCTCTACATTTAGGACAGAAAATACATAATGACTCCTGTTCCTTCATGAGTTTTTGGTGAAATTTTAAAGAGTCTAACTGTTTGGTAACAGTATTCATTATATCAATTTTCCTATTTTCCATTTTAATTTCTAGTCCAATAATCATAGCATCAGTAGATTCAGTTTTTCTATATCTATTTCAAGTTCCTATACCAGATCTATACTGATTTCTTGAAAATTTCCTGCATAATTCACAAATTTGTTCAAAATTTTGTTGAGAAATATCACCTTTTCCTAACATATTTAAATTATTTCTAGCATTATCAGTAAGTCCTCTTAAGAAAAAGGTTCTAATAGTACTGGGATCAAAATTAAGTTTTGACCTTTGTAAAATATACAAAAATATTTCTAGGTAATCTTCAAGAGTTTCGTCATCATCCTGTATGATTGTAAAAATCTCATCCTGCATGTCCCAAGTTTTGCAATATTCTTGATATTTAGACAAAAACACTCTCTTCATATGATCCCAAGAGGTTATAGTGTTTCCTCCTAACCCCATAAACCATCATAGAGCTGAGTCCTTGAGAGTAATAGGAAATAATCTTAACTTTTGAGCATAGTTGAATAATCATAACTTCTACACATAATATCAAACTCGAATAGAAAAGAGTCAAGATATTCATGAAATTTACGATGGAAATGAGGGAGAGCTGATGGCAGAATATTCTTCTTTTTCGCCATAGTATCAGGATCCACAATTGGAAACACAAAAATGGATTGTTCTTCACTTACCTAGTTTTCACCAGTCCCTTCCAAATGATCTTCATGGTCCACCATTGTTTCCCTTTTACTTGTACCACTCTCAACATGTTGATCCACACCTGAGTTGTTGTCACCAAAATCCAGGATTTTTCCTGCTTGATGGGTTTTAATTGGATTGGGCTTCCTGCTTACAGAAGGAGACCCAATATGAGAATTTTTTTCAGAATCATTTTGGCCCTTAGTGGGCTTCGAACCCTTACCTTTTCTAGGCATTCATTTCAAAAAAAAAAGAGAAAGAAAAATAACAAACAACTTCTAGTAAAAAATGCTGTCAAAAATCAATTAACACCAGGAAAATTCCTTCAAAGAATATTTTCCAAACAATACTGCAAAAATAAAGGAAAAATTACCTCTATTATATAATCAGAAAATTCTTACCAAATCAAATCACCTCCCTGGCAATGACACCAAAATTTTGGGTGCAGGAATTACACTAGTTAAGCAACTCCTTATAGATGGTAGGAATCTTCCTAATATAAATCCCTACTTTCTTTAAAGGAAATATTGCAGAATCAAATTAAAAAGAGAAAAAATGCAACTTGAACCATCAAAATAATCTAAGACTAGAACAAGGAATAATGCATTTGCAAGAGGGCATTAAAGATAAAAGGAAATCACTCTAGCTAATAATTGTTTAACTACTGAGTGTGTGTTTTTCTTTAGCGGAGACACTTATAGTCTCATTAGATGGGCCCTTAAACCTGCTCCTTTAAAGATTTCCTTCTTGCACTATCACAGTCTTCTTGCACTAGTGAAGGAACAGAGATTTATGCAGAAGGTATAAATGGTGTCGTTACTAAGGGCTTTTTTACTTCATTCAAGGGCTTGAAATTTTCCATGTTCAAAGCACTCATATCCCGTGGCAAGAAACTAGTTCTTGCGCTGGATCAGAGCTTCCTGCACTTAGCATTTAATTCTTAAAATGAGTGCTAGATTATTGCAAGTGCTATTATAATGTTAAATAAAATTTCACATATAAAAAGTGAATGTTTTTTATCTTAACATAGTGTAGGAATAAAGAAACAATCAATATAAATTTATCCTATCATAAGAATTTAATGAAGTAAAGAATATTGCGGGAAGTAGACTAAGAAGGCACACCAACATGCACTGGTGCAGGTTCATTTCTCCTGCTTGGACCATGCGAGGAAAACTAATAAAACAGAATTGCAGAAAAGGAGATATCACACCAGCATGCACTGGTGCAGGGTTATTTCTCCTAATTGGACCAAGAAGAGGAAAACCAATCTGAAATCAAGTGCAGGAAAGGAAATTGCAGGAAAAGGAAATTTATCTACTTCACACAACGGATCCACTTTCACTTAGACACGAATGCATGTGCTTAAAATTAAATCACACTTGACAATTTAAACACAAATTACAGGAAAACGAGAAATGGGGTAAACGTGCTAGGTTGGCTGGGCCTTAGCCAACCAGCATGTTTCCCTTTTAAATAAGAATGCTAATCAGTACCTTAATCAATTCATAAGCTCAAATACATAAATTCAATTTGTGAAAAATGAGGCAGAGCTCCCTTTTATTAATTCACTGGGGCAAGTACATACATTAATACATCGTCCAGCCCAAATTTGGGCGATAACAAAATACAGCAACCTGTTACCGCCTCTCTGGCTGTGTCTTTGTTCTCTTCTCCTATAAAAACTTCCCCCTAGTCCTATTTACATTCTACATTATATAGATCTTTTTCCAAAGACCAAAATAGATCATTCAACCGATTACATAACCAAACGCAGAATTTAGCTTTTCGGCCTTCAAAATTAGACAGTTAGAAAAACTGGTCGTAGCCAATCTCCAGCTTTCATCCTTCAGAGATTCGGTCTCGACTGCCTTTGCATCGATCTTGTTGTCGTGGCTGAATCTGCTCAAAATGAAGCAGTGATCAAGGAGGTTCGGATCTGCTGCAAGGATTTGTTGTGCTGGCAATAATGCAAGATCCAATCCTGCACTAGGATCAGCGGTCACGGTAAGTACTCTAACTACCAAATAAACATTGGAGATATCGATAAGTTACAAAGAGTGATTAAAAGTAATAAATCATGTAATAAATGTCTAATTAATGTTGATTTGAATTAAAATTATGAAAAATAAATTTTATACAAAATATGTCACTGTGCTTGGCCTAGTGCGAGATGAGGGTGCATAAAAGAGGTAAAACAAAGGTAAATGGTTATGATTTAGGAAGGGGAAAATGGAAAAAGAGAGAAAATTATGGGGCTAACACTGATGACCCTTGGTACAGAGATATTATCCTATTCCTACGAACCCAAAAGTTCAGACCCAAGCTCACCCCTGAAAACTACATGCGCATCCGCCACCAGGCGCCCCGATACCTCCTCCTGGGAGATGTCCTTTACCGTCAGGGCATCGAAACCATTTTATATCGATGCCTCACTCACGACCAAGTTGAGCAAGCCCTTAATGACTGTCACAGTAGAGCTTGCTATAGACACCTCTTCGAAATGGCAACTTCCCAAAACGTTCTACTGGTAGGATATTTTTCGCCCACATTATTCCATGACTCCATTTTAATAGTCAAAAGGTGCGAGAAATGTCAACGCTTTTCTCACAAGGAAAGAGCACCTCCCACTCCCCTGAAACCCATCATAGTCATTGGTCCCTTCTGTAAATGGGGGATCAACTTCATGACTTGTAACCCCACGTCATCAGGAAACCACAAATACATTATTGTGGTCGTCGACTACTTCACCAAAGGGGCAGAAGCCATGCCGACATACGAAAAAACAGTAGAAAAAATTACACTGTTTATGTTCAACCGTTTCATCCCCCAGTTTGGTGTCCCAAAGGAGTTAGTATCTAACCATGGAAAACACTTCGAAAATAAGGTTTTCTAGGAGCTATCTCATCACCTTGGATTCACACATGAATGTGCCACACCATACTACCCCCAATCCAATGAATAGGTAGAAGCTATAAAAAAAGTACTCAAAATGATGTTACAACGCATGGTGAATAACCACAAAACAAACTGGCACTACATGATTTTCTCCACCCTATGGGCATACCGCATAGTAGTGAAAACATCAACGGGATTCACACCCTCCCTCTTAGTGTACGGGTTCAAAGCCATGATTCCAATAGAAATTGAGATCCCGAACTTACACGCCACCATCGAACTCCTCGATGACAACCAGCCTCTACAACAATGCTTAGTACAACTAGAACTCATTGATGAAAGTCGAAAAAAGTCACTCCAACACAATGAGGACCATAAGAAGTAGGTGAAAGCATCGTTCAATAGGAACATCACCTCTCGATCATTTACTGAGGGGGAATTAAGGGGGAATTAGTCCTCTGCTACAATTTCACAAAAGAAGCCCTAGGGCCAAGAAAGTTTGAAACCTTGTGGAAAGGTCCCTACATCATAAAACATTGTCTCCTCAAGGGGGCATAAATTTTGACAGATCCTGATGGAAAATGCCTAATAAACCCCGTCAATGATCTCTATCTCAAGAAATTTTAGCTATAGGGGTTAAGAGGGTTTAGCCCTAGATATAACATGCACATAGAAAACTTTTTTTTTATCACAAACTTGTTCTAAAAAAGTGTTCTGGTGTCACAAATGGATCTTCAACCCAAATATTATTTTGGATTCACTGATGGAGCATCGTGATGGTCTCAAAATCTAGCAACAGTCACCTGGGTCATCTACTACCCTGACCGATCACTATTCTTCACCAACAGACTATGCATCGGATCAACTACAAACAGTCAGATAGAATATGACATCATCATTGGGCTCATGATTGATGCCTTCAATCAAGGCATCTGCCACTTGCATATCTACCTTGATTCTCAGTTAATGGTTTCACAGTTAAACCAAGAATTTGAAGTACGAGATTCACAAAATTTTAGAAAATATTTGTGTGCAAAAAGATGAAGTCGTCAATTTGATCATATTACATTCACACATGTACCAAGAAATCAAAATCGAACAGTAAATCGCATAACTAACCACATCCTAGACTGGAATGTATCTTGTATAAACCATCATACATAAAACCAAAAAACATAAAAATATAGATATCCATCAGTGATACACAATATCCATAAAAACATATAAACCGTAGACACATCATCAAGAGCCACAAAAAACACATCTCGCATATATAACAAAAAATATGAGTGAGTACAAATAACAAGTCATGTATCTGACCTGTAGGTCAGCCAAAAAATACATATACACGTGTCATCCAAAATCAAGGAAGCATCCTCATAATGGGTGCTTTCCCTGTGTACAAAGTGTCTCTAGGGTTAGGCCCCACCAAGTGGGCCACCTGGACCCACAACTGCACCTGGAGCCAATACTGGGGCAGCCGTAAAAACGAAAGCCACCACACAGCGCAAATTTGAACGATAGCACCTCTCCCGAGCCATCAATGTCTCAAGCTATACATCATCCAGATTTTTGGCAAACCCATGGGTCAGCATCCCCTGGGTACCCTATCCACTCAATCCCAAGCATCTGCCAATTCAGTGTATCGGGCCTCGGATGCAGCTAGCCATTGCGCCATCTCCACCATACGTGCCTTAGCCACCTTGGCATGAGCGATAACCACAACACACTCGGTAGCATCTGAGATGCTCCCCTCCCTTGAAGGGCTAGCACCAACACCAACCTGAAGCTGCCTCAGATCTGCACCCTATCCCCCAGCTTGGGGCTGAGCTCCTCTAACCGCAACCCTTCAGTTGCGTTGGTGTCCCACCAACCGAGAAGTTGGCCATCCAACCACTCCCACATCTACAAGAGTAAAAAAAATAGTGTCAGTTCCATCACAATACACATATAAATCATAAATACTCAACAAATTTGGAAAATAAAAATTAAAAAATTAAAAAAATTAAAAAAATCATACTTGTCGGTCCCTAAGCGTACCCAGCAGGAAGACCCATATCAAGATCTCCCTCGTAGTCCATCCCAGGGTATGGATACTCAAGGAACAACTGAGGATTGGCCTTCAACCAAGCCTCTGCGGTTGTGTTCCAATAACTACCCACCTCACCTCCCCCACCACGAAGCATCACTGGCACCCATCGCCTCATACAATGGTCCTGGTGAAACCCCATAGGAACTGCCACCACGAGCCACTAAAATACCACTCTCTCGAACATAATTTTGCATAGAATGTTTGCATATGTAAATAGCTTAGATCCTTCTTGGACCTTCGCTAGCTATGATACCATACCATCATAGCAATGACGCGAAAAAACAAATAAATGCCCAGCCCAAAGCCAGTGCAAAACACCAATCTATGGCCCCGACGCCCTGTTTGGCAATGACGACCCAGTAAATCTCATGATCATATCCAGTGCACACCGTTTGGCTAGATCATCCATCAATGATATAAGAATACACCACTCTGAAAGGGGCACCCCACCGTAATGATGTTCTGACCAGCGCTAGAGTGCTACCCTCCCAGGCGAGAGTGGATGGGAGATTTCCTCACCTTGAGGCAAAAAATAGGTCAAAAAGTATATATTTGTCTCTATATGGATGGAAACATCATGCCCTCGTAGCACCATCACTGTGCACTGCCTGTTCCAATAATGGACCAGTTAACGCAATAAATGATCCTACAACCGCAGGAGGTCATTCTCAAGGAACTTGAGAAGACACAACTGAGCAAGTTGATGAAAGGTATTGGCATCTTGTTCCATAGCCATATGTAGGTTTGGCTACTTTCTCTCTCTCCACAACATCCTGTCACCAAACATACATACATCAGTGACATCGAAAATTTCAAAAATTTCCCTGGCTTTTTCAACGCACTTGTTCCTCAAATAGGCACATTTACGGCACGTTTGTATCTCATATAGACGCAGAATCTATGCACAAAAATTCCCACAAATGCGAAATCTCTGCGAAAATCCTGAAATTTCCACACAGGTCTCTGTGCCTCTACCTTGATCGCTCGTGCAGGCAAGGCCAAAAATAGCTAGGGTTCCATACAAACCTAATTTGTACAGACCCCTCAATGGTGAAGCTAGAAAAATTGACATATTGGACATACAAGGGCCTACCTCACACTAACAATGTGAATCCCTGGTGCACAAGCTAACTACAACAGCAATAAAATCTTGGTAGAAAGCTCTGACCTCACAACTCTCAAACAACAAAAATGAATTGAAATGAGCCATATTGGCCTATATATTGCCCTTTTCAAGTTGTTTTCCAAAGACCATAATGGGAGCTTAGAAAGCCCAATTGTGAAACTGAAAGCAACACAGTGATCAGCACCTCGTAATGCCCAAATGAGGCTTCACACATTCACACCTCTGAAAAAATAATTTCTCATTTCTGACAGTTATTCCCTCTCTTATTGTTTTTTCATTAACACATTGGTAAATATATTTGAATGAAAAAGATGCTTTCACTTGGGGTATTTTTTGCAGGTATTATACAGTATGAAAAACCACATGTTGCCCCATTCACTGAAGGTTCTAGAGCATGTATCATTCTGCCCTTAGCATGATAGAGTCCTAGAGAAACTTTGCATATCCTGACATCATTTTTCCACAAACAATAGGATCCAAACAACCGACCATGTTTATCATCTCCCCACCTTGCACATGATAAACATCCTCATTGGTCGATAGAGCCTCCCCCTCCATGGCTTCCATCACTCAAAGTTGACCATCCATAAATAAATATGACACCATGGCCATATCACTTCAGTCTGTGAAGCACTTCATGATCATTCATCCACCATGCATCAAGTCAAGTTTTACCATATCAAGATAAAACCCCTTTCCCAGACTACCATTTTCACAAGAAGTTCGAACACGCACCACTGTGTCTCACATTTGGCCTACCATCCCTCCATTAGCATAGCCCATCTACGATATTTTCCATCTGATTCATCATCCATGCACCGAGACTAACCAATGGGAGCCCCTCCCTCAGCAAAAAACACCTTCCTCACATCATCAGTGAGCGATATTTTTTATGTTTTTGGGGAACGCATCTCTATGTTTGTACAAACCAAGCCCATTTTATATTCTTTTGGAAAGTATAAAAATATTTTTTAGGATAACATCTCCCTATGCATCCACCCACTTTTTTCTCCCATGGCAGCAATCCCTAATAACCCTTGGTCGGATCTTCACATCTTTCACACAAAGCCACCACGACATTCATAACAAACATATACCCACCCTGGATGTCCTACCGACTACAGGGCTTTCCTCATCATAATTTTTTATGACTGAACTCCCATCATCAGTTTTCAGCCATCTCTCACTATCATGCCTATGTTAACCTATCATATCAGACACCCTGGTCCCTTGCATCAGTGTTTGCCTCGAATGGTTGAGGCTTCCCTCTTGTCAACTTAAACAATCATTTTCCAAAAAGGAAGCAGTACCTTGGATGGCGACTCACCTCAATAGGGGAATCCTTGGAAGGCACAGTGGGAATCATCATTACCCATTGATGTTGTCAATCCTCATGACATTCGAATACAACACAAGCTTTCATGTCAAGATGGTATCGTACTCCACAACCATTGCACTTTGTCGGAATTCATCAAAGACCCATGCCATTATAAGCATCATTTTTAGAAATTCTTACATGGGGAGGTCCCATCCATACACTCATGCATACAATGATCATTAATTCTAAAATATGCCATACCAATATTATGCATGTGGGCACTACATTCAACTTATCGTCAAAGAAAAAATTCCCTTGAGGGCGTCAGCAATCATCGTCATCAACCAAATCAACAAATCACTATCATATAAGTGACACAGATAGAAAATTTTGTTTGTCAGATAGGATTTTAACTACCCAAAGCATTACGAGCATGGGACATGCCCGCCTCATAGAAATATTGTATTTATTGTATTATACTACCTCTTGTAGGTTTCCGACATAACATGGTCCCTATTTTATTCACTGTTAGAGGCATCCAACCTTAGGTTGCACGCATGTCTCTCTCCCTCTCTCTCAACATTGGTTATATAGAACAAAAATTGTAATGTATTTCAGCTATACAGTTCTTCCTAGACCTCACATTAGGGGGCAACGATTATCACTAGAAAATTGGACAAGAAAAAGACATCATGACATGTCAAGCAGAAGGATTTATAGGGTTGAAAAACATTAGAGAATTTATAGATTTTAACTTTCTCTAAGGTTAAGAGGAAAAAATATCAAATTTCACATAGAAGACTCAGGAAAAGTGTGCTTTGCACACATTTTTTCTTCAATAGTAGCGTTGGTCTCCGCGGCTTTCCCTCAATAAGCCACGCAGTCCTGAGTATGACGGAAGGTCACCATCCGAGATCACTTGGCACACTTCAGGAAGAATATTATCCACTTGAGGTCGCCCAAGAATATTTTCCTAGAGCCACCTTGATACCTCAAGTGAGCACACAATGGAATCAACCACCACTGTTGGGTCACTAACCATAATTGTACTAAGAGAGGGAAGAATATTTGAATTTTTCCTATAAAATTCCACCATGAGAAGAAAAATTTATAACACATTGTTATGCTGGCCAAATTTCCCATGAGAAAACTAGCAGTGTGTTGTCCAAGTAGCAAGAGAGTGAAGGGATTCATGTTTTGGCCATCCAAAATCTCAATCCCAAAGGATAAGTGCATCAAGTGTCTGATATCCAATCACTCCTTCGAGGAGAAGAGAGAGGCCTACATACATATTAAGGGGAGAGCCCTCCTTGCTTTTAGTATTAGATCTCCACAGCTCTAAGGACTTATTGCAAGTGTTTAGCGTTCTAACTCTTTTTTACCACCAGCGGCTAATAAAAGGGGATTCATTCTCTATTAGTGTTATTAGTTCATTTACTCGATTTTAGGCTTGTGTTTATGTCTATTTTTTTTTTCTTATTTCCTCCTCTTTTTTGTAGCATGCTATGTTCCATAAACTAGTTTTTCTACATGTTATGATGCTTCACTAACCATATAACAACTCATTTTTTCCCTGTGAAAATTTCTTGTAGGTTAGCAATCACTCCTATCAAGCACTGGTGTCTTTCGTACACTTCTGTATGAAACACACCAATACAGGGACCATTGCTTCCTAAGGAGGGAGGACTTATCCAAGTGGATATTTGTGGCCACATGCCTATTCCACCTAGACCTCTAGTCAATTTCATTTAGTTTCATCAATTTCCTTGTTTATAACAGCATTTACTATTTTTAGCAAGTTTTCGGGTCCTGAAATTTCGGAGTAGTTTTGACCCGCTAAATGGCATCTTTTTTAGGTCCGCAATAGGCATGTGACCATAAGAAAGAGCCTCGTAGCCATATTCAAGGGCCTGTGACAAACCATGTAGTAATCAAAGAGATGCTTCTCACAAGGTATCATACATGCCAAACGAAGATAATATGACAAAGTTGCGACCCCTGGAAGTTGGCTACCCAACTAACCCCAACAGGCCCACAAACTCTTAGTGTTCCATCTCCTGGGATTATGGATTTGGTTTTTTAGGGTTTTCCCTTGTTTTTCAATAATAAAAACACCCTGAGCCTCATTTTCGCATAGTTAAGAGGCATGTAGCCACCACATCTCTTCTCAGAGATAAGCTACCACCACCTGAGCTACTTTATTTCCATTATGTATGTAAGCATATTTCAGTTCTTTGATATTAATAAAATGAAGTTTTATTTCTACTTCGATTATGTTTCTATGTTTATATTTGTATTTTATTGCATTCCTCCATAAGTTCGGATCAGTGGTATAGAGCGATCTACTCTTTCTCGGTTTTTCTTTGCATGTCCCCAATGAGGTCAGGGTATAAGGAGTTAGGTATCGATATCGTTGAACCTTTTCAAGATCAACCTCGCAAACCCTGATGGCCTCCCATGGTGGAAGAAAAGAAACACGATGGAACAGGAGATCCTTTCAAAATATTTCTCAAGAAGGCCCTTGAGAAACAAATGAATGTGGTGATGGATAACTTTACCTAGATCCTTCGACAGCTACCCACATGCAATGCATCTTCATCCAGCAGCCACTCTAGAGGCGCCACTCCTTTTAAGGTGCAAGTTAACTTTGACATTACCATATCTTAAGGAAAGATAGATACGGTCCCCATAGATAGATGGTTAAATCTTTTGGAAGGATAATTTTCAGTTCATGACTTTTCCAACTGGGAAAAGTTTACTTTTGCACTCCTGAAAGTCGCCCCCCCATTTCAAGAACTAGTGGGAAACCTACTATGATCAAAAGGATGAGGGGGAATCCTCATTTTTTGTAGCTACACTCGCTTGGAATTATTTACGTGATGCCATCAAGGAACAAAATTACCCTGTTGGTAGGTATGATGATAAATACATAAAGTGGACCACGCTGCGGAAGGGAACAAGCCAAGATGTGTCAGAGTTCAAAAATGGTTTTCATGCCCTTCGCACAATGCTATTTATCTAGGATTCTGAGCGGAATTTGGTACTCAAGTGCTGTAGATTTTTGTATGAGTACCTCCAGGATGAAATGGAGTTCTTGGACATCTCCTCACTCAATGTCGCCTATCGATATGTTATCAAGATCAACTAGAATTTTAAACAAAATAAGCGATACTTTGGATCTGTGAAACCGAATCAAGGGAAAGGCACCCCAAAACCATTAAACAAAGGAAAAATCCAAGGTATGGCAACCTAGTACAACCCATCGAAGCCACAAGAAAATAATAACACCACGAAGATAAAGAATGACATGAGAAATTGGTGTGAGTTCCATAAGAGCTCCACTCGCAACACGAGTGAATGTTGATCCAAACAATCACTAGTGGTCGAGCTAAAGGCTTTTGAGTAAGATACATTCTCTTATTTGAGACAAAATTTGACAAGGGGAATGAATAACGAAATCATATTTTTTATTTGGAGCCCATTTCCATCATTTCCACCACCATTATCTATAAGGATGAGCTCAAAGATCCAAAGGAGGGGGAGTGCCTATTTCACTCACAAATTTGGATGAAGGTTTTCTTTGTTTCAGTTCATTGTCAATAGTGAGAGCCAAAATAACCTCATTTCGGGAGAGGTCATGAAGCATCTAGGCCTACTATTACACAGTAATTTGTCACAATGTTCATTTTCCCATCCCTAATCCTGAAATGCCTCTGACAAATCTTGTGCAATGTTTACATCATTAAGAAATATGTTGACATATCCCCTTGAAGATCTAAAGAAGACTACCTTGGAAGATTATTGAAGAAACTTGGTCAAATTCCTATTTTCCTGGGTCAACACTCTTCCTGGTGCCATGACCATGCTAATTTCCTTTTCACAGTTTTTGCCTAGCGCTATCAGTACCCTAGTTTCTTGGAAAACCATGTTGATCCCCTTTCTTTTTGTTCTTCCTCAAATGGAGGAGAAGCTTCCACCTCTAGAAACTCAAGGGCGACGAATTGGTTATTGAATAGTGATGATAAGCTCAACCTCTCTCATTTTAGAGCCTTGATCTCATCCATGGGGGATCATCCCTTAGAAAGTGGGCCTTCCTCCTCCTTTAATGGGCTCCCAACCTCTTCTCCCTTCCTATAAATTCACATCCCTCATTCCCCCAAGTTTAGATATTGGTTGGTCATTCTCAAACTCATCTAAACACTCATCCCTTTGCATTCTATCATTGTGATAAAGGCTAAGTGCTCGAGAGAAGGAATACTTTTTGAGCTTTAGTGAAGGAATTAGATTTTTACCTAAGGACACCTCCAACATCAAGGCCTGGTTTTAAGCTCTCCTTTTGTAATTTATCCATAATTAACATCTGATGTTTTCTTTCTATATTTGTCTACATGTTTATGCGAATATTTTGGTACTCCTTGATTTTCTAGATAACTAGTGTTTACGTTTATTATGTATTGTATCATGTTTACTTTTGTCTCTTGATAATCAACATGTATTCGCACGTGTAGTAGGAAGGGGGCCTACAAGTATCATGGATCAAGGTCACCATCAACGAATCCAAGTATAGCATTTGGAGAAAGGTATTTATGTCTCTTTCCTTAATGCATTGTAAACATTAGTTAAGAAAGATTTTTTTTTAGAAGTAATCTCGTGTTGCTAGACCCACTCTAGGGCTAGAGAGATTTCCTCTATCCATGGAGGGGATTTATCTTCACGGCAGAACTCACGACTCAAATGGGGAGGTTTAGCCTTTTTGTCCTCCTTCCCCAAATTGATCTTGGATCAGTTTTAGCTATTTCTGAAATTCAAATCTGCTTAGGCCTTTGTCAGCTTGTGTAAATATTGTTAGTCACTTCACTGTGTCAGGTTTGGTGTTTGTGTGAGACTCTTTTTATTTTCACCTTTTTTTTAGCAACCAATGCCCTTTCTGTCTACACAGTTGCATTTTAAGTGTTTTTCTATATATCACAGTCGTGTTTCTTGGTCTTTCATCACCCTTCTTCTTAGCACATAAGTGTTGATCTCAGTCGTAGGAAAATTTGAGTTTCCCTTTTGATTTTCCAGTATGTCTTGTCCCTTGAAGGATTCTGTGAGATCTCAGTGATATCCTTGCTGTGTGTTTGATTGACCTATCTTCTTTAAGTGAGTCTTTTTCATCTCTTTGATTTGTTTGTGAGTTTGGAAATTCTTTTCCATTTCAAACATCCTTTGTCACATTGTTTTTGTATTGTTTCGAAGTGAATTATTGTATGCTTTGGTCATCTCTACATCTCTGATTTTCCCTTCGGTGTAGTTTCAAGGACAACATTACAAATTTTTTTGCACACAAGTCTACAAGAGTGTGTTTTGTCTAAATTCAAAAGGAATTGGAAGTGATTTTCATTTTTTTTTTATTTAGATTGTCTTTGTCATTTTAAGAAGAGTGGAAATCATTTCATTCGTGCATTCTTTAAGGTGATTTTTGTTTGGTTCGATTGAAAGAAAAGTGAAAGGATTTTGTGTTTCTTATTTAGTTAAATTTTTTAGCTTTTGATTATATTTCAAATTGAAAAACAAAAAATATTTCCATGCATCTTAGTGAAAGGAAAATAATTTTCATTTTTCAATAAGTTTCATTTGTTGGGAAAGTGAATTCAATTGAAAAGAATTTCATTTCGTAACTCTGAACTAGTTTGGGGGCCATTATTGTTGCTTCATTGAGTGCATTATTTCTTGTCTCTCTTCCCTAAATAGTTTAGGATTCATCGAAATTGAAAGCTTTCTTTTTTTCATTTAGTATGCACCATAAGGATTCAAGTGGCATTATTTTTTAGCCTTGAAACTAAAAATTTAAGCAAGCTCAACTTAAAATGAACCTCAATTAACCTAAGGAGGATTTGGAATTAACACGACATTTATAGGTCTAGGCTAGAGATGTGTTTTGACGTCATTAAATGTAGTATTTTTCGCTAAGAGACTACGTTACAATCCGAGGGTGATATCTTGTCCCATGTATGGAAGTATATTGATGTAGGATAAGTAAATTTGTGGTTATCTCATCGAACAAATACAAATTATAAAACACTACTACGGACTAGACTCCCAAGTACCTTCGCGTATATTTTGGGAGACACCATTAGGTTGCAAACTTGTTGAAATTTGCAACAAGAAATAGTGAAATTGGCATCCATAAATAACATGGCATCACACACACTAGTGTGGAACCACAGGTAACATAGTGATGGGTCCTAGCGATACATTACTGTGAAAGCCAATTTATTTAATAAATTGTAAATGTGTCTAATTTAATTTTCCCTTAATTAAATTGGACAATAAACTGTAATCTTATCTCATAAACACTTGTAATAGTTAACTGAGTGTGATAGACTCAGTTAGCTCATGAATTTCGAGTTGAGGGTGGTTGGTGAGGAATGTAGAGTGATTCTATTTATTTTAGAGTCCAAGTTGTAGTTAGTGTATTAGTTTAATTCATGAGAAATAAGTTAACTCAATTAAGTGAGTTAAATTCAGTCAAACTAGTTGTAACTGATTATTGAACTAGTGAGATGTCAAGTGAATTAAATCAGATTTAATTCACATGTAGTGATTTTCCAAGTGACTGATGATTTAATATTAATAGTTGCATACATGTTAGTTATGATGGAGACCCAGTTGATACAAAGGTTAAAGGGACATTATCTATCAGTTGTATTTATAACAAATTTCCCCGGTGCATTAATATACACCATAGGTTGCCCATGATACTTGTGCAGTCAAGGAAGGTTGAAATTCCTAAAGAATAGGGCTTGCATTCCACAGGAATTGTGTGATAAAAGAAGGTTTAGCATAGGCTAATAATTGGCTAAATACTAGCCCAATTTTGTCCAGATCAGTGTAAGACAGTTAGCAGAGTGAAACAAACTCTTGTGAGAAGAGTGCATTGTAATTGTTTCATGAGACCTTGGTTCATTATAAAATAGAGATATAGGGGTTTTGAGAAGAAATATTTCCCCAGGAAAAATATCTATGTTTTGGATTGATTTTCTTATTTATTTTACTTGGTTTGATTGTGCGATTGTGTTTAATTTCCACAAAATTAATTATAGAAGCATTCAGTATCTTTCTCTGGTATATTGCATGATCAAATTCAATCTATTGGAATACATATTGTTTGCATAATTTCTAGATGGTATCAGAGCGCCATAAATCACTATAGTGAAGAAGAAATTGAATTTGTGTTGAAAAATATTCAAACTTGCAGATACTTTCATTGGTGCGAAAAGCATATCAAGATGGCTTTCAATGGCTTAAGATTGTAATATCAACTCGAGGGAAGTTCTTATTATATTGCATGGAAAGATCGAATGGAGGCAGTACTAGAGGGCAATGGGTTGAAATAACTCATTGATAATGATATTCCCAAGCCCACAGCAACAGACGCCGCTCTTCTTGATGCTTCGAAAAATAAGGTTGCAAAGGTGAGAAGGATCTTATTATAGGGAGTTAGATATCACATTTTCTCGAGTCTCCATGGAAAGTTGACTCCATATGCAATATGGAAGACCTTGACAGACTTGTTTCAGAACAGTAGTGACCACAGAAAATTGGCACTAAAGGACAATCTCAAGAAAATAAAAAAGGAGAAAGCCATGTGATTTTCCCTTGAGAGGGATCTTGATTTGCATGCAAATGAGGAACTCTTAGTTCCAAAGGATGAACCTCAAGATGTGGAGAAGCCCCATGAGGAGGATCATGGAGTGGAAAAACCACTCATGCAGATCCATCCACCAGACATGGTAGGAGGTTCACAACAGAGACCTCCAGGAGGGGGAAATTTTGAGCCAGATGGGCAAAGGGAGTACATGCAGTTATACCTCCAGGTGTGAGGTGGGGAAATTTGCAGAATTAATCCCAAGAATAAATTAGGCAGGGTTCATTGAGATGGTGCATCTTATGGATCGAACCTGCCTATGAGGTTCCCACAGTACAGCAGTAGTAGGAAGGATCGGTTATATTGAGGCAGTCAAATGTCAGGAAGACATAAATCAGAGTGACAAGTGTCAGATAATGGAGCATAGATCAGAGTTGGCGGCAGTGCAGAGTGCATGGATGCATATTTCAGTAGTGCAAGGAGTCCAGCAGACATGTGCAGTAGGTACCAGCACTCAGAAGACTCTGGTGATAGATGAATTATACTAATTAATTTGTTTGTAGGCTATTCAGTTTCAAAAGTGTTGCATGCAAGAGTTTCATGTGCAAACAACACTAGAGAATTGTTGCATGTGTGAAAAACACTAGAAAAGTGATGCATGCAAGAGTTGCACATGCAAACAACACTAGAGAAGTGTTGCATGTGCGCATGTAAGAATATTCCAAAGGTACCATATCGGGACAGATTGATTCCTTTCTTGTTGAGAGGGAGCATTGAAATTTACGACAAGAAATAGTGAAATTGGCATTCAGAAACAACGTGACAGCACACACACTAATGTGGGACAACAGGTCACGCAGTGATGGGTCCTAGCGATACATTAGTGTGCAAGCCAATTTATTTAATAAATTGGAAATGTGTCTAGTTTAATTTTCCCTTAATTAAATTGGAAAATAAATTATAATATTATCTCATAAACACTTGTAATATTTAACTGAGCATGATAGACTCAGTTAGCTCATGAATTTCAAGTTCAAGGTGGTTTTTGAGGCATGTAAAGTGATTCTATTTGTTTTAGAGTCCAAGTTGCAGTTAGTATATTAGTTTAATGCATAATAAATAAGTTAACTCAATTGAATGAGTTAAATTTAGTCTAACTAGTTGTAACTGATTGTTGAACTAATGAGAGGTCAAGCGAATTAAATCAGATTTAATTCACATGCATTGATCTATCAAGTTACTGATGATTTACTATTAATAGTTGCATGCATTTCAGTTACGATGGAGACCCAATTGAGACAAAGGTTAAAGGTAAGTTAACTATTAGTTTTATTTATAGAATATTGCTTGGGCACAATTTTATACACCATAGGTTTCCCATGATACTTGCGCAGTCAAGGAAAGTTGAAATTCCCAAAGAATAGGGACTAAATTTCGCAGGGATTGTGTGAGCAAGGCAGGCTGACCAGAGGCTAAGAATTGGCTAAGTACTAGCCCAAATTTGTTCGGATCAGTGTGAGATATTTAGAAGAGTGCAGCAAACTCTTGTGAGAAGAGTGTATTTTAATTGTTTCATGATTCCTTGGTTCATTATATAATAGAGATAGAGGGATTTTGAGCAACAAGCTTTCCCCAAGAAAAATATCTTTGCTGTAAATTGATTTTCTTCTTTCTTTTACTTGTTGTGATTGTCTGATCATGTTTAATTTCCACAAAATTAATTGTCGAATAATTCAGTATCTTGCTCTAGTATATTTCACGATCAGATTGAATCCATTGGAATACATATTTTTTGTATAGTTTATACAAATCCTACCATAGGTAACTAATTCAGTTGCCTTGTAAACATGATACATCGAACACAACATTCGGGGATATTTCCTGCGCGTACATCAAGGTTCACTAGGAGGTATTCTGCAGTTCACAGATACTTGGTATAACCTTTTTTCCTAGCTTACCCCTTTTTTATTTATTTTGTGTTTAATTTCTAAAATTTAATGCCCACGAAATAACATTTTACCTGTGCACAACTCCTTAGCAGATATTAGGTTGAGACTAATGGCAATGGTTCTTGAGTTTACCAATCAGGGAATCCCCTCAGATGGGAATCTTGGTCTTTTTCTTTCTTTTCGAAATTTTGGTACTCCCTATATGGAAATGTTGTCCCTCCCGATATTAACCATTGGTTTTCTAGTTTGGTTATTTTCGACCCCCATGGTTCCGAATATCCAAACTACTTCTCAACCAATTTCACCTTCACCTAAACAATGTCAACCTCATGTTGACCCTAAAGTTGACCCCTCACCTTCTTCACATGTTTCTTCACCCCATTCTTCCTCTTCGCCTAGTGAAAGTCTGGATTCTAGTAACCAGGAAGCTAAGAAGAAGAAGAAGAGGACGAAGAAGAAGAAGAAAAATAAGCAAGGGGGAAACCAAGCAACCATTGCTTCTAATTCAACTAATGTTGGAAAATCTTCCATTCAGTCCCACAAAGTCAAATTCCATTGAAATTTATGTAAGGGTGACCACCTTCTTAGATATTGTCCTAGTATTCCAAAGTTGTTAGAAATGTGGTCTACCGACACAAATCGACTTTTGTCATTAGCCTCTAGAGATCATGTTGGTGACAAACCCTCAACTAGTGATAATAAGGCCCATGGGAAAAAGGGTAGAGTCAAATTTCTCTATAGGTTACATGAAGGGATTCATCCTATTCACCTTTGTCCTTATGTGGATGAAGCCTCGAATGTGTTGGATAACCTTACTGCTTCTCAACCCCATCTTCATGTTGGTTACGGAAAGCTTTCCTTTGATCCTCTGCTAGTTGATCAATTGATTGATAAGAAGTCATCTTTGGTTGATCCCACTCTCTCCGAAAGTGAATCCCACGATTCTATTACTAACCAGCCATTGGTTGAGAAAACGGTTGACCTGATTCCACCCTCAATGGATTGTGCTTTTCCCGTAGAGAGTGAACCTCATACCACTCAGGTTATTTTTATTTCTTCAAATTCCAGGGTAATACTCCCATTTCCTCAGTACAAGAAGGTGATCCTCCTGCCTGTAACATGAGGGGGCAGTTATCTTGTTCCGATGAAACCCCTCCAAGTAGTATGGTCACATCCTTTGATTGGAGATGACTGACAGGATACCGTCTTCCTTCTTACGTGCCCTTTGAGATCAAGATATAGGATTATAATGTGGTTGTACCTAGCACCATAATATATGAAGGTGCATCTGTTAGTATTTTTTTCCTCAACTACTTGGAAAGATTTTCGGTTCTCTGTAGCTTGTGCATGTTACCCAGAATTTGTTGGCTTTTAATAGAGGAACCAATTAACTATTAGGGATCCTTCCTAAGTTTCCTATTACTTTGGGTTGAAATATTGTCTATATAGACATGATGGTTGTCCAAGGCCCTTTGGACTTTAAATTAATCCTTGGGCATGACTATACTTATTTCATGGGATCTCTTGTCTCTTCTCTCTTTCGTGTGATTTTTTTTCCACATGAAGGAAGAATTGTGACCATTGATCAACTGTCATTCATTGGCCATAATCTGGGTCCCAACCAACCATCATCCATAAATGGTTCTTACATTCCAGTGGTATTTTCCTCACCAAAGGTTAATTATGTGGGCACATGTTCCATGCCCGGGTCTACTGATGATCTAGTCAGTGATATAGTGCACCATGTACTGGGGGCATTGGACCCCGACTTCCAGAGTGTTTTTCTCCCATATGAGAACATCTTGGAATCCATAACCTATTATGGGCCATGAGAAATTTCTCTGGAGCATAGTTCCTTGTATTGTGTCAAGCTCCTTCAAATGAAACAAGGTGATGGAGCAGAGTTCCTTTTCTTGCGTCAAACTCCTTAAAAAATGAAACAAGCTTTTTGGAGCAGAGCTCCTTTTCATGTGTCAAGCTCCTTAAAAAATGAAACAATCTCCTCAGAGAAAATTTCCTGCTCTTTTTTCAAGTTCCTTAAAAAATAATCAAGCTCTTCGGAGAAGAGTTCCTTTTTTTGTGTCAATCTCCTTAAAAAATGAAACAAGCTCTTTGGAGAAAAGTTCCTTTTCTTGTGTCAAGATCCTTAAAAGATGAATCAAGATCTTTGGAGAAAATTTATTTTTCTTGTGTCAAGCTCCTTAAAATTGAAACAAGGTATCTGGAGCATAGTTCCTTATCTTGTGTCAAGCTCCTCCAAAAATTAAACAAGGTGATAGAGCATAGTTCCTTTTCTTGTGTTAAGCTCGTTAAAAAATGAACAAGGTGTCATGAGGATAGATCTTTTACTATGTCAACCTTTTTAAAAAATGATACAAACCCCCTTTCAATTTGGGTCTTTGATTAGATATTTTAAATTCTTAGTCGATTCTTTCACTTGATCTCATAATTGAAACTTCATTCCATCTTCCTAATTAGGTGAATGAACTGAAGCTCAGGGGGCATGTACCTCAAATTGAGTCACCATGTTGGGGGCATGCAAACTTATTCCAACCATAGTTTGTCTCCATTTCAAGCTTGTGTAAAAATGAAACCAATTTCAAGCATAGTTCCCCATGTTTGAAGCTTGTGTAAAAAAAAATGAAACCATCCCGATTTTACCTCTGGTGATTTCCATTTTTATCAGCCTTTTTTTTCCAAATGAACCTTGGTTTTCTCATTCCATTGTCACCATTTTCATGGTCAATTGTACACTTTCACTTTTTTATTTACCCTTTCATAGGGAACTGATGCGATGAGTGGTCTTGTTATCCAACCTCTTGACCTTTTCATGTTTTGAGCAGTTCCACCATCACCGAAACCAATTGCTACCCTTTATACCACTCGTTCCTCCAAGAGGAGTCATATTTCAACGCTTTTCTGACTCTCAAAAAATGAAAATATTGTTGAGTAATTTTCATTTCAAACTCATTAAATTAAATTAATTGATGTTGTCTCAGTATACATTTACCCCATTTTCGGGTTGAATTCACTATTTATGAAAAAGGCATACCTTGATCGAACATGGTCAAGAGGTTCTCTCGGATATTTTTTTCTACCTTTTTGGATTCGAGAGACAATTTACGAAAAGGGACATGATGGAGTTTCCTTTTTGTTTCTTTTCAAACTCCTTAAACATGAAAATTTACCACAATACCCTTTTGTTGGACTCGTTAAATATTAAACGACGAAAGCCTTGTCACCATGATGAGACCAAGTTCCTCCTTCCTAGGGCTCATTAAAATTACTATGATGGATTCATTCGAAGAATGAACTTACATGATCAGAATATTATATCCTCTTCATGCTGGCTATAAAAAATAAATAGGTACTCATTAGAAATAATTGGGGGAAATTGAAAGTGAACATCCTATGTGATTTTGGGCAGCTTGTTGCTTTTGAACATGACACTCATCTACAGTTCATGTCGGGTTGGGGACATCCTACATTTGTCACTTTTCCTCCCTGAGTTTGGGAAATATGTTTGCCTCTCATTTGATTACCAATTTTTTCAACATGATCTTTGATCCTATTGGATTCAAATGCTACCACACTCTAGAGTCATGTCGCTAATATGTTCAAGATAAGTCCTTTTTTTCAAACATCCTCTGCATATCTGACCTCCTTCGTTACAATCCCAAATCACTCCTATCATCTTACGATATTTGTTGTTTCATGTTGATGATGTGGGAATCATTATGGCCATCCTTCGATGAATCACTTCCTGTCGATTTCATCTCATTATCCAGGAAGGTGATTTAGAAACTTCTTTCATTACATTGGAGCTTGCATGCCTCAATGGAAAGTTCATTCGACGATAGGTTCACATCATTCGCCTTTGATCAAATGATTATGGAAGTGTTCAACTTCAACACATTAATTCACACTTGTAGATTATGTTGTTGTACCTTGAGGTCCATTGTCATTATTTTTTGTCTCTCTCGTGCTTGTTAATGGTTCTCATCATTGACAGGTAATAGGAGGTTTCTACCATGTTCGACACCAAAAAATTTATTCACATGGCTTGATTGGTACATTGGGTCGATTTATATCACAGTGAAGGACCTGGGTTGCATCTGATTTTTGGTCCAGGCTGCAAGGATTTATTGAGTATTCATGGTTGTATACATAATCCTATCTATATGGATGGTTGCGACCATACCGTGAATCCATTTCTATGATCTCTTTTAGACGGGTGGTTCTGACCATACAGTGGGTTCATGTGTCATTTGATGCTTAGTGTAGCATTATGTGGTTAGGAATATGTATACCATAGATTTCATATATTGTAAAATGTTTTATTTGACAGGTTTTTTGAAGGTGGTACGCATTCTTTTCCTTGGTTCATAAATCATTTCAACCATCACTCCCTGTTCTGCCTTCATACTTTAGGGGGCATCTGTTCCATAGTTATTTTTCACCATGCTCATTTTCCCATCCCTAATCCTGAAATTCCCCATGACATATCCTGTTCGATGTTTCCATCATCAATAAATATGTTAGCATATCCCCTTGAAAATCCAAAGAAGATTGTCTTGGAAAATTATTGAAGAAACTTGGTCAAATTCCTAGTTTCCTAGGCCAACGCTCTTCCAAGTGCCATGACCGCACTGATGTCCTTTTCACAGTTCTGGCGTAGCGATGTCAGCGGCCTAATTTCTTGGAAAACTGTGTTGATCCCCTTTCTGGCAATGCTTTCTCAAATGGAGGAGAAGCTTCGACCTCTATAAGCTCAAGGGCAGTGAGTTGGTTGTTGAACAGTGATGATAAGGTTGATCTCTCTCATTTTAGAGCCCTGATCTCATCCATGGGGGGTAATCCCTTATAAATTGGGCCTTCCTCCTCCTTTCATGGGAACCCAATCTCTTCTCCCTTCCTATAAATTCACATCCCTCATTCCCCCAACTTAGAACTTGGCTGATCATTGTCAGACTTGTTTGAACTCTCATCCCTTTCTATGCTAGCATCATGATAAAGCCTAAGTTCTCAGGAGAAGGAATTATTTTTGAGCTTCTGTGAAGGACTCAGATTTTCACCTAAGGACGCCTCCAAAATCAAGGCCTGGTTGTAAGCTCTCATTTTGTAATTTATCAATAATAACATCTAATGTTTTCTTTCTATATTTCTCTACATGTTTATGCAAACATTTTGGTACTCCTTGATCTTCTAGATAGCTATTTTTTACGTTTATTATGTATTATATCATGTTTTTTTTTGTCTCTTGATCATCTGCAGGTATTCACACGCCATAAGCAATAGGAAGCGGGCCTACAAGGATCGTGGATCGAGGTCACCATAAATGGATCCAAGTATAGCGTTTGTAAAAATGTATTTATGTCTCTTTCCTCACTACATTGTAAACATTAATTAGGAAATATTTTCAGTAGAAAGAATCTCGTGTTGGTAGACCCACTCTAGGGCTAGAGAGATCGCCTCTTTCTGCAGATGGAATTCATCTTGATAAAAGAATTGGAAACTCCTTGATCTTCTAGATAGCTATTGTTTACGTTTATTATGTATTGCATCATGTTTTTTTTTTATCTCTTTAACATCCACAGGTATCTGTGACTCATTAGTAGCAAGAAGCGGGCCTACGAGGATCGTGGATTAAGGTCACCATCAACGGATCCAATTATAGCATTTGGAAAAAGGTGTTTATGTCTCTTTCCTCATTGCCTTGTAAACATTAGTTAAAATATATTTGTGTTAGAAATAATCTCTTGTTTCTAGACCCACTCTAGGGCTAGAGAGACCGCCTTTGTCTGCAGAGGGGATTTATCTTGACAACAGAATTGACGACTCTAGGCTGCAAGGAGTTATTGTTTTTCTCTCATTTGATTACCAATTTTGTCAACATGACCTCTGATCATATTTGAGTCAAATGCTGCCACACTCTAGAGTTGAGTCACCAATATGTTCAAGAGAAGTCATTTTTTTCAAACATCCTCTGCATATCTAATGTCCTCTGTTATAATCCCGAATCACTCCTATCATCTTACGATATTTGTTGTTTCACGTTGATTATGTGGGATAATTATGACCCTCCTTCGATGAATCACTTCTTGTCATCTTCAACTCTTTATCTGGAAAGGTGACTTAGAAACTTATTCCAGTACCTTGGAGCTTGCATGCCTCAATGGAAAGTTCTTCACATTCAATGATAGGTTCACATCAATTTCCTTCGATCGAATGATTATGCAAGTGTTTGACTTCAACATATTCATTCACACTTGTAGATTATGTTGTTGTACCTTGAGGTCCATCGTCATTATTGGTGGTCTCTCTCGTGCCTGTTAACGATTCTCATCATTGTTTGGTAATCAGGTGGTTTTTACCATGTTTGAAACCAACACATTTATTCGCACAACTAGATTCGTACATTGGGTTGATTGAGATCAAGGTGAATACCCGGGGTCGCATCTGATTTTTGGTCCAGACTACGAGGAGTTATTGATTATTCATTATTTTATACATGATCCTATCTATACTAATGGCTCCATCCATACCATGGATCCATTTCTATGATCTCTTTTAGATGGATGCCTGCCACAATACCTTGAGTTCATGTGTCATTTGATACCTAGTGCAGCATTATGTGGTTAGGCATTTTTATACCAAATATGTCATATATTGTGAAATGTTTTATTTGGTATGATTTCTGAAGGTGGTTTGCGTTCTTTGCCTTGTTTCATAAAGCATTTCAGCCATCACTCCCTATTCTGCCTTCATGCTTTAGGGGGCAACTGTTACATAGTAATTTGTCACCATGCTCATTTTACTATCCTCGATCCTAAAATGCCCCATGATAGATCATGTGCAATGTTTCCATCATCAATAAATATGTTAACATATCCCGTGAAGATCCAAAGAATATTTCCTTGGAAGATTATTGAAGAAACTTAGTCAAATTCCTAGTTTCCTAGGTCAGCGCTCTTTCGGGTGCCATGACTGCACTAATGTCATTTTCACAATTCAGGCCTAGCATTTTCAGTGCCCTAATTTCTTGGAAACCTTTGTTGATCCCCTTTCTAGTAGTGCTTCCTCAAATGGAGGAGAATATTTGACCTCTAGAAGCTCAAGGGCAACGAGTTGGTTATTAAATAGTGATGATAAGGTCAAGATCTCTCATTCTAGAGCCTTGATCTCATCCATGGGGGATCATCCCTTAGAAATTGGGCCTTCCTCCTCCTTTCATGGGATCCAAACCTATTTTCCCTTCCTATAAATTCACATCCCTCATTCCCCCAAGTTTATATCTTGGTTGATCATTTTCAGACTCGTTTGAACTCTCATCCCTTTGCATGCTAGCATCATGATAAATCCTAAGTGCTCAAGAGAAGGAATGATTTTTGAGCTTTGGTGAAGGACTCAGATTTTCACCTAAGGAATCCTCCAACATCAAGGCTTCGTTGTAAGCTCTCCTTTTGTAATTTATCCATAATAACATCTGATTTTTTCTTTCTATATTTGTCTACATGTTTATGCAAATATTTTGGTACTCCTTGATCTAATAGATAGCTAGTGTTTATATTTATTATGTATTGTATCCCGTTTTTTGTTGTCTCTTGTGTTATCACTCTATAATTTATAATATTAGCAAGACTAAATTATAAAGAACAACATAAAAACCACTTGAATCCTAATATCTAGCCCTCCTAGATGCAGAGAGGGATGTCTCTATAAGATTTAGATTTGTTTAAGCTTTCTGATATTAGGCTACTTAAATTGATTGTGAGGGTTGTTTTGTTTGATTGTTCATGATTGGATTTAAGGGGTCTTCTCTAAACAATTTTGATTGGGCTATGGAGTCGAAATAGGTTCTTCTTCAACTGATTCCTTTTCTTCTTTTATATTTTCTCATCGAACTGGGCTTAGAGACTTCACTTCGGGCTTCAACCTTGTCCACTGAATTATTGAAAACTATAATATTGTGGTATTTACAATGGTGATAATTTAACCTCGGTTTTAGAAGAAATAATATTTTATCATCCGACCATTGACAAGACCTCTAGATACTTATGTACCATCCAACTCTTTGATAAAATAAGTAGTATTTCCCCTGAAAGCATGAATGATTATGGCCCTTCCCAAATATTATCAAACTTTCCATGCTTGCATTTCTCCTCTCTTCTATAATCCCATTTCAGAACTTTGTGACTGAGGCTGAAATCATTGGCCTTGGTTCTCTTGTCAAAGATATTTTTGATATTCTCTTGAATTACTTGTGTTATGTTGTAAACCTCCTCTCTAGACTGTTGCAGCTGAACTGTGTCATTAATCCTCCTTTGAATGTCATTTGGTTCAACCTGGACCTCTTGGATTATCTTCATTACTGGAACTCCCAAGGAAGAAGGAAACACTGCATCCATTCCATAAACCAATTCATATGGGGACATGCCAATTGACTTCTTTGTGGTGACCCTATCAGCCCAAAGAGCATTGATCAACTTATTTTGCCAATATTTCTTATTCTCCTCCATAAGCTTTTTAATGATGCTCACCAAGCTTTTATTTGAAGATTCAGCCAGTCCATTACCTTGCAGGTAATAGGCTATTGAATTCCCCAAGGTTATGTGATCCCTGTGACAAAAATCAACCATATTTTTGGATCTAAAGGTTGCAACATTGTCTGTAATGATTTTCCTAGGAAAACCAAATATAGAAAGGTTGTTGGTCTCTAGGAATTTTATAATGACAGAGTCAATGAAATTTCTAGAAGGGGTGGCCTCTATCCATTTGGTGAAATAATCTGTAGCAGTGAGGATCCATTTATGTTAGGTAGAGGATGGTGGATGAATTTCTCCTATGAATTCTAATCCCCATTGTTGGAAAGGGCTTTATACAAAAATAAGTTTCAAGGGTAAGAGCAGTAGCTTTATCTTTCCTTCAAATATTTTACATTTATGACAGGCAGTAACCATCCTATGGACATCGGAAAAAAGGGTAGGCCAATAAAAACCAGCGCTCATGGTCTTCTTGGTAGTGGTTTTCCAATATATATGGCCACCACAGTCACCTCCGTGGAACTCCTGCATTACTCTATATGCATCATCCTTCACTAAAAATTTAATAAAAATACCTCCAATATCTTTCCAATATAAAACATGGTCCAAAATGCAGAATTTAACAGCTTTAAGTTTTAGAAATATAGCCTTGATTTTAGAAAAACTAGGAGGAGCACTTAGATTTGAAAATACATACAAAATAGCAGCATACCATGGATAATTCAGGAATGCTTCATCAATCGGTGGAGTCGCTAGTTCCTCTTGATCATCTAATGTGTGTCCCACGTTGATGTCTAGTGCGTGAAAGTTAGATTCCACCATCAATTCGGCTAGTCCTTGGCCTTTAATCAACTTGGTAGGCTTGATTTCCAAATCATATTATAGGATCAATACAATCCATTTCCCTCTTTTTCCATCAGGACCGTTTTGTTTAAGATTTCTTTGAAAACTGCATTTGGGACATAAGCAATGATATGTGAATGTTAAATATAGACTCTAAAATATTTCAATGCCTTAACCAATGAAAAAGCCAGTTTTCCATGATATTATATTTCAATGACACATCTCTTAATGCCTTGCTGAAAAAAGCTATTGGGTGCTCCTGTCCTTCACTATTTGTTTTGTAATAAAAGAACGACAATAATATGTTCAGAGGCAAAAGAAAAAATCATGAAATATTTAGTGAAATCCGGACTAATTAGTACTGGGGATTTTGTCAAAACTAGCTTGACCAAATCAAAGGATTGTTTTGCTTCTATGGTTCATTTTATTTTTGATCCTTTCTGCTAAGTTGGATATAAATCTCCTCAGGAAGATGATTTTACCAATGAAGGATTGGAGTTCTTTTAGATTTTTGGGATGGTTGATTTTTAATATTCCTTCAGTTCTACTAGGTTCAATTATGATTCCATCCTTAGAGATAATATTACCTAGTAGTTTTCCTTCTTCTAATCCAAATAATGTCTTTTTAGGATTCAAGGAAATTCCAAATTTTCTGCATTTTTCAAAAACTCTTCTCAAGTGTGCTAAATGTTCTTCATCAGTTTTAGAAAACACAGTGATGTCGTCCAAATAAATCACAATAAAGTGGCCAATGTCATCATCAAATGCTATTTCCATGGCTCTTTGAAAGGTAGCTCCATCATTCATTAATCCAGAAGGCATCTTCACATACATGAAAGTCCCCCAAGGAGTTGTAAAAGTTGTCTTATATTGGTCCTCGGGGTGCACTAATACTTGATTGTAACCAGATAAACCATCTAACATAGATATCCTACTGGAACCCACTATCCTTTGCAATATGTGATCCATCTTTGGCAAAGGGTAATTATCCTTGAGAGATACTTTATTAAGATTTATAAAGTCAATGCAAAGTCTAATTTCACCTATTTTATTTCTAGTTGGGACAATATTAGAAACCTATTTGGAGTATCTCAGTGGCACTATGATTTTTGCTTCATACATATTTTTAATCTCTTTCCCAACTAAAGGCATTAAAATAGGATTTATTCTTTGCAATTTCTGTCATAATGGTTTTTAATTTTCTTTAATCGGAATTTTGTGTTGAACGATGTTCGTGTCATAAGACTTCAAATCCTCATAGCTCCATGCAAACACATCAATTAATTCTTTGAAAAAAGCTATATATTTTTCCTTTATAATAGCAAGAAAAGATTTAGAGGGTTTGATGACCTTGGGGTTCTTTTCTGTGCCTATATTACATTCCTCGATGTCTATTACAGTTGGCTCTATTTTGGGTTTCTTGGCCACATCATTAACTTCAAATAATTATTCCAAAGGGACCAACCCTCTAGGCAGATTATTGTCTTTGAGTTGGAGTATTTCAAATTCTTCTTTTTCTAGGTCTTTTGATTATCGGTATTATGTACAGTGTTGTTATTAGGAATATTTACATTAGTATTTACATCTAAAACAACATTTTCCAGAACAACATTTTTTTTTCCTCAGTAATTCGTTCATCAGTAATATTTTCCTCCTCACAATCCATATCCACATTGTTGTCTTCTAATTCATCTTTAGATTGTAGGAATCTCTCAATTTTTTTATCACTGCCAAAAACTTGCCAGTACCTCATGTTGTCTGGCACAAAATGATGATGTTTGATCTCAATAGTATGGTGTTTTTTTGGGTGAGGCAGTTTACAGGCACTTTTTGAAAAATCTAGGCCATTCGCTAGGATATTCTGGTTTCTAGGAATTATTGCCAAATCATATTCCTCAAAGGATATTAAGAAATCAAGGACAATATTTCTATAAGCTCTTAGTCTAAGGTGTTTTTCTATGTACATTCCTTTAACTTGTTTTATGACTAACTCAGAATCACCATGTACAAAGATCCTTTTTGCTCCTAACTTTTAAACATTTGTAATCCCAAAAGCAAAGCTTCATATTCCGTAATGTTGTTCGTGCACTGAAAATTTAATTTGTATGAATGACCTTGTGCACTATTTCCTCTATTATACACCCAAATTTCTACCCCTGAGCCCGCTTTGCCACATGATCGATCAAAGCTCATGTTCCAAAGAGGTTCATTGGTCAGGACTGGTTTCTCTGTTTGTATTTGACTGTCATTTCTTTCTGTGGAACCATTTTCTATCTGGGAAACTTTTGAATCAGTGGTTCCATCATTATACAAAATGAAAGAATCAAGGTCAGTGTGAACAGAGTACAGAGGGAAATTTTCAAGCTTCTCTTGGCTACCTACCATTTACTTCATTAGTGTTTCCCTATAAAGTATTATGGGTTGACCAAACACGAATGGTAGTGTATGCCATGTCCAGTTGTAGTGTCCCTTGAAATTTTTCTCCCCATTAGCGAGATAAAATCATTCCATATTTAGGGGGAATGCCAGCCACAACAATATCCATCACTAAACTCTTTGCAGGTATTTGAGCTAGAGTGACACAAAGATCTTTAATCAGACCAAGGCACTTAACTTTTCTAGAATCAAAGGAGTATAAATCTCTATAAGGTTTAGTGATTTCGAGGCCAATTTTCTCCATGATAGCTTGGGGCATAAGTTTGTGTGATGCACTAGAATCCAACATGGAATTGTGAAGTATATTGTCATGAAAATTTAAGTTGACATAAAAAGGAGGTACCCCTCCTTCTTGTGGTCTACCATCAACTTCTGGCCCAAACAAAATTTGAGGCTGGTCATCACTTAAATTGACAGTATCAGTGATCTCCCCTATATTTAACACTTTCAGGACCTGATATCTGTAGACATTTTTGTTGACCAATTTAGCGAGAGGGATAGAAATATTTACCTTCGCAATTTCACTCTCAATACTAAAATGAGTTTGATTTCTCAGTGGGTTTAACAGATCAATCCTTTCAGCCTCTATTCGTCAGTCTGTCAGCTTGTACTGGGGATATCTGCTTGAGAATTTCTGGTAGGGATATCTACTAATTTCTTGGTACTATTTTCTATGTTTTTCATTTCTGATTTATTTACATTTTTCTTTGTGTTTTCTGGTGCTTTCTTGACTTTAGAATCAGATACTTTCTTGGTATATGTTTCTCAATTATTTTTATTTGAATGTCAATATTTGTCTTGTTCCTTAAGTTTTATTGTCTGTGGACCTCCATAATGGAATTCTCAAAACCTATTATGTAGTCATTTGATTCTTCGGACCAGAGTTCTTTTTGGGTTAGTGAAAACAAGTCTTGCTCTTCTTCAATGAGGAAAAAAGCATCATCTTCATCGATCCCCATAAAATTTATACGATTTTTCTCAACTTCCTCTGTTATTACTTCATCATCATCAACATATTTTTCTTGAAAAGGAGGCCTAATCTGCTAATCAGGACCTCTTTTCTCTCTGTGTCTAATTTTTGGAGGGTTTCTTCTTAGTTTTTTATTTTAGTTTTGGGGTGCTAGTTGGTTTTCTCAGGGCATTGATCTTTCATTCAAGCTCATCCTCTCCATCATCCTTTCCATATTCCTTACCAAATTGTCAATTTTGGCATCAGATGTAGAGGCTACAGGTTCTTCTCTTATTGTGACTCTCCTCTCAGTCCTCATCCTATCCCTTTTTGATAATAAATTTGCTTCCACACTCATAGCATCCTTTTGAATTTCCTCCAATGTTGATGAGTCTATTTCCCTAAGCTGATAGGCTATTCCCAGGTCAAATACATCTAGGAATTTAAGTAGAACTATACTTTGGGGTGGTCTCATATTAGCAGGGAGTGCATTGTATAATCTGTTAAATCTATTACAGTAGTCTTGCACACTCTCTTTGGGAGATCTCTTAATAGCTTCATATTCTGATAAAATATGCAGTGGATTTTTCTTGACCTCCCATATGTTGATATTTTTTTGTGAAATTGAGGAGATCATGGATACTATTTGTAGTTAAACCTTTAAACTGTTTCCTAACTTCACCCCCTAAAATCTCGGCAAATATCCTCAATTTTATGCTGTCATCATCAATTTCTTTCAGTTCAAATCAGTCATCCATTTTATCTATGTGTTGTTGGGTGGTCATAGGACTAGTGCTATCAAACTGTAGAATCTTGGATTGGTAATCCTAGGGCATAGGAGGTAAAGGTACTGGAAGCACCAATGGGGCATATCTAGCTACCATGATTGGTGGAGGTGGTGGAGGGAAATGAATGGTGGGTGAAGGTGGACAGGTAGAGATACGAAATATGGATGGATCAAAAACTGTAAGGTTGGTCCAAATCTAAGATTTGGTCCTATACAAACATTTTTCAAAATGAAAATCAAATTGAATGTCCTGCAAAGTGACCAAGTAATCAGGTAAGGAGCTAGATCTGGTAAGAACTCTGATACTGGTTGGACTTTCCATTCTAGGAGCTTTCCTCAAAATCTTCTCAACATTATCTACGATAGGAGGATTTGGATTTGGATGGGATTTGGTGGATATTATTTTGGGAGCCAAACTTCAGCTCAAAATCACAGACAACTGATTGTTTAAGACTATAAGAAACCAATCTCTAAAATAGGGTTATATCATTCAGTGCTTTTTAGCTAGGGTTGTCTGAATTCGGATGAAAATTGAAAATTTTCAGTTATTCCCCAGTATGGTCACCAATATGTTATCACTCTATAATTTATAAGATTGACAAAACTAAATTATAAATAACAACATCAAACCCACTTGAAGCCCAGGATCTAGCCCTCCTAGACTAAGAGAGGGATATCTCTATAAGATTTATATTTGTTTAAGCTTTCTGATATTAGGCTAGTTAAATTGATTGTGAGGGTTGTTTTGTTTTATTGTTCATGGTTGGATCTAAAAGGGTCTTCTATAAACAGTTTCCATTGGGATATGGAGTTGAAATAGGCTGGGTATATGCATCAAATCCCAGAGCGAGTGCAACACAATCTAGTTTTGAATATTGGTGTTTATAAATGACTGAAATTATGAGATGGAGAAAATTGATTTCAGTAATGACTTAATAGTAATTAAGAATTCTTAAACCATACATCAAAAGAAAACACTAAAATTGTAAAGATAGTTAGAATTAAGGTACCCTGAACATTAAATCTTAATCTAACCTTCATGTTTTACAATTAGAATTTAAATGACACACATGAAAAGGTAACAGTGGGAAAATGATGTAGCCAAAAGACCACTTTTACTCACAATACGTAGAAACTTTATAAGTCTGTCGTTCCCAATATTAATACCCATTAAACGAGTATTCACGTGCGGAACTCTACTTTTATAGCCCACATAGAACAGACCAATTAAAGCTTGATCAAACTTCACACTTTCTATAACTTACTACTTCACATCTTTTAAAGTTTAGCGATAGTTGTATAATTTATCTCAGGCGATATGCAATTGCGATCTATCGTGTCGCAATCTTCTTATTTTACCACAACTTAACCCCTTTATTGCATTGTAGACATAATAACTTATCGTGCGAGGTCTTAAACAAAAACCATAAAATATGTGATGAGAAAATTTGGGATTTCCTGCCTGTCATTGATGTATGCCCAGATCTAACAAACTCTACTGCTCCCTTGCTCTTCCACTTCACATCACACTTTAAATAACTTATGGGTTAAAGCCTTAATGCAAAATTCTAAAATATGTGATTTGCGAAATCACTTTTGAAGTGATTTAATCTCCACCATTGGTCTTCAAAAAAATATAATGGTACTCACTACGCATTCGCTAGCCCACTTTGCATCACAACTAATATAAATTGTCGGTGCGACAGGTGCCCTTCTCCAGATGCAATGTGCGAAATCTGATTTCATGAACTACAAATTTTTTCTCGAATCAACGACTTTACCAAACCTTTCACAAAAAACTTCGTTGTGGTTTTTGTTTTTTGTACCATCAATTGATTACTTGAATGCGTTGTGCGTTAATGTGACATACAAATTAACAGGGAAATAAAATGTGGAAATTACACAGACAGGATAATTAAACACACACAAGCACTTGGAATTAATTCAGAGGTGTGAATACATAGAGTTGAGCCCTTTGATGGTTGGGTTTTACATTGACTTCTCCTCTTTGTCTCTCCTATATCACATTGTTTTCACACTCCTTTCACACTTTACTCTGTCTCGCTACTCTATCACACTTCACACCTATTTATGCTTTTAGCTAACTGAAAGTGGCTACACTCACATTTATTAGCTTCAAAAAAACTATATCCTATCGCACAATACCAATATATTTGGCTAAATCTCCTCGTAGGGAGAACCAAAGTGCTACTTTTATTCGTATTTAATCTATGAAATCAAACAGACTAAACTTCACACATTTAAAGCTAACTAAAATATTAATGATCAAATTTTCCCACTTCTTGGCAATCACAACATGTGAACACATACTCACACTACTGACTAATTTCTGATGCTCCTGCATCAGACTCCCAAGGATGAAAAGATTTATCCTTCAATATTTCAGGATTTGCATTAAACTTATGTAACTCCACTGATGTCATCCAACTAGCATCTTCCACTGGTTGTCCTTTCCATTTGACTAGATAATGATAATAGGTTTGTCCCTTGATCTTCTTTGTTGCTCTTTTCTCTAGAATGGCTTCCACTTTTTTCTTTTTTGTCTTTGGCATCTGTTCCTTCCAATTCAAAGTCTGATCCTCCTCTTGTGTAGATTCTTCTTGTAGTTATTCCTTTGTTCCTTTGTATGAGTACAAATTTGCAACATTAAAGATGGGTGATATCCCAATTCCTTCTGGTAACTCAATCTCATATGCATTTGAAGAAAACTTTCTCAAAATTCTACATGGCCCTATCTTTTTCATTTTCAGCTTGTTATAGGTCCCGACTGGAAACATTTCCTTCCTTAGATAAACCATGACTAAATCATCTTCTTGAAACTCTCTTTCAATCCTCTTTATATCATCTCTTTTTTTATACTTTTTAGTTTTTTTTTCTATAAGCTTTGCTTGACATCTTCCCGCAACTTCTGCATCTGTTCTTAAAATTCTTCATCCTTTGCACTCCTTGCTTCTTTATACTCAAATATCTAAGTTCATACACCCCTCTTGGATGCATTCCAAAAAAAATCCAAAATGGACTCATCCCAATGCTCTGGTTAGCAGTATCATTATAGGAAAATTCAGCTTGAGCAAGTGCTAAATCCCATTGCTTTGTATTTTTGTAAACCAAACTCCTTAATATGTTTCCCAAGTTCCTATTCACTGCCTCAGTTTTTCCATGCATTTGAGGATGATAGGCTAAACTGAAACTAAGGTTTGTACCTAGCTTCTTCCATAAAGTCCTCTAGAAATTTCGTACTAAATTTGTATCCAGAATTTTCCTACAAAATTTGTATCTCTGTCTAAAACAATAATCACAGGAAATCCATGTAATATTATAACTTCATAGAAAAACAAATTAGAAATGTGTGTTTCATCACTAGTTTTCTTACAAGCAATAAAATGTGTCATTTTAGAAAACCTATCTACAACAACATAGATAGAACCATGTCCTCTTTGAGTCTTTGGAAAACCTTAAAAAAAAATCCATGCTGACAGCAACCCAAGGTCTATTGGGTATTGGAAATGGCTGATATAACCCAGTGTTTTGGCTTCTTCCTTTGGCATGTTGACAAATCTTGTACTTCTTTACAAACTTCCTGATATCACTTTGTGTTTTTGGCCAATAATAAAAAGCACTTACTTGAGAAAATGTTTTATCCTGTCCAAAGTGTCCAAACAGTCCTCCACTGTGTTTCTCCTTAATCAGATTCTCCCTCATGGAGCACTTAGGTATACACAATTTATTATTCTTGAACAAAAATCCTCCTTGAATCAAGTATTCCATCCACTAGCTTCTATTATGAATCATAATATTTTTAATAGCTACATATATTTCTCTGAAATCTCAGTCTTCCTCATACATGTCAATCATTTCTTCAAATCCCAAAATGGCAATCTTCAATTCCTGCAAAATCAAATTTACTCTAATCAAAGCATCAGCAACTTTGTTTGCCTTACCACTTGTGTGTTTGATTATAAAGGTAAAACTCTGCAAAAACTCCACTCACTTAACATGTTTTGGGTTCAAATTCAGTTGATTGTTTATGAACTACAGTGCATGGTTATCTTAATACAACACAAACTCTTTGGGAAACAAATAATGCCTCCATTTCTTCAAATCTTGCACAATAGCATAGAACTCCTTATCATAGGATGAATACTTCTTCTTGGCTTCATTTTAATTTTCACTGAAATAAGCTATCGGTCTCAGCTCTTGACTCAAGATAGCTCCAACTACTATCCCACTAGCATCAATCTCAACTTTGAATATTTTATCGAAATTTGGCAAGGCTACAATAGGTCTTTCAGTGATATTCTTTTTCAACATTGAAATTCTGATCTGTTGCTTCTATCCACTTAAATGGTTGGTTGCTCTCCTTTATTTTTTCAATTATTGGTTCACAGATTTGACTAAAACCTCTTATAAAATTTCTGTAAAAACTTGCAAGACCACGAAAACTCCTTACCTCAAATATACTTCTCGGAGTTGGCCAATTCAGTATTTCCTGGATCTTTTCTAGGTCCATATTCAAGCCTTCTTCTGAGACTACAAATCCCAAATAAATGAGCTCCTTCTTCATGAAACTACACTTCTTCAAATTTATAAGCAGTTTCTCCTTTTGCAAAGTATCTAACACCAACTTAACATGCTCCAAATGCTCTTTCTTACTCTAACTTGAAATCATAATGTCATCAAGATAGACTATCACAAATTTTCCTGCATATTCTTTCAAGATGTTGTTCATTATTCTCATAAATGTGCTTGGTGCATTAGTGAGCCCAAAAGGCATCACTAACCACTCATACAACCCATTGTTTGTCTTAAATGCAGTCTTCCATTCGTCTCCCTCTCTAATCCTTATTTGATGGTATCCACTCTTTAGATCTATCTTAGTAAAATACTTCGATCCACTTAAACAATCCATAAAATCATCTATGCATGGAAATGGAATATATACCTAATAGTAATCTTGTTTATGGCTTTGGAATCAAAACACATGCGCCACTCACCTCCTTTCTTTGGCCTAATCACAGCTAGTACTGAATATGGACTAAGACTTTCTTTTATCGGTCCTTTATCTAACAACTCATGTAATTGTCTTCCAACTTCTTCATTCTCCCGAGGTGTGATTATATATGCTTATTTGTTTGGTAAACTTGCACCAGGTATTAAATCTATGTGATGACTGATACTTCTAACTAGTGGAAATTTAGTTCGTAATTCATCAACATCTATATCAGCATAATCATCTAACATATTTTTAATTTCCTTAAGTAGATTGTCTAAATTTTAATAATTCATAATTACCTTGGGTTTACCCACAATAGAAAAATGCATTTCTTTCTCCTTCTTGTCTTCTTGCAGCAATTCCTTTCCACTAATCAACATAACACTATTCCCAGCTACTCCTTTGTCTATTTCATCCTTCAAAGGTAGCAATGTGTGCTTCTTTCCATCCTTTTATTTGGTATAAGTATTCCTCTTGCCGTCATGAATGGATTTTCTATCAAATTGGCAAGGCCTTCCCAGCAATACATGGCACACATCCATTGGCATCACATCACATAATATAACATCTTTACATGTACCAATCTGTATCTCTACTTTTCACTGTTTTGTCACCAAAATATGATGTCCCTTCTATAGCCACGACACTCTATGTGGAGTAGGGTTTACCGTCTCATTTAACCCCAATTTCTCAACCATCTCTATGGAAACAATATTATCAGTGCTTCCACTGTCAATCACAACTTTGCAGCACTTATCTTTAGACTTGCATACTATTAGGGTCCTATAATAAAGGGATTATAATTTTGAATTGACTATGTTAAAGTCTTGTAATATTGTGCATACCTTTGCTTTCTGCAAATGTTTTCCATATTAAAAAATGAAAAGAGAGTATGTCCTAAAAGAATAATCAAAGGACCAAAATAAAGAAAGATCAAAAGAGATATAAAGTATGAACCCCACAAAAAGAAACAAAAATAAATTCTTGAAGTGTTGCACATTCAAATGCCACTACTCTTAGTTTACTTTAATTTTACAAATAAAATTTTGTGCAGCTTGTCCAAAATTCCACAATTCATGATGATCATACAGTTTAATCTTGATTATTCATGCCTTTAAATTTCATTTCATGATAGTTAGTGAGTAAAGATCTACCCAAACCATTTAATCTTGGCAGATCAGTAGTTAGGTAGAGAATAAAAATGATCTCATAAGTTTAATCTGAGCCATTGGAAGATTTAAGGTTAGAAATAAGTTAGTTTTCTTATCAAAATAAAATAAAAGGGTCAGCAAGCTCAAATGAACCCAATAAAGGAAATTTAAAATGTTAGGATAAATAAAGGGTAGGTAGGATACTTTCATCAGTTATGGAAAGCATCATTTGGTTTATCCATTATCACTAGTATCCTTATAACACCTTCCCCTTATGATAAATCCCTGTTTCCTCTCTTGGAAACCATTTCCCCTTGCAAAAACCGTTTTCCATTTGATAAAATCCCTTTCCCCCTTGTACTAAAAAATCATTTTCCTTTGAAAAAACCCCTTCCTCTTTACTAACTCTGCCTTTCCAATTAAACAACAAAAATCCACTTATCCAATGTTTAAAAGTGCAAAAGGAAATATTAAGCGGACCCCCCTTTTTAATTAACCCCTCCTCCTTATGTATTTCTAACATCCCTCCTAATATATTTCATAAACCCCTCCCACTATAATTTTAACCCCTTCGCATATATAATCCCAAGGTCCCAATTTATTTAAACCCCCACTTTCATTTAAACCTCTGCTTAACCCTTTCCCTGACCCCGCCTCTTTGTAAAAATAAGAAACTCTGACATCTGTCTGATCAATGCTCTCAGATCCAATGGCCCACAAGTTATTTTGCATCCCCCGACATTCAAATTTTTAAAGTCAGGGGGGTGCGAAATGGGTGGCTTTATCCACCTACTCCCTTGCCACGCGACACTCCCATGTTCTATTGCACCCCCCAGTCCTAAACAATCAAACCATTCTTTGCGGTGCGATAATCCACTAAACCATCTCCAAATCCTATGATGAAACCACCAATATTTGAAATATTATAAACTGCGCGCCATGCAATAAACATCCAAGTTCAAAGATAATAAAACCCGCCATAACCATTATTTCACTATTTTAGTTGAATTGTGAAAAGACCAAAAGAGTCATTGCAGACCGAGATTGAAGCCTGTTGTTGCCTAGACTCCTTCCATGACCAAATTCACCATACTCCAGGTAACTCTAAGTACCTGAAACCATCTAATTTGTTGATTAACTCAATAATTAAATGAATTAATGGCTTCCCATAGCGTCCAGATTGTAAACCCTCTTCAACCACCAGTGTTAGATGTCAACCACACCCCTTTGGTTGATAAAGACTTCAAAATCAATGATAATATGACTGATTGCAACCTTTTGGAGCTCCATTGTTGGAGCCATGATAAATTTGTTGATCATGCAGATTAAATTCATCTGTGGGACTATAACTTGCCCAAATACATATTCCCACAGACCTATCAGTTCCCAAAACTCATCAAACTCTACCAAATCAACTATTTGCCCAATGAAAGAGCTATAGTTACCCCAAACCAATAAATCCTATTTACAATCACTGCTCAATCCATCAATCAAATGCTACAAATTCAACCACAACTTGAGGGAATGCCCTTCTCTATTGAAACCCTTACTGAACTCTACTAAAACCTAGAATTTCCTAAAAGATTCCAAATATTTCAGATTTTCCTCCCTCTATCAGTAGAAACCCCTAAAAACAATCCTCAATACTCGACTTCCATGTTTTCAGAAAGAACCAGACAAATTGCTACCATGTTGTGATGTATTTTAGGAAATTTCACTGATGAGCATAAAGATGCATCTATTCTTGGTTTCCTATCCATCTTTTTCCTAGGTCATCCTCCAGCTACAACCTTCAATTTTCCCAATACCTGGAAAATGCTATCCATGATCAATTGATCAAACTACTAGAAGAAGGAGTATTCAAATACTCCTCAGTCTTGTTTCATATGTTTATATATTTCCAATCAGAAAGGTTTGCAGTTAACCTACAAAAACTGCACATAGAGGGTAATCCCCAATTTGTTGTCTTTCTGACATCCTTGATCAAAAAGGATTCCAGTGAATTCAGTTTCAAATACTTCATTGATTCTTTTGTATATACAGTAGTGAATACGCTGAGCAGTACCATTCAACCTAGAACCAGTGAAGAAATCAAAAAGGTTTTACAGTTGTTAGATCAGAGTAAAATAGGAGACTAGTATTTATACCAGAATCATACAGAAATCAGAGTGTATGGAAGCCAGCTAACTCCATACAAGCTTCCCAAATAACTCCCAATGAGGATATTTTCTTTACAATACATCAGAAAAATCTTGAATTCAGATGAAATCAATTTCCTTTGAGCTAAAAAGAAGACTCAATTCAAGATTAAAAACCAGCTAGGGCTTTTTATATGTAATAGTAGGAATGCTAGATAGCAAGAAGACAAATGTTAACAAGAGTCTAAGTTCAACAGTAGTTTAAAATGGAAATATGACCCCTTGGGTGTCATAAGTAAATTAAGAGTCAAGTTCAAATTGACCCCTTTCATTCATGAGTCAAAAACCTGAAATTGAAAAGTATTCCAACCAGTCAGAGTGGTTGAAAAATAATTTACAGGAGGTGGATAAGTAGGTTGATACTAGTTCCATCCTGCTTACTCTAGCCCCATAAGACATAAATTAAAATAGGGCAAGAGAGGAAGATTCTTATTCTGGAGAAACTAGTTATGATACTATATTCAATCTTATGTGTAGGAACAAGACAAAACTAAATCCAGTGATAGAACAGGAAGAGACATTTGATACAGTTGAGAACATTGAAATAGATATTGTTGTCAGAGATGATGCACCTCCAACAATTTCAGAAGAAACACAACAGCCATCAACTTCCAGTGCACAAATCATACAGAAACAAAATAGTGTAGAGGTTTCATCATCTAGAAAACCAGTGGAGAAAGAGAAATATATCATGGAGAAATACAAAGAAATTAAAATTAGAAATGAAGCATTAAAGGCTGTAACATATGCCTAGTATTGGAAGCAAACTCCTAGTCATCATAACAAATGGCTTTCATCTTTTGACTACAAAACAAGGAATATGCAAATGAAATTTCTACAGCCAAAAGTGCAGGCCCCAAAAACATCAGAAAATTATAAGAAGACAGCCTTTGAAGTTCTTTCCAAATATGTGCATCCAATAGACTAGATTTAGTTTCACAAACAAGCAGGAGAAATGATCTATTCCACCATGACACACAAAGCTTTAAGTGTCTATAAGTTACAAAATACTCTAGAAAATATAAAGACACAGTTAAAGCTAGAGAAAGCTTCATCACAAGCAAAGGATAACAAGATAAAGTCACTTGAATATTTGATAATGGAAGTTGGTTATAATCCAAAAGATATCAAAGCAGCAGAAGAATTAATAAAAAATAAGAATGCAGACATAGTTGCACAGAAGAAACAGCTGAAGTTACCAGATACAAAGCATCCAAAAACCAAAGAGGTTTTGGAAACTAATAATCAAAAAGATGAAAAGATGAATCTCATCATTCAATTGACAGCTCAACTAAAAGAGATGGAAATAGAAATGGACAAACTTGTGTAGGAAAAGAAAGCCAACATGGAAGCAGTTCCCATTATTGTTATTCCTATAGGTTCCACATCAGCTCCATTGTCTACAACAAATCCAATATCAACAACAGTTCCAGCAACTACATCAGCAGCACCAACCGCCCATCCTAGTGATGAGGCCAGAAAAATAATCAAGGTAATGGAAGATATGTCTATTCAAACTACTGAAATTAAAAAGCTCAAAGAACAAGTGAATATTTTAGAATATGGCAAGAAATTGGCAGAAGTAATGCATCAGGAAGAAGTACAAAAGGCCAATAGATTGACTGAAAGAATCCACAAAATAGAAAGGGAGCTATCACTAAAATAACATTTGGCCCAAGCAAAATAGCATTTGTGGGCCAATATAATTAACTAATTTAATGATATTTGGCCTTATATACAGATCATATTTGAATATAATGACTTAGTAAAGGAAGCAGGTAATGCAATTCAAAAGGTCAAAGCAGAGCTTGGAAAGAAACCAGAGGAAGCCACTGAAATAATAAAATTCCTAAATTATAAAAACTATGAATTGGAAGAATTAGGGATAGATGACAGAATAGAAACTATCTTAAAGGTGAAGAAAATTATTTCCGAGATAAATCTGATGGCACAGCTTGAGGACAAATGTCAAAAAATGGAACTTGCGGTGAACAGGTTTATGAACAAATTTGATGTATTAATATAGAAAGGTCTGCCTAATCCTTTGGTAATAAATGATAAACTAATGAGGCATGAAGATTATGATAATAAGATGAGGGAAGTAGCCAAAGAACCTTAAAACAATTCAGCAATGAAGGGAGTTCCCACAGGCAAAGTGGTCCTTCAAAGTTTAGAAAATTTCTTTTACCTCCAACATGAGGTAAATAACCTTTTTGTGAATAAGCCCACGTTTTCCAAGTATTCATAAGCAGATGAAATTTATCGGAATATGATGAAGATAAATATTTCAGATGAAGAAACATGGGAAAAATTGTGTGATTTACTGTGACAAGTTAAAGAGCAGACAGGTAAAAGAACTCACAGGTTAAAGAGAAATCAGATGAAAGAAAGACAGCATGAAAGAGAAGAAAAATGAAATAAGTAGACAGCGTGAAAGAAACAAATAGTAAACAAAAATCAAATAAAACAAGGATATATTTCAATCAGTTATTAGGTGTCACTATATTTTTTCATAAAGATATTTTTTTCCTAAAATAAATCCTAGTCAGTTGACAGGATATTTTTGTAAATATTTATATAAATAATTCATCGTTTCGAAGTATTGAGGGTGGATTTCTGAATATTTCTATAGCTAATTGATCTATGACCTAAGGGTTATTGTACCATTTCTAGTTGACAGACAGGACAAGTAATAAAGGCATTTCCTTACAGGATTCATGTGTTTGTTGGGAAAAATACTGAGAGGGGGGGGGGGGGGGGGTGAATTAGTATTTAGAGCTTATAATATAAATTCAACTTTTTCTTTGAGAATATTTCCATACGCGGTTTTTATGAATGGAACTAGCGTATGCACGCGGAAATGCAGAAGGAAACTAGCGTATACTGATTTAACTTTCCAGATTTAGAGAAAATTCTCAGAAGCAATCTTATAAACAGATTTATCAGTTATGTATCATATTATGAGAAGTAATCAACAGAATAAAGCATCACACACATGAACACCAATATTTAAGGTGGAAACCCAATTCGGGAGAAAACCACCGCTGTTGTCGTCTCTGTTTTCAAACTTTATTATATAGAAAACCTTTTACAACATAGTACTGATGCAGACTCATACCAATACGCAGGCTTCTACCTGCATAAGGTTGCAACCTTCTCTCATTTTCCAGCTACAACTGGAAGGGAGCTCCAACCCCCTGATCTCGTTTACCAACCTCTCCTGGAAGGGAGCTTCGACCCCCTGAAATCAATCACCAACATCTACTGATAGAAAGCTTCTTCTTTCATACTGAAGGCTTCAACCCCCAGATCTGCTGCTGACCACATTTCATCAATTTTCATACTGGATCCAACAGCTTCAACACAACCCTTCACTTAACATCAACAAACATACTTTGCCCAATACTTCAAACAGAACAGTGAGACCACTGTAACCAGAATGTCAGAAATAAACCAGACTTCAGAATAGATATACAAATACAAACTCAACCCTGAACATTAATTCAAATAGCATACGCTACTTTTCGTCATTGAATCTGTGTACATACGTGCTTTCCTGCATACCACCCCGCGTATACTTCTGTGTATTTTATTCTTCAGAAACCCTAACTGCCATACGCGCTTTTCATGAAGAGAACCCACGTATATACGCGCTTTTTCTGAAACCAACTAGTGTATAGATCTGTAAAAATAAATTTTGTAGAACAGACCAGATCTATAAAACTTACCCAGATTTATTCATTTTCTTCAGCAGACTTGCACCAGTTCTTCATGATTTCGTCAATTGATCAAACCAGAGATTCAACATCGTCAAATCTAGAGATCTTGAACCATCATTATATCCATGAGTGCATCATAGATTCAGATCTATCAATTAAGAATAGAGTTTATCCATGCAGATATTCCTTAGAGAAATTTATTCATCAACAACCCTTACACATGCACACCTTGCACTATGATCTTCTTCTCCTTAAATAGATTTAGCTTTTACCAATACCATGAGTCAAAACCACACAACTTCCGATGATATTCTTGGACGGAGTCAAATAAACCATATAGTGCTCAATACTGTGTGCCAAAACCATGGTAATGCCCCTTGGTATTATAATTTTGGAGCGCAAAAGGGCATACGCGACTTGGGACGTACTTATCCGTGTGTATACGCGACTTGGCCTTTATAAAAGCGCATATACATTGTGAAATATAATATTTATCATTTCTCTGGCACATACTGGACTTCTTTTTCTCTGTCACATCTGAACTGCATTGTAGATACATCATTCTTATTTCTTTAACACATAGGTTGCTATCCAAAGACAACTCATCAAGTTAGTTTCCATCAAGAACAACTTCATCAAGTAGGTTGCCATCAAGGACAACACATTGCATCATATTTCCAACAATCTCCCCCTTTGGACTTGATGGCAACCATGACCAGAAATACATTCAGCAACAACATTCTCCCCCTTTGACATCAAGGGAAAAGGGTAGATCAAGATCCTTTGTACCGACAATACCATGCTCCCCCTGAGATCATGTTGCATCTTCAAACATAATATTCAATGAAGTACATGACTCTATAACTCAACTTAGATTGACCTTTCCTATCACCAAGGACTCATACTTACATCAATGATCCAACCAAGTGGATTTACAAGTTTGACTCAATTACCCAACCAAGTGCGTTTACAAAATGGAATAAGTCTTTTCATGACTGAATAGTACAATTTTTACATCATGGGTCTCAACATGACCTTTTTCATCAAATTACAAAAATTACTTATACAATCAAGATCAAATATTCTCAAGCATGAGATCAGACTACAACAAATAATTAGAATGCCAACAATGCATCGTTTCCACATGACCAATGCTCCCCCTTAGCCTGTGCATACTGAACACTTTCAACAGCAAATCATCAAGGCATCTTCATCAGAAGTATTAAAGAATGAAACAGAAATATGAGAGCTGGAACATCACCAGAGAGACCCAACAGCACTACAGTTGTGCTGAAGAATGCTGACCCAGACAAATTTTTTCAGCAAACACTCATACGCGGTTTTCTGTGTATAAACTCTCATATATACGCGACTGTCCTTCAGGAAATCCACGTATCCAATGTAATCTTCTGAATTCAAGTAGATCTGATCTTCTGCATGGAAGAGACTACTCCCAGCTTCTGTCTGAGATATTCGAACGATTCCCTAGGTAAAGGTTTGGTAGCTATATCAACAACTTGTTCTTTGGAGGGAACATACTCCAACTTCACCTTTTGTTCAAGCACTTGTTCACGTAAGAAGTGATACTTGATGGGAATGTGCTTGGTCTTGGAATGCATAGCAGGATTCTTTGAGATACTGATGGAACTTGTATTATCACACATAATGGAGATAGGAGGTGAACATTTGATTTGAATGTCTTGTAAGGTTTGCATCATCCAAATAACTTGACTGCAACATGATGCAGCAGCCACATATTCTGCTTCTGCTGTAGATAAGGCAATAGAGCTTTGCTTCTTGCTGAACCAAGATACTAACTGGGGCCCCATATAGAATGTGCCACCACTAGTGCTTTTCTGATCATCAACATTTCCAGCCCAATCTGCATCAGTGTAAGCATGAAGAGTGAGATTAGCATTCTTTGGATACCATAGTCCAAAGTCTTGAGTTCCTTGTAGATATTTGAATATTCTTTTGACAGCCTGAAGGTGAGACTCTTTTCGATTAGCTTGGAATCATCCAACAATGCCAATTGCATGCATAATGTCTGGTATAGTCCCAGTGAGATAAAGTAGACTTCCTATCATAGATCTGTATTCCAGCTGATTCACCGTGGGAGAATCATCATGTGAACTAAGATTACATCCGGTTATCATTGGTGTACTTACAGGTTTGCATTCTTCCATGCCATACTTCTTCAGAATTTGCGTAAGATATTTTTCTTGTGAGAAGAATATGCCATCTATTGCTTGTTGTACTTGCAAGCCAAGAAAGAATGTTAGTTCCCCAAGTAAAGACATTTCAAATTCTTGCTACATAACAGAAGCAAATTTCTGACTCATAGATTCTTCCTTACTTCCAAAAATGATATCATCAATATATACAACCACAATCAATAGTTTATCATTTTCAGTTTTTGTGTATAAATTTCTATCAGCAGACCCCTTTGAAAATCCTTGTTGATGAAGATATTTGTCAAGACGATAATACCATGCCCTTGGAGCTTGTTTGAGACCATATAGAGCCTTTTAAGTCTACAAACAAGTTTTTCATCATTTCCCAAAATGAATCCTTCTGGTTGTTCTATATAAACTTCTTCTTCTAGATCACCATTGAGAAAAGTAGATTTAACATCCATTTGATAAACTTTGATTTGTTGGAAGCTTGAAAAAGCAAGAAACAATCTTATGGCTTCAAGTTTGGCTACAGGAGAAAAAGTTTCTTCAAAGTCTATACCTTCTTGTTGAGCATACCCCTTGCAAACAAGTCTAGCTTTATTTCTTATAACATCCCCATTCTCATTTAACTTGTTTTTGAATATCCATTTAGTTCCAATGACATTTTTTTCATGAGGTCTTGGTACTAATTCCCAAGTGTGATTCTTTTCAATTTGATCAATCTCTTCATTCATGGCTTGAATCCAAAATTCATCTTTGCTAGCTTGATTGACATTGTGTGGTTCAATAGTGGATAGAAATGCCAGATAGCTAGAAGATCCCACAAGAGTCCTTCTTGTTTGTACACTTGATCCCTTTTCTCCCAAAATTTGAGATTCTGGATGATTCTTTTGAACATATCTGGATGGAGCTTTTTCAGATAAATCATCTTCGGGTTCTTCATTGGGTTCACTGTCTATATCATTCCTATTTGATGTAGAAGGATATATGTCATCATCGTCTTCATATGTTGTTTGTTTTTCTTCTTTTGGAGCTGCAGGAGACTCATCAATAACAACATCAATACATTCAACAATCTTCCAAAGTCTTTTATTGTAACATTTATATGCTCTACTCCTAGAGGAGTAACCAAGAAGTATTCCTTCATCTGCTCTGGGTTCAAACTTGCCAATTTTTTCATCATTATTTTTGATAAAGCATTTGCTTCCAAATATTCTAAAATGCTTTACAGTGGGAGGATTACCATACCAGAGTTCATATGGAGTTTTATCACTATTTACACGAACATGTGCCTTGTTGAGAATGTTTACTGCTGTATGTGCTGCTTCTCCCCAAAATGTGTCAGGTGTTTCGGAATCATCAAGCATAGCTCTAGCCATTTGTTGAACTGTTCTATTCATTCTTTCTGCTACGCCATTTTGTTGTGGAGTGCCAGCTACAGAAAACTGTCTTTTTATGCCATGTTGTTCACAAAATTCAAGGAATTCATCTGATGTATATTCTCCTCCTCGATCAGATCTAAGACACTTTATTTTTAGATCTAATTCATTTTCAACCAGTGCTTTGAAGATATGAAATTTCTAAAATGCTTCATCTTTGTGTTTAATCAACCCAATCCAACACATTCTAGAGAAATCATCAATAAATAAGATATAGTATTGTTCACCACGTGGTGACTTTTTCCTCATAGGCCCACATACGTCAGTATGAATGAGTTCAAGAGGCTTACTTGATGATCCTTCCTTGGCATTAAATTGCACTCTGGTTTTCTTACCTAATTGGCAAGATTTTCATATGATACTTTCAGGTAGAGTAATATTGGGAAGATCATGAACATCTTTAAGTCTGCTTGATTTCTTGATTTGAGAGAAGCTCAGATGCCCCAACCTTCTATGCCATAGCCAGTTTTCTGAAGATTTACTCAAGTAACATTGATATTTGCAGTTCTTCAATACATACAGGTTGCTTAGAGTTCGGTTTCCTTTTATAATTGTTTTACCTGTATCAAGATCACGTACCACACATTCTTTTGAACTAAAGAAAACTTTAGTTCCTTGATCACACATTTGACTTACACTTAACAGGTTATGCTTTAATCCATCCACATACATGACATTATTAGCTTTCACCTTTTCTTTTAGAAAAAAATACCCTTTTCCCTTAATGACATCAGGAGTATCATTTCCAAATGTAACATTCTTTTCCTTTTCTAGAGCACTATATGCAAGAAGTTTGTTTTTGTCACCTGCCATGTGTTTTGAGCATCCACTATCAATATACCATTTATTTTCTTCACCTTCTGCAAATAAAGCCATACCACAATTTTCAACCTGTAATTTCTTCTTTTTCCACACTTTGGTGTTTGAATGAAAATGCTCTTTTGGCTGGACTTTGCTCCTGCATTCAGATTCTTTATGGCCAAAGTTATTGCAATAAGCATATTCAACTTCATTTTGAAGAGGAGAAAAGTTGTTATAGGTATTCTTCTTTGTTCCAATATCCATCCTTTTCTTTCTTTCTTCTCTTGTCATGATGGTTTTATATGCAACACATTGAACAACTTTATGACCAAAATTGTGACATGAGAAACATTGTCCATTGAAGAAGAAATTTATGCTATTAAGCAATCTTCTACTTGAATTTACCTGTTGGTTGGTGTTTCTTTGAAAGGTATTCTTGTTAGTGTTCTTTGAATTGAGCTGGTCATTCTTTACTTGTGAAGATTCTTTATTCCCTTGCTGAGTGGCAGAATTTTGGATACTAGCTGTAGCTACTTTTAGATAATTTGGTGCTGAAGTCTTAGAAGATTCTCCGATATATCCAAGACCTGTCTTTATAAAAGGAGAACGTTGTACCTTGATAATATCATCTAAGGTTTCAGATCCTTTAGCAAATCTAAGATTCAAAGTCTTCACTTTCTCAATTTCTTTTCTTAGACTTACTATTTCACATTCTAATTTCTCATTGTGTTTCTCTTTTTCTTCAAGCTGATTTTTTAGAGTTTCTATGGATATTTTACTTTCTTCTAAGCATATTTTACTTTCTTCTAAGCATATTTTGAGTTGATTGAATTCATCAAGAAAATCATTGTCCTCTAAAGCATCCATAAAAGTATATTTTTCTTCTCTAGATTATTTTTCAAATGCCATGAGAAGTCTAAGATCTTGTTCACATTCTTCCTCACTGTCAGATAACCCATCACTGTCTTCATGAGTACAGTAACTTTTTCTAGTGCTAAACCGATTCTTATTCCTTCTTGCTACTTCCTTCCATTTTCCATGTGTTTCTTTGTAAGAACACTTAGCAGCATAATGACCAACTCTTCCACAAGCAAAACATTTGAAAGGAAGCTTACCTCTAAACTGTCCTGTGCCAAGTTGGAGTTTCTTTACAAAATTTACCTCATCTTCTTCTAAGATATACCCTGATCCTTCTGTCTTTTTTACTTCTTTCCCTTTTGTAGAAGCCCTAAAGATGACTTCTTTGACTTCAAATGGTCCTCCTCTTCTGATTTCACATGCAGTTAGTATGCCATGAAGTTGCACGACAGTAAGATTTTGAAGATCCTGTTTTTCTTCAAGAGAAGAAACTTTTGACTCAAATTTTGCCGTTAGTGATCTTAAAACTTTCTCAACCAAAGTATATTCGGTTATTGTTTCTCCCAGATTTCTCATACGATTTACAATATCATCAAGACGTAAAAAGAAATTGGAAATGCTCTCCTCATTATGCATTTTTAGATTCTCATATTGAATTCTAAGAGTTTGGAGTTTAGCACTTTTTACCTTTGCATCACCTTCATAACTTAGAATTATTTTGTCCCATATTTCCTTTGTTGTATCCAGCTGCATGAATTTGACAAATTCTAATTCAGTTAGACTTCCCAATAGAGCATTGACTGCCTTTGCATTTGTTTCATAATTATTTCTTTCCATTGGATTTGTTGGTGTTGCGGCTGGATATTGATATCCTCCTTCAACCATAGCCCATACATCTGCTCCCAGAGAATGAAGATAGGATCTCATCCTTGTTTTCCAAAAGATTAAATTTTTTCTGTTGAAGAGCGGAGGCCTGATAGATGTTGTTCCTTCTTGATTGCTCATCTTGATTGATCTTCCTTCTAGCGGCTAAGATTTTTCAGAAGGACCTGCTCTGATACCAATTGTTGGGAAAAATACTAAGAGGGGGGGTGAATCAGTATTTAGATCTTATAATATAAATTCAAATTTTTCTTTGAGTAGATTTCCATACACGGTTTTTATGAACGGAACTATATGCACCCGGAAATGCAGAAGGAAACTAGCATATACTGATTTAACTTTCTAGATTTAGAGAAAATTCTCAGAAGAAATATTATAAACAGATTTATCAGTTATGTATCAGGTTATGAGAAGTAATCAACAGAATAAATCATCACACACATGAACACCAATATTTAAGGTGGAAACCCAATTCGGGAGAAAACCACCGCTGCTGTCGTCTCTGTTTTCAATCTTTATTATATAGAAAACCTTTTACAACATAGTACTGATGCAGACTCATACTAGTACGCAGGCTTCTACGTGCAGAAGGCTGCAACCTTATCTTGTTTTCCAGCTACAACTGGAAGGGAGCTCCAACCCCTTGATCTCGTTTACCAGCCTCTCCTGGAAGGGAGCTTTGACCCCCTAAAGTCAATCACCAGCATCTATTGACAGAAATATTCTTCTTTCATACTGAAGGCTTCAACCCCCAGATCTATTGTTGACCATGTTTCATCAATTTTCATACTGGATCCAACAGCTTCAACACAACCCTTCACTTAACATCAACAAACATACTTTGCCTAATACTTCAAACAGAACAGTGAGACCACTGTAACCAGGATGTCAGAAATAAACCAGACTTCAGAATAGATATGCAGATACAAACTCAACCCTGAACATTCATTAATTCAAATAGCACATGCTACTTTTCTTCACTGAAGCCGCATACATACGCGCTTTCCTGCATACCAACCCGCGTATACTTATGTGTATTTTATTCTTCAGAAACCCTAACTTCCATATGTGCTTTTCATGAAGAGAACCCGCGTATATACGCGCTTTTTCTGAAACCAACTAGCGTATAGATCTGTAAAAATAAATTTTGTAGAAAAGACCAGATCTATAAAACTTACCCAGATTTATTCATTTTCTTCAGCAGACTTGGGCCAGTTCTTCATGATTTCATTAGTCGATCAAACCAGAGATTCATCATCGTCAGATCTAAATATCTTGAACCATCATTATATCCATGGGTGTATCATAGATTCAGATCTATCAATTAAGAACAGACTTCATCCATGCAGATATTCCTTAGAGAAATTTATTCATCAACAACCCTTACACATGCACACCTTGCACTATGATCTTCTTCTCCTTAAATAGATTTAGCTTTTACCAATACCATGAGTCAAAACCAGACAACTTCCGATGGTATTCTTGGATGGAGTCAAATAAACCATATAGTGCTCAATACTGTGTGCCAAAACCATTGTAATGCCCCTTGGTATTATAATTTTGGAGCGCAAAAGGGCATACGCGACCTGGGACGTACTTATCCGCGCGTATACCCGACTTGGCCTTTATAAAAGCGCGTATACATTGTGACTAATTATATTTATCATTTATCTGGCACATACTGGGCTTCTTTTTCTCTTTCACATCTGAACTGCACTGTAGATACATCATTCTTACATCTTTAACACATAGGTTGCTATCGAAAGACAACTCATCAAGTCATTTTCCGTCAAGGACAACTTCATCAAGTAGGTTGCCATCAAGGACAACACATTGCATCATATTGCCAACAGTGTTGAGATATCTCAGTGAAGTATAATTTCAATTGTTTATGTTCTTTTCTTAAGTATTCCATAAACTTTAATGTGTTCTAAATTTGAATGTTATAGTTGGAATTTTACTACAGAATTTTTTTAATTACACTCTGCTTTGAACTATTATACCTTTCTATGTTTTCCTCTAATATCTAGTTTAGAGAATTCTTAATTTCCCTCTGATCGTGATTGGCCTCCTTCACCTTCATTCATTATCCGGTTTAACAAATTCTTAACTGCTCCTTGATCCTGATTGAAAAACCACTTCAGCATTTAGCCTTGATATTTGATTTTTCTCACCTATCCTGCCCTGTAACACTTCCTTTATAATTTGATCCTGTTTTATTTTAAAATCATATTGACTCCATAGCCCAATGGAAAATAGAAAATCACCTATTCATCTAAATCATTAATTCCACCAATCAATCAATCAAAACCAATCCAAATCAAGCATACATAACTAGCCTAAAATTTATTAAAACCAACAAAGTTAAATCATTAAGAGAGAGCCCTCTCTGAGAATTAGGAAGGCTAGATCCTAATCTCTAAAAATGGTTGATAGTTACCTCTGATATTTATTTTTTAACGCCTATAACAACTCTTTGAAAATTTCGGAGTGATAACATATTGGAAACTCCACTGGGGAAATCACTCCCTAGTTAAATAAATCTTAAAGGAAACAATTTTCCTCATTTTTCACCTTAAGGTTTTTAAAGGGTTGTTAAAAATTATTATTGAAAGTTAAAATTATGGCTTCTAAAAGAACATATTATACTAGGGCTCATCCTGAACCACAGCCTGCTACAATTTTTGATGATCTTGACAGAATTTTAAGTAAACCTAAAAAAGTAGAGATTCTAGGAAGTAGTAGTCAGTTAATCAAAGAAAATTCACTTCCTAAAGAGTTATCAAGCATACAGGATATTGAATTTGATTTTTCATTTGAACATTCTTTATTTAGAACCAAATCTCAAAACTCAATCTATGATATTGTAATAGACCCTAATTTTATTCAATTTATAGAAGCAAAAAAGGAAACTATACAACTTGATTTAGATCAATAGGTTCTAGACACTTCTGACAAGCTTGATGTTTTGACCTCAACTTTGATTAAAGAAATAGACGAATTCTATTTCCAAAATTCAATTGAATTAGCTTCTCTAACTACTGCTACCCCTAAGCATTCTATAATATCTTCAGAAACTGTAAATACATCTTTATTTAGCACCACTTCATCTATAATATCCACCACATTTCATTCCACAGAACCATTCATACCTAAACTTCCTCTCCCCTAAATTTTCTAGTTCATCTTCAAGCACCACTACTTTACCTCCCAGTCAAGCTAAATTCTTAGCCATGGCAACCAGATATGCCCCTTTGGCCTTACAGGCCCCTTTACATGCCATGCCACAAGATTAGTAGAGTAAAAATTTTCAGTTTGATGGTACTAGTCAATATATTTCTCAACAACATGTAAATAATTAGGGGAATATTGAGGTCTAAAATGGGCCTCCTAAGGAAATTATAAAATAATAGTGAAAATAATAAAATAATATTTGATTACATCATCAAATTTTAGAGGGAAAAAATAAAAAACTACTTTTTCAACTTATCTCCCAAAGTTTTTACTCAAATTTTGAGTGGGAGTATTCATTGGATGCAAAATTTAATTCCTCATCCAAGGAGTACCCATGTTGAATACTTTGGATGGATCCTGCTACACGAAAAATGAGAAATACATGAAAAACGTGATTGTAATAATGTTTTTTTATGTATTTCTCATTTTTCGTGTAGTAGGGTCCATCGAAAGTATGGAATATGGGTACTCCTTGGATGAGGAATTAAATTTTTCATCCAACGAGTACTCCCGCTCGAAATTTGAGTAGAAACTTTGGGAGATAAGTTGAAAATACGAGTTGAAAAAGTAGTTTTATTATTTTATTGTTTTTTAATCTTTTTACCCTTTTACTTAAAAAATGGTGAATCATCTCCCATGGTTGACATCATCATCTTGAATCCTATTGGTTCTTATAAATTTTATTTTTGTTGTACATTTTTCTTAGGAGGCCCATTTTAGACCTCAAAAATTCCCCTAATGTAAAATGACAGATTATTTTGAATTACATGAAGTTGATGAGAATGATGTACAAATGAGATTATTTTCCCAAACATTAGCAGGAGATGTTAAGAAATGGTTTAAATATTTACCTATGTTATTCATCCATAATTTTCACTATCTAATGATGACTAAGTATCATTTCTAGATTTCTAAAAACAAAGTTCATGAACATTGTGAGTTCTAGAAATCTCACGACCTTCATTACCCTTAGGGTAAATTTTTCACTATTTCATCATTCCGTCATGCCAAGCTTAGATCACCCATCCCAGGAGACCCATCATGGTCTCATGCCACTCATTATCACTATGTTTCACCACCTTTGGCCTCAGCCCTCTATTTTTGTTTTGCCTAAACTCCTCCATTGCCTATCTAGGGTTTTTAAGGGAATTTTTCTTGGTTTCATGACCTCCCTGATTAAATCATCAAAAATGCTTATATCTTGATGCTCTTACACCTCCTCATATCCTTAAAATAAATCCATAAATTCTTCCCATCACTCTTATCCCTCAGAATCATCATTTTTCTACAAAACCTAGTCTATTGCCACAATTTGACACTTTTTGAGACTAGGCATGTGTTTTGACCTTTTGGACCCCTTATCCTTACTCAATTCTTGAAATTCCATTTTCCTCTACTCCCTAACACCTATCCCTATCCCAAAAAATTTCCCCCATAATTTAGACAACCCTTAACCCCTTCATTCCCCTCCCTCTGCAAGGCAGTCCTAAATCCTCACACCAAACCCTAATTTCCTCTTCCAACTAAGCTAGTGTTTGATATGAAAAGGAGGCAGAAGAGAAAAGGATTAATTTGATAGATCATGTTAGCAATAATAACTCTATACCATCTCATAAACATCATTCCTCCATCATTTTCCAAGAATTCATTCCAAGAGACAAGCCATGTATCACACCTAGGGCTAGTTTTTCTTTAAATTGTGTTTCTGACCACAAAAATATGAATTTGGCAAATGTGAGAGAGATTTTTGTCCATAATAGGTCCAAGAAGAAACACCTCCTTCATGTTTTACATAGGTATCATGTTTTGGGAGAACTATAAAAATTACAGGTCTCACGAGAGAAATTATGCATTGTTGGAGTGACCTTGGGAAAATCAAGTTTTCTCATAGCTGGATTGTCCAAATAAATTTCTTGATGAATCAAAAGACAAATAGAATTAAATATATTTCCAATGAGCTATCATGAGCTCAATTTTTAATTTAGGAATTCATAAAAAAATGGTCTGCACCAGCACTCTGTGTTTCTGCACCATCATTCAGGACTTTTTGCCCAGTCTTGGGCGAATCAATTTTTGACTAGGCAAATCAACTCCAAATAGGAAAAAAATTCTATATTTGGAAATTAGACTCCAACGGCTTTCCAAAGAGCTATCATAGTGCTCATTATGACATTGATAAGGCCTCTAAATGCCTTCTGAAAAATGGTGTTGCGCACAGACAGACTGGCGCTGCTTGCTGGCTCTACTCTCCTGGCACCACTCTGTATATTTTGCCAAAGACTTTCAAGAATTGAATTATTTGCCTCTATATTTTCTACAAGATAATACAAGGTTGGTAATCCCTTTTTCCTCCTCATAAGAATTATTTTGCCTAAAAATAAAAGAGGTCATCCATAGTCAAAATTTGACCCAAGCCCTAGACTATGCAAAAATCAATTTTTATGTCTTTGAGCTAGGGTTTGTAAGAAAATTTGGTTTTGAGTGCAAAGAGTGGGTTGATTCGGGCCTTCATCCAATAGAACTTTCCTTCCACTTCACACCCATCTACCTCCACACATCCATCATCTCCCCATATGCCTTCTCCACAAAGAATTTCACCTCTTACCTCTTCCCCTAAATTTCCAAGTGAGAGGGCTGACAGTAGCCCTAGTGAAGAACACATAGAAGGAAACATTCAAGAGGAAGATGAGATAGATAATGATGGACAAAGAGGGAGAAGTGAAGAAGAAGAAGAGGATTAAAATGAAGAAAATGATGAAGTAAGCAGCCCTGATCATGGGGAAAGCATTGAAAAGGAAGATGATGTAGAGGAAGAAGAAAATGAGGAAGATGAAAGTGGCGAAGAATAAAGTAGCAATGGCCAAGGGCAGCAAGATGATGAAGGAGAAAACAAAAATGAAACCAGTGATCACAGCTACAAAGATAACATCAGTGAAAGCAGCCACAAGGATGAGAGCAGGATTATGAGGAAGAGCAGGATGATGAGGAGGACAGCCATCAAAGCACATTAGGCAATCAAGGAAAGAGTCATGACTGTCTTGACAAAAATCAGTCCAAGCATGACAAAGAAATTCAGAGTGAGGAAAGTGCAGAAGACATCAAGCAAGCCCTCATAGAGCTAGAGGAGCTAAAAAAGACTAAATTCCATGATAGCCTTGAAATCTTTTCTGATTCTTCTCAACAGATGTCTAAAACTCCTTGAGGGTTCTACACCCCAATTTTGAGGCAAATCCAAAAACTTTTTTTTTTCCAAATTTTGGCCCCTAGGAGCGCAGCACCCTAGGCGCTATGCTCTTTTTTGGGGCATCCTCAGCTACTAAAGTTTACATTTTTGTGTTTTTCATGTCACCATCAGTCTACCCAAAAAATTTCAGGCCAATTAGAACATTTCCCCCCCCCCCCCCCCCTCAAAAGGTCAAAAAACATCTCGAAATGACCTTTCTGCCTCCTTTCCAGGTCTGCCGCTGTGCATTGAGCGGTCATGGGAGATTGGATTTTTGAGTAGGTAAATGGCATACATTCAGCACAAATTAAGTATTTATGGAAATTATACTCTTCAAGCTTTCCAATGAGCCATCACAGGGCCAAATCCGATGCCAGGAAGGGGTCCAAAACTCAGTTGCAACAGACCCCATTTTTTGTTGATATGGCGTTGTGCCCCTAGACTGTCTTTTGCCAAAAAGTCAACAAAAGACACTGATTAATGAAAAATTGGTTTTTTAATGTTTTTTTTGGGCAAATCACTCCTGATTTTATTGGGGAGTTATTTTTTGGTGTGTTTCATTTATTTTCTTATCTCTTATGTGTCTTGGGTCTTGCATGGTCATTAAGCACATTTATGACATTTATGGCTGAATTAGGGTTTCCACCTCCTCATTTTCTCCATAAATAGAGCATCAGGATCTTTTGTATTTTGTTGCATGTTGATGACTTATTCTGAAGTAATACATAGTCCCTTGAAGCCTTTCATGAGAAATTGATGTCTTGGAGCTTATGCATGATCTGATTCACTTGTTGATGGAGAAGGACTGTTTGTAGTATCCATAGGCTTGGTTGATGGTGAATTTTTCTCATGTTAATGTTTTCTAAGTTTCTCATATGTTTTCCATCCATCTATGCTACAGTAGGACAAAAAATTTAGACTAAGATATGCTTGTTGATGGCACCTTAGATCTGTTTGTTTCCTTCACTGCCTAAATGTTTTCTTCTGCTTAAGATATGTTAGGGAATTCATCTCTTGCTCTCTACTAAGTTTTTGGCTTGTCTATTTTCTTGAATGATTTAGATCAGTTAGTATCAATTATAATATATGGCTATCCCTGCATATTGTTACCTCTGAAGTACTATGTTCTTGAAATCATCTTTTGAAGCAGCTTTGCCTATAGTTTGTCAAAGAAGTCTGTCTTAACCATGCTCTTTGCCTTTGCTTAGCTAAAATTGTCTCAAGGAACTTTCATAGTTGTCACTGTGGATGCTAGGGTTTTTCTCTTCTTCTATGGTTATAGTTACTTGTGCAGCTTAAATGTTTTTTCTGCTCTTGATGATAAACCCATGAAAGATTAAATAAGTTTTTGCCTTTCTATGTTTTATATGAATGTTGTCTTGGTTGATTATCTGCTTTCAGTCTGAAATCAAATGGATTAGGTTTTTCTTAAGCCTTTGACTCTCTTGTTATGCTTGTAAATCTTCTAACTCCCTCAGTTTACAAGTTTATAAAGTATTTTGTTTCTGCCCCAAACGTTCTAGCGTAATGTTCTCGCATAATGGTTTCAATCGGCCTCGTTTTATTCCCGTAAAGCTAACATTTTTCTGCCACAGTTTCTAGCATCACATATTATCCATCTCATGATCCTTCACAACCTTAAAGATCCACCAACCAAGTTAAATTTCCCTGCAAATGCTCTTGAAACCATTGATGAACTCATTCATGACCTTGTTTGACTCCATTGCCTAATGACTTAACAATCTTCCTTATTTTCTATCTAAATCTATATAAGCATCATACCCAACCAAAAACAATCAAAATAACCTGCACTTAACATCTAGCCTAAAATCAACCCTAATCAGCAAACAAGTTCACATCTTTTCACCTACTAGAGAGATCCCTCTCTAAATTCAGGAAGGCTAGGTCCTTGGATTCCAAAGCTTGGTTTGATGTTACCCTATCTATTTGTATCTCAATCAATCTAGCAAATTACGAGGAGCTAACAACCTATTAACCATATTTCTGATTTAGTTTCTTTCCATCAATTGTTCATAAATAGATGGGAAAGAAAGAAAAACCCTTTACAGATATTATCTGAATATGAGAACATTAGGAGATCTACTAATGAATTTGTTCAGGATTACTGTACTAAGTTTTAAAAAAATTATAATGCAATTCCAGTGAATTTCAGACCTCCACCAAACTTGTCCCTAATAAAATATCCTGGTGGTTTTGATGCTGACATGTTGTAATATCCCTAAAATGGGACTGCTCGCTAAGCATGTCTGAAAAACACATTTTCCAAAAATAGCTGCTATAGAATTGGAATTCAGCCCTTGGATCCCTTAGATCTGATAATCTAAGACCCGAATACAAGAGGGGAATAGAATTAAATCTTTCTAAGATGGTTAAACAGGTATCCCACACCTAGTATAGTTGGAAAATACCCAAGAATGGGACTACAGCAATGAAATAACACAGTTCAATTATAGCCAGGTAGGAGGCCAATAAAATGTTCTTCAATAGTATTTATAGCAACAACAAAATTGTATAATGAGGCCCATGACATACATATCTAGAAATAAAAGACATGAACAGAAGAAATCCCCTCAAAAGAGGTGTTGCAAACACATGAATGGACTGAAATTGCCTTGTCAGTGTTATTTTATTAGGCTGGAAACTACTATGGATTACATGTTAGATCTAGAGCAGATATGTGCATGTCAGCCTCTTTCATAAAGGAAATTATAAATCCAAAAATACATAAATTAAATAATTTAAATTTAGGATAAATATATTTATTAAATTAGAATATTTAATAAATATTAGAGATACTTGGAAATAGTATTTTGTTAGTAAAAATAGGACTCTAGAATAGAGTCGTTTCCTAGGCTCTAAAATAGGAATAAAGTTAGTAGGATGGTTAGAAGGTCATTTATTTTAAATGGACACTTGTTGGTTTTCCAAGTGATCCATAACTAGATTAAGTTAGAACATAGAGCTTATAAATAGGTTAGTTTCCTAATTTCATTGTGTAGTGAGAGTTTACGTTTGTAAACTCCTGCAATTTGTAATGTAATCTCTTTTCACGATCAATAAAGTTATGTGTCTGAGGACACTTCTGAATCTACATGTGGTATCGGAGCCATGGTAGTGAGGGCTCAAAGTTCAATGTTGCGTTTTGAATGTGGAGATCCAAAGCTAGAGTGCGAGAGGAAAGAGTTGCAAGTCAACTTCTTTGGTTTCATTAACCTGTGTGGATCATTGAATCGAGTGAAAGGAGCATGTGTGTTGAAGTTCTGTGTGTGACTCAGTGAAGGATTTAGAGCATGTGTGTATCTCTCAAGGTTCGACGAGAGATACCGGCCACAATTTGACCATGGGGGATGCTGTTGCAGCGAGATCTGCATACACAGAAGTGGTGCTATTGTAGTCAAATCTCTGATCCTCGCCTCTATGAAATCGATCTAAGTGGAGAACCAAGGGGTCAGCGCCACAAATTTAATCGATAACTTTTTTCTACGTGTTTTTTTTTACTGCTGATCTACAAGTGTTTATCGGCTCTCAGAGGTGTTGGAGTATTTTTTGGTGTCATGATTAACTGAAATGCCGATATTATTTTGATATTAACTAGAGATGAGATCCCCCTAAATCACCGAGAAATTTTGACAATCTAGTTTCTAAAATATTTTGTTGATTAATTTTAAATGTGCTATGAGTTGTATATGTTGCATATTGCTCCCTGCAAAATCGATTGATGAAGCCGCTGCTTGGCAAGGAATGCTGTGAGCTGGAGCTGTGAAATGGCATTGTAAAATATCACTCTGCAAACTCTATTCAAATTCTATATCTTTCTCACGATTGCTATCAATCTCCTTGTAAACGGTCTCGGTGTTGAAAAAACAGCTGCATGACGAGAAAAAGCCCTTTGATGGTAACAATAGCTGCAAAAATTAAGAGGGAGGGAATGGAGCGAGAGCCTACAGAATCACCCCACTTGAGCTTGCCATCTGTGTTGCGCTTCATTTATTTCCTCCCTGTTATTATTTTCGGTACCTACTCGGGTTTATGTAACAATTCAGTTATTTTGGTAAGGGCACTTGAATAAAACAGTATATGTCTGGGGCATAATCACGATATAATCAATCTTTCCCTAACCATTTAATCTCATTTAAGAATAGGAAATCATGTTGGTTGAAGTGACAGACATGATACTAAGTACAAATGCTTTTCGTCTTTGAGGAAGCTCTTGCTAGCACGTGATAAGTTCAACAGAACACAGCTGCTCTGTGACATAAATCAGGAGGTCATGTACATGGACCGTAGTAAAGGGACTGATGGAAGAACAAGTGTTTCAAAATCTGAATTGGTTGCTTTTTTCTTTATAAATTCGTGCAGCTTTGCCTACTGCATCAATCTCACGATGGTAGACAGAACATGGGAAGCTGATTTTCCTACTAGTTTCTGCATCAATCCGTATTATATTAAGATCCCATGAGGTCAGCACTTAGTATTCTCTACTTCATGTTGCTATCTAAAACATTTTGCAGGTGCCTCTATTGAACTTTGTTAATTGAAGGAATTTGAAAGCAAACTTGTTATAGGATTCTCTCCAACTTCAATGATGCAATAAGAAAAAGGATAAAAGTCTTATTATTTTATAGACTGTAATGGTGATTAGCAAGAGGATAAATGTCACTATCATTTATTGACTGGAAGGAGAGAGGTGTGTTTTGTAATTTGGTATATTTTTTTAGAGTTAAGGTATAAGGGATATTGTAAACTTTTTTCTAAAAATTGAAAAATAAGGTGTGGAGAGATAAGTTTGTTTTAAACAACAAAAACAAAAAAAGTGGAGTGAGAGTTTTTTTTTTTTTTTAATGAAATTATATTTGTAATGTTAGAGTAATAAGGGTGATGTTTTGAAATCCTTGGAGTGATAAGGTAAATTAAAATTTTTTAATGCTTGGACTGAGAAGGTAAATTTCTTTTGTACATTTGGGGTAAAGATTGTGATTTTTTTTTTTTTTGGAGTGACAAGTTATCTTTTGTAATTTGGAGAGATAAGGTGATTTACTATAAATTTGGAGGGATAAGTGTTTTTTATTTAGAGTGATATGTGGAATTTTTTAGAGCAATTCCTTATTGTAATTCAAAGTATTGTTTTACTTTGAGAGAGATTGAGTTGGTGAATATCCAGATTTTGAAGACAAATTGCTTCCGAGGGTTGTGAGCTTGCCATTTTCATTACTTGAAGGTGGAAATTTCTTATGTACTCCATACTCAATAAAAACATATTATTTTTGGTGATTGTGTCCTAGATCCACCCAAAATTGAATAAGGGGATCTTAGGTACACCATGTGTGTTTTTGATGGCGCATGTTTTTTTATGGCTTCATGTTGTTGTTTTTTATTTGTGTCTAGTTGTGACACATCAATAATTTCATTTAATATCACATACATAAAGTTCAATATCAGCAAGCACAACACATGCACCAAAATATCTGCAAGATCAACACATGCACTACAACATATAATCAAAGATTGTCTACATCAGCACTCTACATCAATAATCAAATTCACTTAGTCAAGTTAATACATTTCAAAGCAAAATCTACATCAGCGTTCTTGCAAATCCATTTCAGAACTTGTAATCAACTTCATTGTTTTAAGTGAATCATTAAAAATTCATTGTTAATGAATTTTTAAGAAAACAAGTGAATCATTAAAATCATTGTAAGCTTTCTTGGGTGCATTGTCGACAGTGTTCGACACCCTTCCTTTACACAAACTCAAGTGAGTGCATGAGTTTTTAAATTAAACAAGCAACAAGTTTACATCTCCAAGCAAGCGTGAGTATTCATTCAAGCAATTTGCATCAAGTCAGTACTAAGATCAAAACTTCAAGCGAGCCAGAGTGAAGTTCATTGCAGCAACCATCAAAGCAACCAAACAAGTTCAACTCTAACACCAATCAAGCAAGTTGAGATCGACATCAAGCGAGCGTGGCTATTTATTCAAGTTAGTGTGAAGTCATCAAGTAAGTCAAATGAGCACAAGCGTGAATTCCAAAGTTTAAGTGAGAAAATTCTATAATTCTAGAAAGTGTTCCAAGCAAGCGCAATATGCAACAAATCAAGCGAGCGTGCCATTCAAGCCACATTCAAGTGAAACAATTCAAAGTACGACATCTCCAACAAGAGAGCCTGATTTCAAGTGTGCAAGTTCAGATGGCACAACATATTCAATTGTTAAACATTCTTCACAGTTTGATCATCTCTAGCAATGAAGACATGGTGCACGTCAGCAAAGACACTCTTGCTGATCTTTCATGCCATCTACAACAAACACATGAAACTATTGAGTTTATTCAACTCAAGTCACAACTTCAAAGGATTGAATTGCAAGAAAAGAGTGTTACTTTCAAGTCTTTGAACCATCCAGATGATAAGTCATTCCTTCAAACAGCTTCAAGTGTCGAAGTTGTTCCAGTTCAAATTTCTTCCAAGCCCATCATCAAGCCATGGGAAGAAATTCAAAACAAAAAGAATCAACGAGGCTTAGGATATGTCAATGATGACACCAACTTACATATCCCAGATTATTCCAAGCCAATTAAGTTCGTTAGTGCAGGATTTCATGCACCACTCACCTCGGCAAGTTCTAATAAAGTTGCAAACAACCAGCAATGCACACAACCCAAATTTGCATACAAACAGAATTGCACACAACCTGAAGTTGAAGTCCAATCGAAATGTTCTCAATGTCAAAGAATCGATCATATGGAAGATTAGTTTTTTTATCTCCATCCTTGTCACCATTGTGGCAAGCCCAATCATTCCTCAGACAAATATAGCAACCAAAAAAAATCAGCCAGATTGAAGATACATTATGAATGGATCGATCCTTGGGAATGGTCATCCACAGTCAAAATATTGTCTCAGTTCTACAATCGCCTACAATCACACATAGTGCAGCCAACAGTGAAAATTTGATGGTACTCTCATGCAGTTGAATGGGGGAGTACACCAGTGTAAAACTCCTACACCTGAAAGGGGGGAGTTGAGGAATACTTTCCAAGAGAAGTGTCTCTCCTTTCAGCTGACAAAGGGGGGAAAATGTCAATGAAATTGACAGTGGTTGTCAGACTGAAAGTCTCGAAAAAACCAACAAAATCAGCCAGTGGGCATCTTCAACGGCCAGTGGGCATCAAAAAATTTGCCAGTGGGCATCAAAAAATCTTCCAGTGGGCAGTAGACAGCAAAGAAGCAATGAGCAGTTTTTCAGCACTGCAAAAGCAAGAGTGATTTGTTTTTGACATCATCAGCCAGTGGGCTTTGAACAAATTTTGATGTTGATTTCATGCAAAGGATATATGGATCCTTTTGCAACTTGGCACGTGATGGAGTTATCAAGCAACATTCAAAGATGAATCAGACATACAGCAGACTCATGGTCTCTTAAGATTGAAGATTTTTTCAACATCAACTTGAGAAATTGGAAGATGGTTCCTTGTTCTTATTTTGGATTTATCCTTGAAGGGGGGAATTTTAGCCTCTTTCATAAAGGAAATTATAAATCCAAAAATACATAAATTAAATAATGTAAAGTTAGGATAAATATATTTTTTAAATTAGAATGTTTAAAAAATATTAGAGATACTTGGAAATAGTATATTGTTAGTAAAAATAGGACTCTAGAATAGAATCATTTCCTAGGCTCTAAAATAGGAATAAAGTTAGTAGGATGGTTAGAAGGTCATTTATTGTAAATGGACACTTGTTTATTTTCCAAGTGATCCATAACTAGATTAAGTTAGAACATAGAGCTTATAAATAGGTTAGTTTCCTAATTTCATTGTGTAGTGAGAGTTTACGTTTGTAAAATCCTGCAATTTGTAATGTAATCTCTTTTCATGATCAATAAATTTATGTGTCTGAGGGCACTTCTGAATCTACAGTGCATAAAAATTTAGATTCATAATAGATCCATGCACTAGAAAGGTTCCTCTTTCAAATCCCCTTGGGGTTTTGAGCATTACACCAAGGATAAGTAGTAGATCTGAGATCTAAGAAAGCAGATCTACAGAAATATTCAAAAATTATGAAGTATTCAGAATATGCAGATCAGATATGAAATATAAAATTTTTAGATCTCCTCTAATGGAACTCAATGTGAAGGGTAGATCCCCAACACTCAAAAACCAGCTCTCCAAATCGTGCACCAAAACTCCCTGCAACAACTCCTACAAGAATAATGCAAATATAGAACAAAAAATGCACTGTAGGGTATAGATAACAGTTGGCCACATTCCAAGATCAAGAAATGAAGCTCAAGCACTCCAATACACTTCCTCCAATACAGAAAAGGACTCCTCCACTAAAAAAGGGCATTGAAATTTCTTAGATCTGAATAGATCTAATCTCCACTTGCTGCAGCTTGCAAGGACAACCAAACCCTCAACAGGATCTGGGTTGTAATTGAAAGGGGAATCTTGGCCTTCAAGCCAGATAGTGGACTATGCAATACAAAATATCCCAATAGCTACTCAATGGAAAGAGGATGAACTCCTAAACAGGAAATTCCAAGGCTAAACAGCATTTGCAATCTAGGCTAAATAGCCAAAGAAAGCTATATGGTCTAAACAGACAATATATCAAAATATCATATCCTGAACAACCTCTTCATGTTGCCTTCCCCTTCCTTTTATAAGATGAGAGTGTGAAAAACCCTAAACCACCTTCAATGGACTCATCCCATTCACACAAGAGATCTTCAACTATAATTATGTTGTGCCTTATTGATGAGCACTCCTCCAATACATCGTTGTAGATTTGGTCAAGGTTGACCCAGTCAAGATGATTAGCTCCTTTCACACCTAAGGGTGCTTATTTACATAGCCAATATTCATCCTTTTTCATATTTGGCATTGATTTATTCTTTATTAGGAGTTTGATTGTTGTGTAACCAGCTCCAAAAATAGAAGAAAAGAGATATCAACGCCTTATAAATAAGCCACTTCGAGGGGGAAACCTCCAATACATTACATAAATGAACAATTCTTGGATGATACAATTTACAAAACCTCCTTTCTATATATAGGAGTCCATGGGGCCATAATGTAATCCTAGCCGACCTAACAACAATAATTTAAGGGCACAATAATAACAAAATGGGGGTTACAAGGGTACAATAATAACAATAAGGGGGTTACACTAACAACAATAAGGGACTATACTAGTAATATAGGGACCTAACATGCCCCTCTCCGTCAAAAAAGTGTTGTCCTCAACGCTTGAGTAGCTCTGTGTGCTTCTGTATAAATTCTCATCCTCCCATGTAGAATCTTCAATGGGTAAGTTCTTCCACTTGATGAGATACTCTGAAATTGATCGATTCCGTAGTTGTCGAGTTCTTGTTTCCGTGATCGCTTCAGGTTCCAATATGATTTTTCCTTCCTCATCAAGTTCTGGCAATATTGTTTGAACTGGAAGATTTTCACCTATAACCTTCTTTAAGCATGAAACATGGAAAACTGGATGCACTCGCGAAGAAGCAGGAAGCTCCAATTTGTATGCCATAGTACCAATCTTTTGCAACACCTTGTAAGGACCATAGTACTTTGGCCATAATTTATTATCCTTCTTTGCTTGCTTGAGGGACATTTGTTTGTATGGTTGTAGCCGTAAAAATACCCAATCTCCTACATCAAAACTTCTCTCACTGCGATGTTGATCTGCCTGTTGTTTCATTCGATTTTGTGCCAAATTCAGGCTATCCTTTAAGAGTTGGAGAACTTCTTGCTGATGCTCGATGTGATCTTCCACTGCTTGAACCTTCGAATTTTCCCTTAAAGATGATGTGATGGATGGTGGATGATATCCATAAAGTGCCATAAATGGGGTCATTTTTGCTGCAGTATGGAAGGAAGTGTTATCCCACCATTCAGCAAGAGGTAACCACTTGACCCATTGTGTTTGTTTATCAGATACAAAACAACGAAGATATCCTTCCAAACATTTATTTACTATCTCAATTTGACCATCAGATTGAGGATGATAAGATGAGCTATGAGCTAACTGAGTACCCAAACAAGAAAATAACTCCGTCCAAAAATTTCCAGTAAAAATGGGATCTCTGTCGCTCACAATAACCCTTGGGCTTCCATGTATCTTTTGAATTCTGTCCATAAATGTAGTAGCAACTGTACTTGCTTTAAATGGATGAGATAATGCACAAAAGTGTGCATACTTGGTAAGTCTATCAACTACCACCATGATGACACTCTTTCCTTCGGACTTAGGTAAACCTGTGATAAAATCCATTGAAATCTCCTCCCAACGTTGACTTGGAATGTATAAAGGTTGTAGAAGTCCTGGGGTCTTAATTGTTTCCACTTTATTCTGCTGGCAAACCAAACATTCCGCCACAAACTTTCGAATATCAGATTTAAGGCCATCCCAAAAAAATTCTTCTTCACCCTGTGGTAAGTTTTTAAAAATCCTGAGTGTCCTCCTAAAGGAGAAGTGTGCAATTCCAGAAGAATCTTTTGTTTTAGTTGGGAATTCTTACAAAGATATAAGCGATCTTTGTACCATAAGGAATCATTTTTCCAACTAAATGTATCAGATGTACTAGGATCTTGCTGCAACTTTGAATGAGTGTCCATACATCTTTGTCCTTCTTCCATTCATCTCTTGCTTCAGTTATCCAATCTGGTTGGATAATAGAAATGGCACAAAGCAATGCTTCCACCTCTTCATTCTTTATTGAGAGTGCATCTGCAACAACATTAAGCTTTCCTTTTTTGTAGATTATTTCAAAGTCATAACCCAACATCTTTGTGACCCATTTTTGCTGCTCTTCCGAAGATAGTCTTTGTTCCAAAAAGTGTTTAAGACTATCATGATCAGTTTTTACCTTGAAGTGTCTTCCCATTAGGTAAGTTCGCCATTTCTTTAGTGCATGCAGTATTGCTAACAATTCCTTCTCATAAATAGGTTTATGTAAATACTTTCCTTTGATTGGACGACTTTCAAAAGCAATGGGTCTTCCTTCCTGCATTAAAACTGCACCAATTCCATTTCCTGAGGCATCACATTCCACAATAAAGGTTTTTGTGAAGTCTGGCGTAGCTAAGACCGGTGCATGGCACATTTCCTCCTTAAGATGTTCAAAGGCCTTAGTTGCTTCAGGAGTCCATGAAAATGCATCTTTCTTCAATAATGTTGTTAGAGGTGCTGCTATTCTCCCATAATTCTTAACAAACTTGCGATAATAGCCTGTTAACCCGAGAAATCCTCGCAACTGCTTTATTGTCTTGGGGACTTTCCATTCCTTAATGGCTTTAATTTTGTTAGGGTCTACTTTAACACCTCGTGAGATATAATATGACCCAGATATTCCACCTCTTGTACTCCAAAGAAACATTTGGATGTTTTTGCATATAATTGTTTCTCCTGCAATAGTTTGAGCACCCTGTCAACATGTTCAACATGATCTTTCCAAGACTTGCTGTAGATTAGTATATCATCAAAAAATACTAGCACAAATTTTCTAAGGAAGGGTTTGAAAATGGAATTCATCAACCCTTGAAATGTAGAAGGTGCATTGGTAAGGCCAAAAGGCATGACCAAAAATTCATAATGACCCTCATGAGTTCGAAATGTTGTTTTTGAATATCTTCAGTTTTCATTCTAATTTGATGATATCCTGAACGAATATCCAACTTGGTAAAATAAATTGCTCCATGTAATTCATCCAATAATTCATTAATCACAGGAATGGGAAATTTATCTTTAATGGTGAGCTTATTGAGCTCCCTATAATCTGGACACATTCGCCATGATCCATCCTTCTTGTGTAACAATACTACAGGAGCAGAGAAAGAACTTTGACTAGGTTGAATTATACCCGCCTCTAACATTTCTACAATCATACGTTCAATTTCGCTCTTTTGGAAGTAAGGATATCTATAAGGCCTGATGTTTGGAGGAACACTTCCTGGAATCAAATGAATAGCATTATCATGATCACGAATAGGTGGGAGTCCTTTGGGAGTTTCAAATACCTTGGAATGATTGTCCAAGACTTGTTGGAGATCTGCAGGAATAGATGATTTTGATGTTGGAACTTCTAGTGAGCATAATTGTGCAATTACGCCTCGTTGTTCTTTCTTTAGAAGCTTTGTCATGATATTAGAGCTTATTATCCTTCCTGGCTTCCCTTCAATACCCCGTAATTCGACTTCCTTTCCTTCTGAAAAAAATTTCAAGAAAAGTTCTTGAAAATTAAAAGCTACCGTCCCCAAAGATTGTAACCATTGTACTCCTATTACAACATCAGCACCTCCCATAGGAATGGAAAGCATTGGACTAGTCAATACATATTCCCCCATGGTTAGCTTGATATTATGGCATTTTCCAGAGCAATTTATAGTTCCTCCATTTGCAAGCATCACTTGACATTCTGGTGTTGGGTATAGGAAAAAATTTAATTCCTTGTCTACCTTACCATGAATAAAATTATGGGTGCTACCTGAATCAATCAACACTATTACCTTTTTCTTCTTGATATGTCCTTCTATCTTGAGAGTTTGAGGAGTGGTAATTCCTTCCAGTGCATTAGACGATATGGTTAGATTCATTTCTTCCCCTTCTATGGCTGGTTCCTGTTGTATATCCTCTTCTTGTTCATTTTCTTCTTCCTCTTCACAATCTATGTAAAAAAATTTCTTCTCAGCACACTTATGACCTTTATTTTATTTTCTATCACAGCTGTAGCAAAGCCCTTTTGCTCTTTTTTCTTCCAATTTTTGTGGTGTCAACCTTGTAGGTTGTGGAAATCTAGGCATAGCAACACTTCCTTCTTTATAGAAGTGAGTGGTAGGATTCCTTGTCGCCATAATTTTACATTCAATTTTTCTTGCCAACCTGAATGCCTTCTCCAATGAATTAGGTTCCAAAACACGAACTTCATGTTGGATGTTATCCTTTAAAGTACCTATGAAGAGATCAATCATGTGTTCCTCTAGAATATCAGTTACCCTTATATTCAACTTTTGGAAGTCCTCAATGTGCTCCCCCACTAAACCCTTTTGTTTGAGATTTATCAATTGGCTAAAGAAGGTGTTGCTCTTTGTATCCTCATAATGTGCTATCATTTCCTCCGTAAAAATTGACCAAGTGACAATTTTTTTACGGGAGCCAAGCCATCGATACCATACAAATGTATTTTGTTCTAAATGTAAAGTTGCAATGCGTACCTTTTGTGTGTTTTGCACATTATGGAGATCAAAATATTGCTCCATCTGTAGTATCCATGTTACAGGATCCTTTCCATCAAACTTCCTCATATCCATTTTGGAATATGGTGGTTCTTCCCGCCAACATTAGAGTTTATGAAATCACGATTAACATTTATTTTGTTCTCATCATGAGGTTCTTCTACTATCTTTTCACCATTAGGAAACATTTCTTGTATCAACTTTGTCAAACCTTCGATGTCTGCTTTTAGATCATTTTTCATGTTTTCCATGTTGTCTTTCATGTCATCCATCTTAGCTTCCATGCTAGCTTCCATGCCATCCATCTTAGCTTCCATGCGTTTCTTCAAAACTTCCATTTCATTTTTTGTTGCTCTTTGCGAGAGTGAAATTTGTTGCACTTGCTCTTGTAATTTTGATAGATCATGTTGCAATTCTTCATCTTCATGAGTCATAGTAGAGCCTTCTGAAGGCTTAATGGGTGTTGAATTATTTTTAAGGGGCATATTTTAGAACCCAATACTGATATCTATTCTACAATATGCCCTTGGAATCAATTCAAATTGATTCTTCAAACAAGACTTATGCAATTCGGAAAAAAAATACACACCTTTTTCTTGATTTTGAAGAGCTCGATATTGAAATTGGATTATCTCTGTTATTGCAGCACTTCAATATTTGAATTTCAATACCAAAGTAGCCCTCTGAATTCTCTTTACTTTGTGCCACAGGTCTGACCTAATTTGGATTCCCTAAGAAAAATTTGTGTCCAATCTCCCACAATGACCTAATTATGGACTGGTTCAGTAGAGCAAACTTGTACGACTTGCCACGTGTCATGGTTTTATCTTTCATCTCTGAAATTTATAGACAAGAAATTAAAATCCATGTGCTTGCAACTAATTTTTACGGCACTCCAATCCGAACCTCAGAGAGAGAGTTATGAATATTTTCCCAAGATCACCTCTTTGAGATGAAATTTGGGAGCCTGAAAAATCACTACCTTCCATAGATCATATCTCTGAAAATATTGTGAACCAAGCTCTAAAATGTTTTGATGAGTCTCCTCAGGATTTTGGCTTCACACCCTCAAAATTTCAGATTCTGAACCTTCGTAGAAACAAAGTTATAGAAAAAATGCCACGATGACTTGTTTAGAGCAGCAAAACCCTAAAATCCAAAGCTCTGATACCAAATGTTATGTAACCAGCTCCAAAAAAAGAAGAAAAGAGATATCAATGCCTCAGAAATAAGCCACTTCGAGGGGGAAACCTCCAGTACATTACATGAATGAACAATTCTTGGATGATTCAATTTACAAAACCTCCTTTCTATATATAGGAGTCCATGGGGCCATGATGTAATCCCAGGGGGCCACAATGTAATCCTAGTGGGGCCACAATGTAATCCTAGCCGACCTAACAATAATAATTTAAGGGCACAATAATAACAATATGGGGGTTACAAGGGTAAAATAATAACAATAAGGGGGTTACACTAACAACAATAAGGGACTATACTAGTAATATAGGGACCTAACATTGATTAACCTCCTTTTCACATTTATTCATCTAATTAGATTTTAAAAGCAAAATTAATATCCCTATTATATGTATGCTAATTTAGGAATATTACAGTCTTCCCCTCCCAAATGTTTCTTTACCTCAAGCAACTAAATTTTTTTTGCAAAATCTCCCCTCCTCCTCTTGTGGCCTCCTCATTCAACAGTCTCCATCATTGCTTCAGATTTTCTGCAATAATTTTGTCTCCCAATGGTTCCTCCCAAGTGTACAAGTTGGCCTTTTGGGGATAGATCAAATGGCTCTCATCATGAAAGAAAGGAAGGTCTATATGGAAACCTCCTTGCTGATCAATGGCCTCCTCACGATAGAATTGATGACAATCATGGGGAATTTCATCATCAATGAAGGACTCCCACCTCCATGCTATCATCCAAATGGAATGAATCACCTCCTAGCTTGGTAATTCATAGTAAAGCTCCTCCCAATTTATCATGACAGGCATGCCCCAAGTGTTCCAATCAATCATGTCCACCTCATAAAGAAACAAGTGATCTACTATAGTGGCCATATATTTTCCCATGCTCCCCTTAGAACATGTAGTGCAAAAAATGTATGAAATTCCTTTCCCCAGGGACACATCCAACCAATGTGTCTCCCCTCTAACCATGTCCTAAAAAAATATAAGAACATTTTCAGCATATGGAATCATAATTAGAGTCATTCTAGTTGCCATATTTAGTAAAGGAGAAGGACAATGGTCCCTCATATGCAACCAGCGTAGTTTTACTCCTAACTGCCATAGAATATGATATGACAAGTGTTTTCCCCAACACTTGTTTGCTGCCCCATCCTTCTTTCATGCTTGGAGAAGGTGTATGATAGTTGGTGTTAATGAATCACACCATGAAGAGTACATCATCTCTCAAATACCTTCCAAGGAATGACCAACATCACCATTGTTCATGGCCCAAAGTGGCTCATGAAGTCCATAAGAAAAAGTGCCCCCTCTTGGAGCCAAGACCTGCATATGAGTGTTAAGAAAATTCAAGTATATAATAAATATATCATGATGTCTAGCAATACAATGTTTATCATACACTTATTTTAAATCAGAAAGGTAGCTCATGGATGAGCTCCTTCTCATACTCAATGAATAAGGAGGTGTTAATAATAACTCTTCCCAAGAGATATGTTCCTCCTCAACCAGCAAATGATCCATGCACTTCCTCATATGAGAGTGCATCTCTTCTTTAAAATTTTCCCACATAAATCCATCTAAGATAGTATGATAACCTCTAATGAAACCAGTGGGTTTTGAAAGCAATATCTCATAGGCTGCATTAAGTAGTTTCTCCTTGAGCTTGGAGTCCCTAGCCAAATAGATCTGATCTTGGGAATAAATGACTCCCTCAACTACTTTATACCTCCCATCCATCACTTTCCCATCAAGAACCTTACATGTGAAAAGGTCCTTGGATTTGTTAGCCACCTATAATATTTTGTTATACCAAAAGGTGGCTAAGATCTTTTTTGAGCCTCCAAGGAACAAATTTTATCACTAAAAATTGTTAGCTCTTGAAGTCTCTTTAAGGCCTCATGCCTTTGTCCCAAATACTCATTTGCTGTCCCATTTTATACTCACAAAATTCTGCTGATTTCATATAACAAACTGCTGAAGAAACCATCATTTTCTTCCCCTTTTTTCTCCATATTATTCCTCTACTTTTCATAAGTTTCTCCCTCCATCCGTGAAAATCTTCCTGACATGGTTTAAAACTTATTTTTGAGTTGTGCTGAAACCCTCAAATCCATTTAAAACCTTGAAATTTTTCATAAAAAACAAAGTTTTATTGCTATGGACCTAAGCCCCTTGGGCTAAGTCCTAAACCACTTCCCCCCACATGCCCATTCGTCGAAACCAAATGCCAAAGCTTGTCGACGCTAAATCGGAAAGATTCAAGTGTGCATGTTTGTGAGCCATTTCAAAATGCCGATTGCGATCAGCCCCTTTTTCATAAACCGTAGATCATATTGTTATTTCGTTTCACCCATAGGCCCGCAATCGGGCGCTAAACCATTGAAAAATCCCTCTCTGATCAATTTTTCCTTTGTAAACCCAAAAACCCACTTTCCGAAGTTTTAAGTTAAAAATTTAAGAACACGTGATAAATAAAAATGGGTTGATCAAAAAGACCAATCGCGCAATCGCGATCAGAGAAATTACAAATGGGTTGATTGAAAGACCGGGCCCGAATGTTGCGATTGCGATTAGCCCTAGTTATATAAATCCCCGGGCCCATGGTACTCCATACTCCCAATGGCCCCGCAATCGGGCGCCAGCCTATCATATATATTTTCTGCCCGATCCACTCAAAACCTTGGTGTTTATCGAAATTTTCGGGTTTCTCGCAAAGTATAAGGGTCCCGCCGGTGCAAGAAATCAAAGGATCTGGACCGTCGATCTAGACCCAATCCGATGGCTAGCGCTCAATCGCAAGTTTCTAATCGCACGTTTCAAATCGCATGTGTTTTTGTTGCACTCCCGATTACCGATCCCCGATCCAATCTGAGCCGTCCATCCTCCCGAAGATCCAACGACCCTTATTCCCTCCGATCACAAGTCTTGCCCCGTTTCAAAAACCCTCCGATTCACCTTCCGCCGTCGATCTGATCTGCAGATCAACGGCCAGCGCTTAATCGCATTGGAAATTTACATCGCATGCACTTGCCTGCCACCCCCGATTGAGATCCTTCGATTAGATCAGGACCGTTCACGTGTCCAGATCGGACGGTCCAAAACCACCCCACCTTATTTCTTCTCCCCACTCTCATTTTCCTGTTTTTCGCCGATCTCCACCGTTAGATATTTTTATCTGACGGCTACGCTCCTCCCCCGCCATCTGAAGCAGTTTAAACCTATTTTTTCGCAGGATTTCTTAATTGTTTTGTGTTTGATGCAGGTGTTCTAAATGGTTTTCCATTGTATAACGAAGAAATTCCAAGGGCTGGGAATGACGATTCTCATGCCCTCGTTTCATTACAGAGAAGCCATCCACGGGGCTCTATTCCATGTTTCATTAGTACTCTATGAGTATTGATGTCGTAAAGCCCAGTGCGGGTCTGCACGTTGACAAGACACTGTTTTAATTCAAACACAGTTAGAGAGTATCATTTTTGAAGACAGAGCACAACAGATGAAGATTGAAGACAGTTTTTATGGGGATTACGGCTAAGACAGTTATCAAAAGCCTAATCCCCAATCTAAAACACAGTTTAAAGGAAAACCTAAAGTGTTTTATCAGACAGAAAGGTTTCCACCGCTTCAACTGAGGCGAATTGATTCCTCAGCTACTACAAAGAGCCACCTGTCGCCTCAAACCATTCAAAACAGAGGCCGAAGTTATTGATTCAGAAAATATCTGCCTCCAGCGCTGCCAATAAGTTAATTCTGCCAAAGGAGTGTAATAGTATATAGCTGCAGAGTTGCTCCAGACAGAGCATAGAGCCTCAAAGTCAAATAAAGCTCCCACCAAGCTTTGATATTAATTGTAAAACATTAATACAGTGATCCACCTGTACACTTCTCCATCGAACCCATCAAGAGGCCGAGAAGTCATTTAATCTGTATTAATGGTTCACGAGATATTTTTGTTAGTTCTCACCTCCTCATCTTCCTATAAGTACTTCTTCATAAGATGAGAAGGTTGGTTGTTGTTTGATCACAAGTTGTAATATTCAAAATCTCTGAAATAAATATACAAGTCTGTTGAAGTTGAAAATAATTTGGAGTCTTGGATGTCTTGATGATGCCGTTGCATGTCTATTCCTGAGAAGGCTCTATCATTGGATCCATGAGCTTGGCTGTTGGTGAAGTGCTCTGAACTGTTAAATGTTTTTTCCCTTGTTTTCATTATGTTCCATAATTTCTTACTACAGTGGGCTGAAAGTTTTAGGCTAAGAAATGACTCCTGGAAGCACCTTAGACCTGTTCACCCTTCACTGTTTTATGTTTTCTTCTGCTGAAGTATTTTAGAGGCTTTAAACCTTCTCTTTAGTCTTCATGCTCGTTTATTTCCTTGATAGCCCAAATAGTTGGTTTCAGCATGTTATGGTTCTCCCTGCTTGTCTGCCATCACTTGAAAGCCGTTATTGAAATCTCCCTTCGAAGTACCATTGTCTTAAGTTAACCAAAGAGGTCGGTTTTTATCTTACCCTTTGCCCCTGCTTAAATAGTTGTTTTGAAGGTCTTTATAGTTGCAAACACAGATGTTATTTAGGTGTTCCCTCTTCTATGAATGCAATTATCAGTGAATCTTTATTGTTTTCTAAATCCTTTAAAATAAGATCTTTGAGGAAATAGGGTGTTCCCCGAATCTTAGATTTCATTTTAGAAGTTGTCTTGAAATCATTATTTTCTTAAATAATGTTTGTAGAATTTATGGTTAGCCCTGTCTATCAAATATCTCTTTATTGATAAGTTATGTTTCTCAAGTTCCCTTTGTTGAGAATTAAATTTCTTTTTCCCAATCATTAATGTCCATCTCATTCCAAAACAAAGGATATTGTGGCCAAGTTAGATTTTCCCTTTGATATCCCATATCCCTTGAAGAGTTTTTCATGATATTATTTTGACTCCATTGCCCAATGAACCGGATATTTCCTCTTTCTGTCTATCTTTCCTAGACCTTTCATATTCTGTTGTATCAACTCAACCCAACCAAACAAACATCTGCACGTAATAACTAGTCTAAAATTCCATAACCAAAGCAAACAAGATAAACCTTTGCAAACAAATATTTGACAGATCCCTCTCTGAGAACAGGAGGACTAGATCCTGGAACTCTAAATATTGGTTCTGATGTTGCCTTGTCTTTTGATTTTCCAAACTGTCAAAACACGGGGAACCAACATAATGGCGATCACGGTGGGACATGCTGAGAATTAGAGGTTTACAAAACCTTTCCTTCAACTTTAGGTCCAGTATAACATAAGTAACTTTCTTCAAGCACTGCCTAACATAATGGAAATCATGATAGGACTCTTTTGAATCAGTGACAAACTAAGTAACCCTTAGGATTCCTTTTAAATCCTTATCAAATCTTGAAGGAACCAGTTACCAAGCCATAAGAGCAACTCTGTTTGTTTGAACACCTTAGCTAAGTGCAAAATCAGACTTAGAACACTCTCTTAACCTATAAAAACAAAATAAACTCAGAAAAACCCAAAATATTTCAAGTTTGGCTTCATAATAAACATGGTGGTGGACCATAAAAACTTTTACCTCCTTAGGAGCTAAAAAATTCCACCTGGCGACTCCATAATCCTGAGCAGACCTTAAAGACTCCACTGGAAAGAACCCTTACCATTATAACAATTTCCTAATCCAGTTAGAGGATTGTAAGATCAAAATTTGTGTAAACAGATCAGTTAACCTCTCAAAGATTGTCATACTTGGTTGAACTATTCCTGTTATTAGGATCTCAAATTACAGCATAGTGGCTTCTAGGAAGATTTATACTAGAGCCCATCCTGACCCCAATCCACCTGAGATAGTTGATGACCCAGAAAGTATCCTTTGGAAGTCTCCTAAGGTTAAATTTTCAACTATTTTCAGATCACCCTTGAGAGCTAATTCAGTTCCTGAAAATCTTTTAGCTCTACAACAATCACAAGTTGACTTAGTAAACCCATTTAAAACTAGGTCATTTGATGATATAATTCAGATAGATTCCGAGTCTTCACTTTCATCCCCGGAAACAAGTGAATATCCTGATAGAGAATCAACACCTCCTGATCCACATTTTCTTTTTAACCTAGGTGTCTCTCATCCAAAATCAGCTCAGCAATCTGCTGCTGTTCTATCCACTTCTGTACACCATTCATCCACTGTTCAAACCACTCCACTCCAGCCAAATCCCCCTCTTGTTAATCCACCACTTGTTAATCCACCCCCACCACATATCATGGCAGCATGGTATGCTCCCTTAGCCCTTAATATACCACTAGTCAATCTTCCACAGGACTATCAATCCAAAATTCCATTATATGATGCTAATAATGCTACAACCACATCACAACATGTGGATAAGATGAATGACTATTTTGATCGAAATGAAATCGATGATGATTCTATCAAACTTAGACTGTTTGCTCAGAGCTTAGGGGGAGAAGTAAGAAAATGGTTTAAAGGTTTAGCCCCCCGTAGTATAAATGACCTCCAAGGCTTCCATCAGACATTTCTAAACAAATGGGAAGTAAATAAGAATCCTCTCCAAGTCCTTGTTGATTACAATAACCTTCGTAGAAACCCTGGGGAGAGTGTACAAGCCTATTGTACCAGATTCAATAGTGTATATAATGCACTTTCCCCAGAACTAAAACCTCCACAAGGCTCAGCCTTGAACAAATTTCCTGAAGGATTTGACTCTGACATGACTTATTCACTAAGAGAAAGAGATTTTGCAACCCTTGAAGATATGCAAAGGGGTGCTCTTTCTGTGGAAGTCAACTTAATAGAAAAGAGAGCAAGAATGAAAACTGAGAAGAGAGTATCTTTCAGAGAGGAATCCCCTCCCTATACTTCAAGCTCAAAAATGGAGAGAATGCTGGAAGAAATGATGAAAGAGATGAACATAATTAAGAAAGCACAAGAAAATCAAAACCAAACTGCACTTCAAAACAATCAAAACAGAAATAGAAATCAGAATTATAGAAGAGATAACAATCAGGATAAACAAAAAGAAAGTGACCAACAAATTAGACCTCCCTTTCAACAGAACTATGTAGATCAATATGAGGAAGATAGGGAGTTGGAAAGATTGGAAGAATCACATGTAAACTTGATTGGATCAGACAGTGGGGATGATGTTTTCCTCACCGAGGAAGAACAAGGTTTCTTCTCAAATGATCAAAATACAAACACCTATGAAGATTCTGATGACTATAGATTGGGATTTGAAAATGCAATCATGGAGGTGCACAAACAGTATGATCTTAGGAGTAAGGGAAGTGTAGAAAATTCGAAAGATAAGAATACTAGCACTGCTGTCAAGAAGAACATGGAAAATCAGTCCAAAAGGACAGCAGAAAAAATCAACATTTCGGCCAAGAAAACAGATTCAAACAAAGACAATGTTGTCCAGCCAAATGTTGAACAGAGTACCCCTAGCACTTCAGCTAGTGGTCCCAATAAAACCATCCCAATTACTAGCCCAAACAAGGTTCAGCAAAGTAAAATTGCTGAAAAGAATTTAATTGAAAAAACAGATGTAAATATCAACAAGTCAATTATTCCTTTCAGCCTTGAGGGGGAGATTGCCAAGATTAAGATTACCATCCCCCTAGCTGAACTAGTAACCCAAGATGTGTACAAAAACCAAGTTTTAAAGCTTTGAACTTAGGAAGTGATACTGACACCTTAAACTTGACAGACGACAAACCTGAGCTGTTGTTTGGCCCAGAGATTGAAGGAAAATATCAAGAAGGACCAGTCCCTCCCTTCTATGTCAGTTTGAACATACACGATAAAATTCTACACAATGCCATGTTAGATTCCGGAGCTTCACACAATCTAATGCCCAAAGTAGTAATGGAAAGCTTAGGCTTATAAATTACTAAACCATACAAATATTTGTATTCCTTTGACTCAAGTAGAGTCAAATGTTTGGGTTTAATCAAAGATTTATGTGTTAACTTAGCTCAGATCCCTGCCAAGAATCTAGTGATGGATATCGTTGTAGCTGACAGTCCCCCTAAGTATGGCATGCTTTTATCAAGATCATGGGGAGCCAAACTTCAGGGAAGCCTTCAAATGGACATGTCTTATGCCACCATCCTTGTTTTCAACCAAAATAGAAGACTATACAGGGAAGCCCACATGAAGTATATGGTGAGTAACATGGACAAACCAAACAACACTCCGATCTATTCTATTCAATCAAGTTTAGATTCATTTATCTTGTATAACGAAGATGAAATTACTCAACCATGTAAAGAAAATATAGACCCACCCAATTTCACCTCGAATAAACTTCAAAACGTTGACGATCAACAGCAACAAGAAAATGAGAATGAGTCAAATATACTTTGGACAATAAATTTCGATGGATCCTGTAATAAAACTAGTGCAGGGGCAGGTGTCTGGATTCAAAACACAAATCAGAGTTTTTCATACAAATTAGACTTCCCATGCACTAACAATATTGCCGAGTATGAAGCACTTCTCCTAGGCTTACAACTGCTTAAAGAATTAGAAGCCCAAAGGATATCCATTTTAGGGGATTCTGAGCTTATCATCAAACAAATCAAAGGAGAATACTCAGCCAAGAATCCAAAGCTTAGGGAATATCGAAATGCTTCCCTTGACCTGTTAAAAACTTTCGAAAAATATGAACTCATTTTTATCCCTAGAGCACGGAATCATCTAGCAAATGAACTTGCCTTCACTGCCAGCAATTGCCAAGTACCTGAGATAAATGAACAACTCAATATAAAGGTGAAACACAGACCTGCTGTGCCTGATAACGAAGATCACTGGCAAGTGTTCGAATCTGACAAACACATAGGTGATTTCTTAAAATCAGAAAATGATTTCAGCATACCAACACCAGAAGCTAGCCATGAAGAAAACTGCTTGTATATTGAACAAATCCCAGAGGCTGAAATGACATATCCTGCTGATATAAATCATTGCGAAAATCCTTTTGAAGCAGAGGTAGTGAACAATGAAGACCGAGAAGACTTGGAAGTCTTACAATGCAAAAATGATAAAACCCCAAGAGGTCTCACACCTTTAGAACACCTGTTTGATCTCAACGATGTAGCTAAAGAACCCAGAATGGAGCCTGTGGAGACAAATGTAGAAGAACACAACATAGGTAGTCTCGCAGAACCCAAGATGATCAAGCTATCCAGCACCCTCCCAGCCCACATAAAATCACAGTACATAAAGCTTTTTAAAGAATTTAAGGATGTGTTTGCTTGGGAATACAAAGACTTGAAATCATATGATACCAGCATCATCCAGCATAAAATCCCTTTGAAGGAAAATCAAAAGCCTTTTAAGCAAAAACTAAGGAGAATAAATCCCTTTTATTACCTTCGGTTAAGGCAGAAATTGAGAAAATGTACAACGCTGGGATCATAGTACCCATTAGATTTTCGGAATGGGTATCAAACTTAGTTTCTGTTAGAAAGAAAACTGGAGAAATCAGGCTCTGTATTGACTTCAGAAATTTAAACAGAGCCTCTTTAAAAGACAACTACCCTTTACCTAAGATGGACCATATACTTCAAAGGGTAGTTGGATCAAGAAGAATATCCCTATTAGATGGGTTCTCAGGTTACAATCAGGTGTTAGTTTTCCCAAGCGATCAAATCAAAACCGCTTTTACCACACCTTGGGGAACTTTTATGTATGTCAAAATGCCTTTCGGATTAATGAACGCAGGGGCCACCTTCCAAAGGGCCATGGACATAGCCTTCTCTCAAGATATTGGCTATTTTATAATTATCTACCTTGATGACATAACTGTTTTCTCAAAAACTGATGAAGAACATTTGATTCACCTAAGGAAGGTTTTTGAGAAATGTAGGAAATTTGGCTTATCACTAAATCCCAAGAAGACCCTCTTTGGACTCCAAGAAGGGAAACTTCTTGGTCACATAATTTCAGAAGAGGGAATCAAAATAGACCCTACGAGGATAGATGGCATATTGCAAATCAGCCATCCTAGAAACCTCAAAGAATTGCAATCTTTCATTGGAAAGATTAATTTTTTGAGAAGGTTTATTCCCAACCTTGCTGAGCTATTGAAAAACATCACAAACATGCTTAAGAAAAATGTGGGTGTAAAATGGACTTTTCCAGCCAAACAATCATTCGAACTGGTCAAACAAGCTCTTACCCAAGCACCAGTACTGATTAGTCCTGATTTTACCAGAGACTTTTACATTTTTTCTTTTGCATCTGAACATACAATAGCTACAGTTTTGCTTCAAAAGAATGATCTCAGACGAGAACAACCAATATCATTTTTTAGTAGGGCCCTAAGAGATGCTCCTCTCAATTATAACATTATGGAGAAGCAAGCCTTAGCATTAGTAAAAGCATTAAAAGACTTTAGGGTTTATATTTTACACTCTCACATAATCACTTTTGTTCCGCATGCTGTTGTCAAGGATATTCTAAGTCAAGACCCTGATGGTAAAAGGGGAAAATGGATTGCAACTATTCTTGAATATGACTTAGAAATTAGGCCCACCAAAATTGTTAAGGGGCAAGGATTAGCAAAACTTATGGTCGAGTCCAACTTCCAAGCACTAGACATAAATATGGTGGATGTGTTGGAAGAAATGGAAGAATATGATGCCCCTTTTATTGAGGAAACTTTCCTAAATTCCCCTTGGTATGCTGACATTGTTTATGTGCTTTTATATTTGAATACTCCTTCTTCTTTGTCTAAAACTAAAGCTAGATTTTTGAAACAGAAAGCTTTGAGTTTTTGCATTATAGACGGGGTGTTATATTGGAAAAACGCTTTTGGAATTTTGCTTAAATGTTTACTTGAAGATGATGCAGGGAAGATCATGCACGAACTACATGATGGTGAATGTGGAGGACACCTCTACTGGAAGGCCACAACAAACAAAATTCTCAGATCAAGTTACTATTGGCCTACACTTTTCCCAGACACTCAGAAACTGGTCATGTCTTGCCATAAGTGTCAAATCTTTGATGGCAAGAAAAAGCTCCTTCCCTTACCCCTACATCCTATCAGAGTTGAGGCACCTTTTCAACAATGGGGGCTGGACTTCATTGGAGAAATTCATCCATATTCCTCAACTCAACATAAGTGGATCCTCACAGCCACTGACTTCTTCACCAAATGGATAGAAGCTATACCTACCAGGAATGCTAATGACTCTGTCATTATCAAGTTTCTTGAAACCCACATCCTATCTAGATTTGGTTGTCCCAGAAAAATCATAAAAGACAATGCTGCTACTTTCAAATCCAAAAAGATGGTTGATTTCTGTCACAAATACCATATAACCTTGGGCCATTCCACTGCTTACTACCCCCAAGGAAATGGATTAGCTGAATCCTCCAACAAGAGTCTCATCAATATCATTAAAAAACTATTGGAAGAAAATCAAAAATCATGGCACAGTAAGTTGGTTCATGCCTTATGGGTTGATAGACTAACTACAAAGAAATCAATAAATATGTCCCCCTATCAGTTAGTTTATGGCATGGATGCAATTTTTCCTACCTCATTAGGAGTTCCAGTCATAAAACTCCTTCAAGAAGTACAGGTTGAGGAAAATGATATGCAGAGGAGGATCAACCAAACAATCCATTTGCAGTAGACTAGAGAAGAAGTTTATGAGAGAACACAGTTAGTCCAAGAAAATATGAAGAAGAAATTTGATAAGAGGACTAAGGCAAACAATTTCCAGGTTGGAAGTGTTGTTCTTAAGTGGGATTCAAGGAGGGAAGAGAAGGGGAAACATGGCAAGTTTGAGAACTTGTGGAAAGGGCCATATATTATTCATGCTGAGAGGGGTCATAATACATTTTTCTTGAAAGAATTGAATGGAGAAGACCTATATGGAGGTCCTGTCAATGGCAGGATGCTCAAGCATTACTTCTGCCAAGAGTCTTAAGTTTCAAAGCATTTTTGTCTCCATTGTAAATATCATAGTCTAACCATTGCATTCAAAAGTTATAAAACTTCAAAAATACAAAAAACAATAGGAAAAAGGAAAAGAGGGAAGATTGTCAAAGCAAGAAAGGTATAGCCCCATACCAAAAAAGAAATAAATCTGAAAGTGTGCAAGCCCAAATGCCACTCCTAAAAAACACACTTCTAATTAGTCAAACAATTTAATCTTGACTAAATTAGCTTTAAATTTTTCTACTGATAGGATAGTGAATTCGATTTGCCAAACTACTTAATCTTGGATTATCAGTAGATAGATTAGGATAGAAATTAAAGGTTCAAACATGTTCAAAATATGAACCAAAGTTTCCAAAGAGAGATGACTCAAAACTGTTTTATTTTTCTGAGTCATAAAAGAGAAAAACTGGTTCTAATTTGCCCAAAATCTGAATCAGATATCAAGAAAGAGACAGCTCAAAACAAAATTAAAAATAGAGCTGTAAAGAAAAAGAAGGCCATAATGAGAAACTTTCAGATCTTAAGCCTTACATTTTGTTTTAATTTTCTGCAAATAATAATCTATGTGCAGCTTGTTCTTATGCCATAGATCATAGCAAGTCAAACAGCTCAATCTTAACTTGACTATTTTTAAATTTCTGTTGTAGAATTTAGGGAATGAAAGTTTGTTAGACTGTTTAATCCCAACAGACAGTAGACTAGGTAGAGAAATATCTGAGCTCAACTGTTTAAACTGAGTTCAGGGAGAAATAAGGAGTAGAAATAGATTAGATTTCCTGCTTTCAAAGTCTGTGAGGAAGCAGATAATGATTAGATTTCTGCCGGTGACAAATGTTGTGAATATTTACAACCAATGCACCTACAAGAAAAAAATGCTGAGGTAGATTAAGTGTATGTTTTGTTGATGTAACCATTATTTCATACTGTCAGTTCTGAAGATTATTCATCACAGGATGTCTTACTTATTTATGTCCAATCACCTCCCGGTAAATCAAGTTCAATTTCCGAGGCAACAAGAAGGCACCATCCCCAAGTGGAGCCACTGTTAGCCACCTATAATATTTTGTTATACCAAAAGGTGGCTAAGATCTTTTTTGAGCCTCCAAGGAACAAATTTTATCACTAAAAATTGTTAGCTCTTGAATTCTCTTTAAGGCCTCATGCCTCTGTCCCAAATACTCATTTGTTGTCCCATTTTATACTCAGAAAATTCTGCTGATTTCATATAACAAATTGCTGAAGAAACCATCAATTTCTTCCCCTTTTTTCTCCATATTATTCCTCTACTTTTCATAAGCTTCTCCCTCCATCCGTGAAAATCTTCCTGACATGGTTTAAAACTTCTTTTTGAGCTGTGCCGAAACCCTCAAATCCATTTAAAACCTTGAAATTTTTCATAAAAAACAAAGTTTTATTGCTATGGACCTAAGCCCCTTGCGCTAAGTCCTAAACCACTTCCCCCCACATGCCCATGCGTCGAAACCAAATGCCAAAGCTTGTCGACGCTAAATCGGAAAGATTCAAGTGTGCATGTTTGTGAGCCATTTCAAAATGCCGATTGCGATCAGCCCCTTTTTCATAAACCGCAAATCATATTGTTATTTCGTTTAACCCATAGGCCCGCAATCGGGCGCTAAACCATTGAAAAATCCCTCTCTGATCAATTTTTCCTTTGTAAACCCAAAAACCCACTTTCCGAAGTTTTAAGTTAAAAACTTAAGAACACGTGATAAATAAAAATGGGTTGATCAAAAAGACCTATCGCACAATCGTGATCGGAGAAATTACAAATGGGTTGATTGAAAGACCGGGCCCGAATGTTCCGATTGCGATTAGCCCTAGTTATATAAAGCCCCGGGCCCATGGTACTCCATACTCCCAGTGGCCCCGCAATCGGGCGCCAGCCTATCATATATATTTTATGCCCGATCCACTCAAAACCTTGGTGTTTATCGAAATTTTCGGGTTTCTCGCAAAGTATAAGGGTCCCGCCGGTGCAAGAAATCAAAGGATCTGGACCGTCGATCTAGACCCAATCCGATGGCTAGCGCTCAATCGCAAGTTTCTAATCGCAAGTTTCAAATCGCATGCGTTTTTGTTGCACTCCCGATTGCCGATCCCCGATCCAATCTGAGCCGTCCATCCTCCCAAAGATCCAACGGCCCTTATTCCCTCCGATCACAAGTCTTGCCCCGTTTCAAAAACCCTCTGATTCACCTTCTGCCGTCGATCTGATCTGCAGATCAACGGCCAGCGCTTAATCGCATTGGAAATTTACATCGCATGCACTTGCCTGCCACCCCCGATTGAGATCCTCCGATTAGATCAGGACCGTCCACGTGTCCAGATCGGACGGTCCAAAACCACCCCGCCTTATTTCTTCTCCCCGCTCTCATTTTCTTGTTTTTCGCCGATCTCCACCGTTAGATATTTTTATCCGACGGCTACGCTCCTCCCCCGCCATCTGAAGCAGTTTAAACCTATTTTTTTGCAGGATTTCTTAATTGTTTTGTGTTTGATGCAGGTGTTCTAAATGGTTTTCCATTGTATAACGAAGAAATGCCAAGGGCTGGGAATGACGATTCTCATGCCCTCGTTGCATTACAGAGAGGTCATCCGGGGGCTCCATTCCATGTTTCGTCAGTACTCTATGAGTATTGATGACGTAAGGCCCGGTGCGGCTCTGCACATTGACAAGACACTGCGTTTTTACGCGATTTTAAAAGAGTATAAGTTTTAAAGAACAGAGCGCGGAAGGACAGAAGATTGAAGACAGATTTGGGGGATTATGGCTAAGAATGCTTATAAAAACCTAATTCCCCGAATTTAGACACTATTTAAGAAAATCATAAATGTTTTGATGACAGAAAGGTTTCCACCGCTTCAACTAAGGCGAATTGATTCCTCAGCTACTACAAAGAGCCACCTGTTGCCTCAAACCTTTCAAACAGAGGCCGAAGTTATTGATTCAGGGAATATCTGCCTCCAGCGCTACCAAGAAGTTAATTCTGCCAAAGGAGTGTAATAGAAAATAGCTGCAGAGTTGCTCCGGACGGAACATAGAGCCTCAAAGTCAAATAAAGCTCCTGCCGAGCTTTGATATTAATTGTAAAACATTAATACAGTGATCCACATGTACACTTCTCCTTTGAACCCCTCAAGAGACCGAGAAGTCATTAAATCTGTATTAATGGTTCACGAGATATTTTTGTTATTTCTCACCTCCTCATCTTCCTATAAGTACTTCTGCATAAAATGAGAAAGGGGGTTGTTGTTTGATCATAAGTTGTAATATCGAAACTCTCTGAAATAAATATACAAGTCTGTTGAAGTTGAAAATAATTTGGATTTTTGGATGTCTTGATGATGTCGTTGCATGTCTGTTCCTGATAAGGCTCTATCATTGGATCCATGAGCTTGGCTGTTGGTGAAGTGCTCTGAACTGTTAAATGTTTTTTCCCTTGTTTTAATTATGTTCCATAATTTCTTAATACAGTAGGCTGAAAGTTTTAGGCTAAGAAATGACTCCTGGAAGCACCTTAGACCTGTTCACCCTTCACTGTTTTATGTTTTCTTCTGCTGAAGTATTTTAGAGGCTTTAAAACTTCTCTTTAGTCTTCATGCTCGTTTATTTCCTTGATAGCTCAAATAGTTGGTTTCAGCATGTTATGGTTCTCCCTGCTTGTCTGCCATCACTTGAAAGTCGTTATTGAAATCTCCCTTCGAAGTACTATTGTCTTAAGTTAACTAAAGAGGTCGGTTTTGATCTTACCCTTTGCCCCTGCTTAAACAGTTGTTTTGAAGGTCTTTATAGTTGCAAACACAGATGTTATTTAGGTGTTCCCTCTTCTATGAATGCAACTATCAGTGAATCTTTCATGTTTTCTAAATCCTTTAAAATAAAATCTTTGAGGAAATAGGGTGTTCCCCGAATCTTAGATTTCATTTTAGAAGTTGTCTTGAAATCATTATTTTCTTAAAGAATGTTTGTAGAATTTATGGTTAGCCCTGTCTATCAAATATCTCTTTATTGATAAGTTATGTTTCTCAAGTTCCCTTTGTTGAGAATTAAATTTCTTTTTCCAAATCATTAATGTTCATCTCATTCCAAAACAAAGGATCATGTGGCCAAGTTAGATTTTCCCTTTGATATCCCATATCCCTTGAAGAGTTTGTCATGATCTTATTTTGACTCCATTGCCCAATGAACCGGATATTTCCTCTTTCTGTCTATCTTTCCTAGACCTTTCATATTCTGTTGTATCAACTCAACCCAACCAAACAAACATCTGCACATAATAACTAGTCTAAAATTCCATAACCAAAGCAAACAAGATAAACCTTTGCAAACAAATATTTGAGAGATCCCTCTCTGAGAACAGGAGGACTAGATCCTGGAACTCTAAAGATTGGTTCTGATGTTGCCTTGTCTTTTGATTTTCCAAACTGTCAAACACAGGGAACCAACAGGAGTATTTCATCAAGAGTTGGGAATCCCAATAAGGATCTAGGTTCCCCAACAATGACAGCACTGTAGAAATCTGAAATGTAGCCCTTGTCATAGCATGGCTCTCCTATTTGACATGCTTGATGTCAAAGTCACATGTTGGAGTAATATCAACTTCCTTTTGTTGCCTCCTTTGTGATCGATCTTGCTCAAGACAAGATTGAAGTATATGGAAGTCAACCTCCCCTTGGAAAGTCCTTGTCTTCCAAAACTTCCTTAATGTGGCCCATGCATGCAAGAGTGTTGATATCCTCTTGTCATGTTCAGAAATCTATTTTGTGAATGAAAATATTATTGGCTGCCCCAAATATATGGAGTTTCCATATGACATCATTTCCATGCCATCATAGACTTTTGAATTCTCCTTTTTCAGCACAAATAACTGAGTGGGAGATAGCAATGTCCAATTCAGAAAATTGCTTATCTCTCTTTTGAATCCATGAAATATTCTCTGCGTTGTGCTAGTTTCTCCCAAAGCTCCTTCCTTAGCCAAGTATGAAAATGTTGCCCATATTTGAGAGAACACTTTAGTTTTCCTCCCATCAAGAGGTCTCCCCAGTGGTATGCCTCCATGTAAAGAGACATCAAGGCATAGAGCAGGATGTGTTTGTGTGTGGACAGATTTGTCCTTGCCTTAATTACATAAATCCTCTTGCCTTATTTTTACATAAAACTTCTGAAATAGAGAGGGGTATATGCTCCTCATCATGTGATGCTTGACCTCCTCTTTTCCTTCTTCCAAATTCAAGATCTCACTATTTGACAATGATGGCACATGCTGCACATAGATTGTGCCACAATCTCCATATGTGTGATTCCTTGGAAATCCTTGCAAGAGTGCAAGAGTTTCTCTCCTTGGAGCAATTGCTCCATCTTCCTCTTCATGAGGTCCTATGTGCGCTCTTGTTATGACTTGCGTTATCATCTCCAGCCTTCTCTTCCATAGTTGAAAATGCCTCATCATCAATAAGAGACCTTAGATTTTGGTCTTCTTTTGAAGGAGGAATCTCCATGTCTTCCTTTTGAAAAGAAAGATCTTCATGCAATGAGGACTTTGCCCTTGGCAATATATCATACAAGTTTCCATCCCCTTCAAGGGTTTTCTGAAATGGAGCTAAATTTAGGGACCCTTCCATTCCATGCAAAATTTTTGTTTGATTTTGTTTGATAGACTCCATAGAAGGTGTTTCATAAGATTTTTCATCAAACCTTTCCACTACCCTTTTAATGAACCTTGCATAGGCATATGTATTTTCATTCTTTAAGGAAAAAGATTCAAACAACCACCAAGCATAAGCATTACCCTCAAGATGAAGTGCTGCTACTTTGATGGCTTCCTTTTCTAAAACTTGGTGGTGTTGCACATAGGTGTCTAGCTCCTTCACCCAAGCCATAGCTGGAAATTTAGGTGATCCATCAAAAGTAGATAAGAAGAATCTACTCACACCATGTTGCTTTCTCCTTCTTTCCTCCTTGATCTTGCAAAACCCTTGGAAGTTTAAGTGATATTTTAACTCCTTAGATTGAGCTTCATACTCCTGCAAATAATCACCAAGAGTCTCCCTCTTTGGCACATCTCCTTTCTTCTTCCTCTTCTTCATGAAAAAGTGGCTGATAGAGCGTTGTAAATTTGATGATGTGGCTGAATGCTCGCACCCATAAGATGAGGAATTAGATATTTCCTCATATATATATCTTTCAGATATTGTTGAGGGGCTTCTATTTCTTTCCCTCTTCATTCCCAGGATTTCTTCCTTCAGTTCATTCATAGCTTGAGAAAGAGTTTTAGAGAACTCTTCCCTTTGCAAACTTCCAGTTAAAGGGATCTTACCCTTTTCTTTTGTGTCTTCAATGTAACCACACTTCTTCATCAGTCTTTTCTTTCCATGAAAAGACATATTTTCTCTTCAATAAGCATAGGTTGTGCCAAGATAATTTCTCTGATATCACTGTAATATCCCTAAAATGGGACTGCTAGCTAGGCATGTATGAAAAATGCATTTTTTAGAAATGGCTGCCATAGAATTGGAATTGAGCCCTTGGATCCCTTAGATCTGATAATCTAAGACCCAAATCCAAGAGGGAAACAAAAAAAAATATTTCTAAGTGGGTTAAATAGATCTCCCACACCTAGTACAGCTGGAAAATACCCAAGAATGAGACTGCAGCAATGTATGAATAATACATAAATGAAATAATGTAGTTCACTTATAACCAGGGAAGGAGGCCAATAAAATGTTCTTCAATAGTATTTACAATAGCAAGACAATTGTATAATGAGGCCCATGACATACATAGATGGAAATACAAGACATAAACAGAAGAAATCCCCTCAAAAGAGGTGCTACAAACACATGAATGGACTGAAACTACCTTGACAGCGTTATTTTTTTAGGCTGCAAACTGTTGTGGATTACATGTTAGATCTAGAGTATATTTTCGCATAAAAATTCAGATCCATAATAAATCCATGCACTAGAAATGCTCCTCTTTCAAATCCCCTTGGGGTTTTAAGCATTACACCAAGGATAAGAAGTAGATCTGAGAACTAAGAAAGCAGATCTACATAAATATTCAGAAATTATGAAGTATTCAGAATTTTCAGATCAGATCTGAAATATACAATGTGTAGATCTCCTCTAATGGACCTCAAAGTGAAGGGCAGATCCCCAACACTCAGAAACCAGCTCTCCAAATAGTGCACCCAAACGCCTTACAACAACTCCTACAAGAATAACGCAGATCTAGAACAGAAACTGCGTTGTAGGGTATAGATAGCAGTTGGACACATGCCAAGATCAAGAAATGAAGCTCAAGCACTCCAATAAACTTCCTCCAATAGAGAAGAGGACTCCTCCACTGAAAAAGGGCACTGAAATGTCTTAGATCTGAATAGATCTAATCTCCACTTGCTACATCTTGCAAGGAAAACCAAACCCTCAACAGGATCTGGGTTGTAATTGAAAGGATAAGCTTGGCCTTCAAGCTAGATAGTGGACTATGCAATACAAACTCTCCCAAGAGCTACTCAATGGGAAGAGGAGGAACTCCTAAACAGGAAATTCCAAGGCTAAACAGCATTTGCAATCTAGGCTAAATATCCAAAGAAATCTATATGGTCTAAACAGACAATATATCAAAAGATAATATATTGAACAACCTCTTCATGCTACCTTCCCCTTCCTTTTATAAGATGGGAGTGTGCAAAACCCTAAACCACCTTCAATGGACTCATCCTTTTCACACAAGAGATCTTCAACTAGAATTATGTTGTGCCTTATTGATGAGCACTCCTCCAATACAACACTGTAGATTTGGTCAAGGTTGACCCAGTCAAGATGATTAGCCCCTTTCACACCTAAGGGTGCTTATTTACATAGCCACGATTCATCATTTTTCATATTTGGCATTGATTTATTATTTATTAGGAGTTTGATTAACCTCCTTTGCACATTTATTAATCTAATTAGATTTTAAAATAAAAATTAATATCCCTATTAGCTGTATGCTAATTTAGGAATATTACACATGTCATATCAATTAAGAGAAAGAAACCCTACAACTCTAGAAAAAATGCATAGTGATGCAGTTAGTGTAGAAGCTAACTTATTAGCTAAAAGAGGTAGGATGAATAATGAAAGGAGAGTTATCATTAAGGAAGAACCATCCACTTCAGATATTAAGATAGATAGTTTAGCCAAAAGTATGGTAAGACTAATTGATAGACTAGAAAACATGGAAAGAAAACCTCAGTGGGAAAATCAACAAGGTCCCCAAATTAGAAACCCCAACTTTAGGAAAAATCCTAATACTGGTATCAAGAGAAGTTATACCCTATCAATAGATTAGACCATGTTTCCACGAAAATTATGCTGAAAATTCACAACAAAATGAAGAATACCAGGACACCGAGATAAATTTGATGGGAGTAAAAAATAAAAATTATGTTTTTCTTACCCAAGAAGAATAAGATTTATACATGTTACAACAATTAAAATTAGAATCTGGAGAGTCCTTTGACTACAATCAAGGCTATGAATCTTCTATCTATGAAGTTCATAAACAGTATAGCCTTAGAAGAAAAAAGAACACAGAAATTCCTATTAAGAAATCAGTCCAAACACAAACCAAAAAAACAATAGAAGCTCCTGTGACCAAAACTCTACAAATTCACCCGAGAGAAACTCAAAAAAATTCCAGCCAAAATATTGTAGACATAACATCAACTACTACTCAAACTGTTCCAAACAAGAAAATTGAAAACGAAACAGTGGACACACAAACTGAATTACCAACTGTTGATAAAAAAGACAAAAACACACACCACAATTGGTAAAGATGAAATAATTCAATTAGGAAAAACTCAAATTCCATTTAATATGCAAATTGAGATATCCATATTGAAAATACCAACTCCTTTAATAGAGCTTGTGAAAAATGATTCATACAAGGCCCTAATCACTGAAACACTAAACATAGGTGAAGGAAAAGATGTTGTTAACCTCAATGCCGACCAACCTGAGTTATTATTTGGTCCTAAAGTTAATGGAAAACATAAAAAAGGGGTTTTCCCTCCATTCTACATTAGCTTAAAATTCATGATAAAATTTTACATAATGCTAGAGCATCTCATAACATAATGCCTAAAGCAGTCATGGAAAAATTGAATTTGGACATCACCAGACCATACAAAGACCTGTTCTCCTTTGATTCTAGTCAAGTTAAATGCCTTGGCTTGATAAAAGACCTGTGTGTAACTCTATTCCAGTGCATAGCAAAGAGTATTGTTATGGACATAGTAGTTGCTGATATCCCTCCAAATTATGGTATGTGATTATCTCGCTCATGGGGAGCAAAATTACAGGGATCACTGCAATTAGATATGTCATATTCTACTATTTATGTGTTTGGTCAACAAAGGAAGATTTACAAATAAACTTTGATTAAATATGTGGTAAGAAGTGCAAAAAGACCATAGAATTATCCTATCTATTCCTTGCATTCTGATTTGGACTCATTTATCTTATGTAATTCATACAATGGCAAGGATAAAATCACAGTTGTAGAAGAAAAACACAAAGAAATTGATTGTGACAATAGAACTCATGAGTCTATGTGGCATTTATATTTTGATGGCTTTGTAAATAGATTAGGAGTAGGAGTTGGAGTATGGATCTATCATTTAGAAAATGATCACTCAGAAGGACATGCTTTCAGATTAAATTTCAAATGCGCCAATAACATGGCAGAATAAGAAGCATTAGTGCTAGGCCTTCAAATTGTAAGAAAACTTGGAGCCAAAAGAGTTTCTATCATGGGAGACTCAGAAATCATCATAAAACAAGTCAAGGGAGAGTATCTTGTTAATAACCCTAGACTTAGCCAATACAATGAAACCATCCTAGACTTGATAAATTGTTTTCTTAAAACTGACTTTGTTGTTATTCCAAGAAAGCAGAATGTGCAAGCACATAGTTTGGCCACTTTTTCCAGCACATGCAGGTTACCCTTCAGCCAAATCATCAGTACACAGCTGAGGTAAGACATAGGCCAACCATACTTGATAATTTGAAGTATTGGAAAATCTTTTCGAAAGACTCGCAAATTTATAATTTCATGAATTCTGAGGGAGAGTTTCAAAACTGTTATATAGACACAGATTGTACATTAGATTATACCATAAATAATGAGATAGATGTAAATGATGTAAATAAAATAGAACCAACTAGATTCACTAAAGTAGAAATAGAAAAATTAGAAACAGTATAAATTGAGGAATTAATTAATGATGAATCGGAAGTTTTAAACCTAAAAGACAATATTTTTCCTAAGGGATTAGCCCCATTAGAAGATATTTTTGACTCCAATGATGTAGCTAGAAAACCTAAAATGGAGCCTCTAAGATCATATATAGAGGAATGCAACATAGGAACAGAAGAAAATCCAAAGCTTATCAAGATATATAAAGCATTACCTCCAACTGAAAATTTGAAGTACATTAGTTTGTTTAAAGAGTTCCAAGATATATTTGCCTAGAGTTACGAAGACCTCAAGTCTTATGATACTAGCATTATCTAGCATAAGATACAAATCAAAGAAAATCAGAAGTTCTTTAAACAAAAGCTTAGGAGAATTAACCCTGTTCTTATGCCATTAATAGAAAAAGAAGTCAAAAGAATGTATGATACTCAAATCATAGCACCCATTAGATATTTTGATTGGGTCTCTAATTTAGTCCCCTTTAGAAAGAAACGGGAGAGATTAGACCCTGTGTTGATTTCAGAAACTTAAACAAAGTATCATTGAAGGATAACTACATCCCTCCCTAAAATGGACCACATTATACAGAGGATAGTAGGGTCATCCAAAATGTCATTACTTGATGAATTTTCTGGATACAACCAAATCCTAGTCCAACCTGAAGATCAAGCAAAGACTTCATTTACCACTCCCTAGGGAACTTTCATTTACTTAAAAATTCCCTTTGGACTGATGAATGTTGGGTAACATTCCAAAGAGCTATGGACATACCTTTTGCCAAATAAATCCATGAATTTTTAGTCATTTACCTAGACGATATCACAGTGTTTTCCAAATCAGATAATGAGCATCTAGATCATTTAAGAAGAGTATTCATAAAATGCAGAAATTTCGGCATATCCTTAAATTCTAAAAAGTCACTTTTTGGATTAGAAGAAGGAAAACTTCTAGGACACATTATTTCAAAAGAGGGCATTAGAATTTATCCAACTAGAATAGAAGCAATCCTAAGTATCAGTCATCCTAGGAACATTAGAGAATCACAAGAATTTTTAGGAAAAATAATTTTTCTTAGAAGATTCATCCCTAAAATGGCAGAACTAATTAGAAATTTAAATAACATGTTAAAAAAGGATTAAACACTTAAGTGGACAGTAGAGGCTAAGAAGTATTTTGAAGCAGTCAAAGAAATACTTACTAAAACACCTATCCTCATAAGTCCTAATTTAACAAGGATTTCATAATTTTTTCATTTGCTTCAGAACACACCATTGTAGCAGTCTTGTTGCAAAATAATGATGAGGGTCTTGAACAACCCATTTCTTTCTTCAGTAAAAATTTGAGAGATTCAACACTAAAGTATAATATCATGGAAAAACAATCTCTTTCTTTAGTAAAAGCTATAAAATATTTCAGAGTGTACATTCTATACGCTCATATAATTTCATTTGTTACAAACTCAGTGGTAAAGGACATTCTAACTCAGAATGGGCCTGATGGAAAAAGAGGCAAATGGATTGCCATAATACTAGAATATGACATTGAAATCAAGCCTACAAAATTAATCGAAGGCCAATGTTTGGCCAAACTCATGGCTTAATCGAACTGTCAAGACTTATATATAAATTTCAATGACGCACTAGATGATCAGGAAGAGATGGCGACTCCACAAATCAGTGAAGCTTTCATAGATTCACCCTGGGATGTAGACATTATATAATTTTTACTCAACTTACAAGCTCCTCCTCGTTTATCTATAACCAAAAGTATATTCTTAAAAATGAAAAAAATGAAATATTTTATCTTAGATAATGCTTTATTTTGGAAAGATCATGGTGGAATCCTATTAAATTGCTTATTAAAAGGTTAAGCTGACAAATTCATGCAGGAATTTTGAGGGTAGGTTTTTATTGGCCCACTCTTTTTGCAGATGTTCGGAAGTATGTGACCTCCTATGAGAAATGTCAATTATTTGAGGGGAAGAAGAAACTCTTACCATTACCCCTCAAACGTATCTCAGTAGAAATGGAATTTCAACAATGGGGTTTAGACTTCATTGGTGAAATTCACCCACCCTCCTCAGCCCGAAATAAATTAATATTGACAGCCAATGATTAATTTACCAAGTGGATAGAAGCCATCCCTTCTAGAAAAGCCACGGACTCTGCCATTATCTCAATTCATGAGAACAACATCCTTTCTATATTTGGATTCCCACAAAAGCTCACTACTGATAATGTTGCTTCCTTCAAATCCAATAAAATTATAGATTTTTGTAACAAATACCATATCACCCTAGGCCATTCCACTGCCTATTACCCTCAAGGTAATGGATTAGAAGAATTTTCAAACAAAATCCTAGTCAATATCATTAAGAAGTTGTTAGAAGATAATAAGAAAACTTGGAATAAAAGGTTGGTTAATGCCCTATGGGCAGACAAGCTAACCACTAAGAAATTTATTGGTACATCTCCCTATCAATTGGTATATGGGATGGATGTTGTTTTTCCATCTTCATTAGGAGTTCCAGTATGAAAATTAGTCAAGAGCTGCAAGTAGAACCAAATGACATCCAAAGGAGGAAAAATCAAACAATTCATTTGCAACAAACCAGGGAAGAAGTTCATATCAAATCCCAAGTGATTCAAGAAAAAATCAAAAATATCTTTGATAAGAAAACTAAAGCAGATGATTTATTCATAGGTGATCAAGTACTCAAATGGGATTCGAGAATAGAAAAGAGGGCAAGAGAGGAAGGCTCTTATTTGCAGAAACTACTTTTGATACTAAATTCAAGCTTATGTACAGGAATAGGACAAAACTAAATCCAATTATAGAACAAGAAGAGACAGTTGAGACAGTTGAAAAATTGAAACAGATATTGTTGTCAAAGATGATGCACCTCCAAAAATTTTATAAGAAACACATCAGCCATCAACTTCCAGTGCACAAGTCATACATAAACAAAATAGTGCAGAGGTTTCATCATCTAGAAAACTAGTGGAGAAAGAGAAAGATATCATGGAGAAATAAAAAGAAATTAAAATCAGAAAATAAGCATTAAAGGTTGTAACATATGCCCAATAATAGAAGCAAACTCCCAGTGATCAGAACAAATTTCTTTCAACTTTTGACTACAAAACAAGGAAGATGCAAATGACATTTCTACAGCCAAAAGTGCAGGCCCCAAAAACATCAGAAGATTATAAGAATGCATCCTTTGAATTTCTTGCCAAATATGTGCATCCAATAGACCAAATTGAGTTTCACAAACAGGCAGGAGAAATTATCTATTCCACCATGACACATAAAGCTTTAAGTGTCCAAAAGTTACTGAATTTTCTAGAAAATATAAAGACATAGTTAAAGCTAGAGAAATCTTCATAACAAGCAAAGGATAACAGGATAAAGTCACTTGAAGATTTGAAAATGGAAGTTGGTTATAATCCAAAAATTTTCAAAGAAGCAAAAGAATTAATAAAAAATAAGAATGCAGACATAGTTGCACTGAAGAAATAGTTGAAGTTACCAAATACAGAGCATACACAAACCAAAGAGGTTTTGGAAACTGATAATCAAAAAGATGAAAATATGGGTATCATTGGAATATCCCAAAAGGGAGAATGCAACAATACTTCACACAATATAAGAGCTTACAACAAGATAAACAATAAATCTAAGTACAAATCAGAATATGCAGAAAGAATTGAGCTACTTTATTATATTGGAGATGAATCAGTTACACAAGTACAAGATATAGGTAGATCTAGCCAAAAAGCTGAGCTAGGATCACCCTTAAAACATGTGTGAAGCAGGTACAGCGCAAATTTTGAGGCTCTGCAGTAAATATTGTGATGTCTCTTTAGCAGAATATAAACATGAAGTTGTAGGCTAAAAATATAAATGCAGATCTACTCAGAACTGGAGCTCTGATGATGCCAAGATTCAAGATCTGACCAATGTGATGGATTCCCAATATAACCCAGAAAGGATTTTCCAGATCTACAACTTTGGAAAATCACTTCCCTAGGATTTGATCCTTGATCTGTTGGGAAATACAGATCTGAAGCTATATATGAAGAATATATGGCTAAAATGTGTGCTCAGATCAGATCTATGCTTGAAGGGCTGATCCCTTCCTCAGATCTATGAGCTAGAAGCTCTAGAACTAGCTTCTCAATCCTCCAAAAGATGATTGCAGCTGCTACAACACAACTGCCTCTCAAAATTGTGTTGTGAGGGAAAGAGAGGCCTTCTACCTGCTGAAAAATGATGCAATAAGCTCCAGGCTAATGGTGAGACTGATGGAAATGTGAAGGAATGATCCTCCACAATATTGCTAGCTGAAGTTCTAGCAACTTCCTTCCTCCTTTCAGATCTCCAATATGGACAATGTTATTCTTGGAGAGAATACTGCTGCTAGGAGGTCAATAACATTTGGCCTGATGCCAAATCTGCAATATGGCTCTGGGAGTGCTGATCTATAAGCCCAAATGATGGGAATAATCCCTCACCTTGTTCTCCAGCTGAAGTACTGAAGACAACTTCCACCTTCCAAAATGATCTTCAGAAAACTACAGTTTTCTAAATATGAATGTTCTGTAGAAAGTAGAAAAAGGAAATGGCACTTAAAGCTTGATGTTTCATGAATTAAAAACCTCTTCCTTAGAGATAACGCAAAGAAAGAGGAGGTATTCCAGCCTGGCAATACCCTGTGCTAAACAGCACCTACGATCTCTGCTAAATAGCCCAAGAATAAAGTGGAATGTCACTTGACAATTCCAGATCTAAAAGATAATACATCAAAATAATCCAATATGCCTTTCACCTTTGCCTTCATCTCCTTTATAATGATTGAGCCATCCCAAGCCTTGGCCCTAATCTCAACTGTGCAGTCTCATGTGGACAAGATCCTCCAAGTGGTACTGTGTTGTTTGACCAAATCAACCAAACAGTCTAGGTGCAATGTACACCTCCTCCATCATGTGTTCTTCATTTGCACATGATCCTCCACCACTTGATCATTAATTCTCAATGACCCTATGTTTGACATCTTCAAGATCTTAGTTGACTGAATCGACCCTCCATGATCTCTCTCATTAAATGAGACATGATCTCCCATCTCATTCACATTAGTAGTTTCTCAACTACCTCTTTTGGAAGATCTAGTATAACTTAATCCACATTCACACACACAAAGTAGATATTTATTCTTATTAAGGATTTTAGGTCCCTCCACCCTTTTATTTACTTAATTCATTAATAAAATCAAGGACTCTAATATTCCAAATATGATATGAAAATTTGGGAATATTACAATCCCCCTCGAAAAAATGTTGCTTGTCCTCAAGTAACTTCAAAACTATATGCAAAGCCATCTATTCCCCTCAAAATGGCATCCACATAAGGAAGGCTTCCTCCATTTGCTGCAATAGTTTATGCATTTTTGGTTCCAAAGTTGTCTCTTAAAAGAATAAAGAATGACCTCCAACTGTTTGGTTAGATGTCCTCCTCCCATCATGAAGTACCAAGTGACAACCATGTGATGTCCAACATCATCATCAATACATGAGGTGCATACAATAAGGTGGTTCTCTTCACAAAGGAAAAGCTCCATCACACAATACATATCTTCATCCCATGTTTCATGAATTAGATTGAGCATTAAAATGCTCTCATACTTAGCCCTATTGGCCTTGTTGGATCCAAAATTCATCATTCCAAGGTTATGCAAAAGAAGAAGGGAAGAAGTAATATGGGTAGACAAAGATGTCAAACCATATTCTCCTAATAGTAACCACCAGAGTAAGGCCCTTTCCTGCCATCCTCCATCTCCTCCATGTAATATGGACAAGCCAAACTCCCTCAAGTGAAACCAAAATGAACATTCCTTCCCTTGCTGCAATTTATCATTGAAAAACAAAGCATGATTCAAAAAATGATGAGCTATTGGGTGGTATCCATACTCACCCAAGAGCAGCTAGCACAGCCATGCCTCCTTCTTCATTTCATTCATTTTTTTCAAGGCATGGATCAGAAAAATAGGTGCCTTTGGAGAGTGACAAAAATATCCCAATGGCAACCAATGTAACCAAGTATGTTGGCCCATACAAATCTACAAGTGGCTTTGTAACCCATTTCTTATCATCCTTACCCATTCATTCCCATGGGGATGATGAATGAGGTACTGCATAATCATGGCATCCTCCCTTTGTAGAATTCCATCCTTCACAAACTGTTGAAGACTTTTGCATTTCATGAAATTTTGAAATGCATCTCTAATGAGATCTCTTAATGAGATTCTCTCTCGATCAAAGGCCCTCCAAAACCAAAGAAGTTTTGGATTTAATGCAAGTATAAGTTTCTCTTTGAGAAGTGAGAGACTCATTGAGAAAGGGTCATCTAGAAAGGAGAAAAGGTTTCTCATTTCAAGATGTCTACCATTTGTCATCTTCGCTTCCATTACTTCATGAGTGAAGCTACCTCTAGAATGCTCCAAGAATGATGAATCCCTTTCTTTGTCAGAGCGGCTAAGTGACAATGATGTAGATCTGTAGGGTAATACATATTTTGTCTCAAAGTAAGGCACAATACTGATCTCATAATCAGCTATTGTACATAGGATAAGGCTAATCCCATTTTTTGAAACTCTACATCTCAACTCATGGGGTTGTATGCAACTCAACAATGATGAACAGGGATAGTTTTCAATCTCCTCCTTGATTAGATCAAGGGTCCTCTATGCTGTGATATGTTTCTGCTTCAAATCATCATGTTGTTCTAATCCTTGGTCATGCATTTGATCTTGAAACAATATGTGCTGAAATTTTATTCATACCTTGGATCAACTCATATGTGAGAACCTCTTGATAGAACACAAGAGTTCCTCCAATCGGCACAATAGTGTCTCCAACTACTGGTAAGAGTGATAGCCTCTCTTCTTCAAGTGTACCAGCGCTGGTATCCTCTTCCTCTTCCTGATGCATCTCCTGATCCATGCATGGGACCCCATAAGTCAAGAGCTCAAGAATACTTTGCAAAGATGTAAGTGTCTCTTCTCTAGATACAAGTACTTCTGCAGCAAGTGGTGAAAGTAGTGACCTCTTGTCCAGAGTGAAAAGATCGGCATTCTCCTTGGTTGCCTTAGGATATGCCCCTTTGTAGCATAACTCTGCCTTATCCACATCAAACTCCTTCCTCAATTTGTGGAAGAAATCTGAATACTCGGTCACCTTTGCATGTTCTAGGTGCCCAAACCACCAATATTCTGCTTCATCTAAGAGATGAAGTGATGCAATTTTAACAACCTCCTCTTTAGCCATAGGATGTAGCTTTAAAAATGAATCTAACTCCCTCCTCAAAGCCTTGATATTGCTTGAGGAAGATCCATCAACTGTAGGAAAATAGAATCTATTATGCCTCTTCCTTATATTACTACTATAGGATCCTCTTTCTTCTCTAATTTGGAAGAATTGTTGGAGATGTTGGCAATATGATGCAGAGCGTTGTCCTTGATGGAAACCTACTTGATAAAGTTGATGGCAACTTGATGAAATGAGATTGTTGGCTATATGATGCAATATGTTGTCCTTGATGGAAACATGCTTGATGAAGTTGTTCATGATGGAAACCTACTTGATGAGTTAAGGGGGAGATTGTTGGCAATGTGATACAATGTGTTGAATTTGATGGAACCTGCCTGATGAAGTTGTCCTTGATGAAAACTAACTTGATGAGTTGTTAATGATGTAAATCTGATGTATCTATAGATCAGTTCAGAAGTAGCTCAAAAAGTGCCAGAATATTGTTGAACAAGGTATGTCACAAGGCATACGCGGGTTTGTTAAGGATAAGTCGCGTATGTACGCGGAAATGTACGTGAAAAGTAGCGTATGCCCATTTGCGCTCTAAATTTAGGAAACCAGGGGACATTACCATGGTATTGACCCAAAGTATTGAGTGCTTGATTATCTATTTGATCTCGTCCAGGAATACCATCAGTGGTTGAGTGGTTTTGATTCATGGTATTGACAAAGGCTAATTCTATATAAGGAGAAGAAGATCATTGTGCAAGGTGTGCATGAGTAAGGGTTGTTAATGAATAAATATCTCTAAGGAATATCTGCATGGATGAACTCTGTTCTTAATTGATAGATCTGAATCTATGATGCACCTATGAATACAATGATGGATGAAGAAAATGATGAAGAAGAATCTCTAGATCTGAAATGATGGAATGTTTAGATCTGTGATCTGGCGAATCTCTGTTGAAGAAGAGGATGAGATCTGAATTGCTTATCTGATCTGAAGAGATGCACAGTCCTGAAGTGTTTGAAGACATATATGCAGGTTTGTGGCAGAGAAAGCGTGTATATACGCAGGTTGGCTTCAGCAAAAGCGCGTATGGAATGTGAGGTTGGTTCTGAAATATGTTCAGATGTATACGCAGGTTTGTTTCTGTGAAAGCGAGTATACACGTAGGTTCAGTGAAGTAAAAGCGTGTATGGAATCTAGGGTTTTGCTGAAGTATGTGGAATGAAATGTCTAATCTGTTAAGTTGTTTTATTGCTATCTATCAATGATGTATTCACACAGATCTGGGTTGTTTGAATATTGATTATGCTGCTAAGTTGTTGATTGATTGGTTGATGATTCAATGAATGAATCGATGGGGTTATAAGTTTTAGTTTGATATATGATGAGCTTAACTGTGTGGAGTGGGTCCAGTCTTAAAATATGATGAAAAGTGGCCTACAAGATGTGTTGTATGGAAGCTGTTGGATCCAGTATGAAAATTGATGAAACGTGGTCCATGGTGGTGCTGAGGGTCGAAGCCTTCAGTGAGGGGGTTGTAGCTCCCTTCGAGTGGTAGCTGGTAAACGAGAGCAAGGGGTAGTATCTCCCTTCCAGGAGAGGCTGGTAAACGAGAGTAGGGGGTTGTAGCTCCCTTCCAGGAGAGGCTGGTAAATGAGAGAAGGTTGTAGCCTTCTGCAGGTGGGTGCCTGCGTGTCAAAGGAATGCGTCGTACATGGCTGTAAGATGTTTTCTTTATAATAAAAATATTGAAGACAAAGACGACAACAATGGTGGTTTTCTCTCGACTTGGGTTTCCACCTTAAATCCTGGTGTTCATGCGTGTTTCTTATGTGTGATGGTTTATTCTGTTATTACTACACATGCTTATTTCTAACTAAACATCTGATGAATGAATGATGCATAGATCTAAGTAAAGAACTAAATGCATAATAAGATATCTGTATGTACACGAGTTTTATGAAGGTTAGCCGCGTGTATATGCGAGTTGTGTTCAGTAAAGTAGCGTATGGGTTTTAGAGAAAGAAAAAGTAAAAAGTTATGTGTATGCTCTAAATACTGATTCACCCCCCCCTCTCAGTATTTTTCCCAAAAATTGTTATCAGAGCAAGTCCTTCTGCAGAATCTTGATCGCTTGAAGGAGATCCGTCACAATGGGAAGGAAGCAAAAGAAGAAGGCTACTCAAAATGAGATATCTCAGAAAACATGTGCAGTAGAAAATGAAGAAGATAAAACAGGTACTAATTATTGTTCTTGTGATTCACCTTCTTGTGCCTGCAATGGTGAAGATAGTGAAAGTAATGTTATGGATCTAGAAGAAGCTCTCAAGAGTAAAGTTGAAGAACAAAAAAGATTATTTAATAAGTGAGAATCTATCTACAAAGAAATGATCTCTAGAATGAAAGAACAGATATAGAAATGTATCAAAAACTGCAGTAGATAAAAGCAACCTATCAAAATAGAAGACTTGGAAGTGCAAAGAGAAATCCTCAAAGAAGATCTGGAAAAATCAAATAAGAAGAATGAAGAACTTCTACAAACTTTTGAAGAACAAGAAAATGGGTTGAAGGAAGAGATTTTAAAACTGAATGAACAAGTAGAAGAAGGAAGAAGGATCGAAGAAAGTATGAAGAAGCAATGCCAAAGATTAGAGGATGAGGTAAACATTCTAAAAGGTAATTTAGAAGAAAAGGATAAACTCTTGAGGTTTCAGGATAGTACCAAGATTCTGGACAATATTATTAGTAGTCAAAGGTCTCCCTCTGTCAAATTTGGTCTTAGTTTTCATGAAACTGTTAAGGGAGAATCTAGTTCACCAGGAAGTGCTAAAGATTCAAAGGATATCAATGCAAAATCTGAAATATTGAAAGAAACAAAAGATCAATCGACAATCTTGAACTCTCAAAAGAAATCATTCCCTCCTTTGTTCAATAATGTTGAATGGTTTAAATGTCATAATTATGGGCATGTTGCAGCCAATTGTAGAAGCATATCTTTTCAGTCACAAACAAACAGATTCTACATAGAAAGGTAATCTGGTTTCTTTAAGGGATATTGTTTTTCATGCAACAAGTATGGTCATAAAGCAGCTGATTGCAATAGAAGAAAGAATAGAAAAACACATTATGATCCCTATGCTTACTTTTCCGGTCACGCAAGATTTTATGCTTGTAACAAGTATGGACATGTAGAAAAAGAATGCAGGATGAACATATCTGAGAAATTGGAGAATTTTCAGCACACTAAAAGAAATTTCAAGCAAAGCTGGAAAAGGAAGGAGGACCAGTCAGAAATGTAGGGAAGATTGACCCTACTACAGTCATCCGCTTCTAAAAGCTTACTTCTCATAATAACTGCAGGGATGATGTGAGATACATTATAGGGATTATTAATGTATCATCACAGGGGGAGTAATGTATGGTGATTCCCATGATTGGTTTGATAATTCTGGTTATGTTTATTTCTGACAGTGCATCTGATGTGAAGAAGACAGGTACATGTGGTACATATTCAGGGGGAGATGAAGTTGTGGAAATTTTCAGTGTTCCACTTTCCATACGCGGGTTTAGTGAACTAAAGTCGCGTATACACGCGAGTTCTGCTGGAGACAGTCGCGTATTCTTTTTTGATAAGAAAAAAAGTAAGAGAGCTAAAGATCAGGAACACAGGTTCAGGGGGAGCATCAGTCTAACAACTAATGATTGCAATGTTGGCATTGTATCTGACTATTTATTATTTCTTGCTCAAATGATGATGACATGATACATGGTTTCTTATGATGAGATTATGGATGAGCCCTATTTGCTTTTTGCTGAAGAATATCTTTTATTTTCACACATGGATGATTTGGAAGTCTTATGACTCAATAGATCATGCAGAATTTGTTGCTATGGTTGAGACCTTTTTCCTACGTATATTACATCATGATGAATCTTGAAGATCTTGGTGATTTTAGATCACATGGATGATTGCTTGACACATATTGTCTATTGAAGAATTTGTTCTGGTGTGATAATTCCTATTGGGAAGAATTTGTTGATACTGCAAAAGCCTGAAGGCTTGGTTACTGATGCACTCATGCTACAAATGTTGATGACACTTGAAAACATATCTACATTGTCTTATATTTCTTCTCTCATATATCCCAGGGAAGCATTCAAATATCTCAGATGGAAGTTGGGGGTTGTCTCTGCCATGTACAAGATCAGATCTACTTAATTTCAAGAAGATTAAATTGGATACGCGGATTTCCTAAAAGATAGTCACGTATATACACGAGTTTATACAAATAAAACCGTGTATGGTTAGTTGCTAACAAAATTTACTTGGGGTCAGCATTCTTCAGCAGAGCTGCAGTGCTGTATGGTATCTCTGATGATGTTTCAGCTCTTATATTTCTGTTTCATTCTCTGATATTGGGTAAAGATGCATTGATGATTGGCTGTTGAAAGTGTTCAGGTTGCACAAGCTAAGGAGGAGTTTTGGTCATATGGAAAGGATGCATTGGATGCACAGTTTCAGGGGGAGCATTAGCCTTGCTGAATGTAATTCATTGTTGGCATTATGATGATTCTGAATTATGATCTCTCTTGAGGTCTTTTCGGTATTGGTTATAAAAATTCATATTTGTAATGTGATGAAAAGGTCATGTTGATACCTATGATGTAAAATTGTAATATTCAGTCATGTAAGGACTTGATCAAATTTGTAAACCCACTTGGTTGGGAACTTGAGTCATATATGTAAATCCACTTGGTTGGATCTTTGTTGTAAGTATGAGTCCTTGGTGATAGGAAAGGTCATAGAGTCATGTACTTCATTGAAAAATATGTTTGAAGATTCAGCATGAACTCAGGGGGAGCATGGTAACTTCAGTGCACATCAGATCTATAGAGCTCTTCTTTATACAAGGGAAGAAAAACCTTTTTTTGGTTTTGATCCGCCCTTTGCCCTTGATGTCAAAGGGGGAGAGTATCATGGTGTTTGAATAAGGGGAGAGTATCATGGTATTTGAATAATGGTTATAATCAATGAATCTATCTGTTGTGGTGATCAAACACCATCATGGTTGCCATCAAGTCCAAAGGGGGAGATTGTTGGCAATATGATGCAGAGTGTTGTCCTTGATGGAAACCTACTTGATAAATTTGATGGCAACTTGATGAAATGAGATTGTTGGCTATATGATGCAATATGTTGTCCTTGATGGAAACATGCTTGATGAAGTTGTTCTTGATGGAAACCTACTTGATGAGTTAAGGGGGAGATTGTTGGCAATGTGATACAATGTGTTGACTTTGATGGAACCTGCCTGATGAAGTTTTCCTTGATGAAAACTGACTTGATGAGTTGTTAATGATGTAAATCTGATGTATCTACAGATCAGTTCAGAAGTAGCTCAGAAAGTGCCAGAATATTGTTGAACAAGGTATGTCACAAGGCATACGCGGGTTTGTTAAGGATAAGTCGCGTATGTACGCGGAAATGTACGTGACAAGTAGCGTATGCCCATTTGCGCTCTAAATTTAGGAAACTAGGGGACATTACCATCGTATTGTCCCAAAGTATCGAGCACTTGATTATCTATTTGATCCCGTCCAGGAATACCATCAGTGGTTGAGTGGTTTTGACTCATGGTATTGACAAAGGCTAATTCTATATAAGGAGAAGAAGATCATTGTGCAAGGTGTGCATGAGTAAGGGTTGTTAATTAATAAATCTCTCTAAGCAATATCTTCATGGATGAACTTTGTTCTTAATTAATAGATCTGAATCTATGATGCACCTATGAATATAATGATGGATGAAGAAAATGATGAAGAAGAATCTCTAGATCTGAAATGATGGAATGTTTAGATTTGTGATCTGGCGAATCTCTGCTGAAGAAGAGGATGAGATCTGAATTGCTAATCTGATCTAAAGAGCTGCACAGTCCTGAAATGTTTGAAGACATATACGCAGGTTCGTGGCAGAGAAAGCGCATGTATACACGGGTTGGCTTCAGCAAAAGTGCGTATGGAATGTGAGGTTGGTTCTGAAATATGTTCAGATGTATACGCAGGTTTGTTTATGTGAAAGCGCATATACACCCAGGTTCAGTGAAGTAAAAGCGCGTATGGAATCTAGGGTTTTGCTGAAGTTTGTGGAATGAAATGTCTGATCTGTTCTGTTGTTTTATTGCTATCTATCAATGATGTATTCACACAGATCTGGGTTGTTTGAATGTTGATTATGTTGCTAAGTTGTTGATTGATTGGTTGATGATTCAATGAATGAATCGATGGGGTTATAAGTTTCAGTTTGATATATGATGAGCTTAAATGTGTGGAGTCGGTCCAGTCTGAAAATATGATGAAAAGTGGCCTACAAGATGTGTTGTATGGAAGCTATTGGATCCAGTATAAAAATTGATGAAACGTGGTCCATGGTGGTGCTGAGGGTCGAAGCCTTTAGTGAGGGGGTTGTAGCTCCCTTCTAGTGGTAGCTGGTAAATGAGAGCAAGGGGTAGTAGCTCCCTTCCAGGAGAGGCTGGTAAATGAGAGCAGGGGGTTGTAGCTCCCTTCCAGGAGAGGCTGGTAAACGAGAGCAGGGGGTTGTAGCTCCCTTCTAGGTGAGGCTGGTAAACGAGAGAAGGTTTTAGCCTTCTGCAGGTGGGTGCCTGCGTGCTGGTATGATTCTGTGCCAGTACATGGTTGTAAGATGTTTTCTTTATAGTAAAAATATTGAAGGCAGAGACGACGGCAGTGGTGGTTTTCTCCCGACTTGGGTTTCCACCTTAAATCCTGGTGTTCATGTGTGTTGCTTATGTATGATGGTTTATTCTGTTATTACTGCACATGCTTACTGCTAGCTAAACATCTGATGAATGAATGATGCATAGATCTAAGTAAATAACTAAATGCATAATAATATATTTGTATATACGCGAGTTTTATGAAGGTTATCTGCGTGTATACGCGAGTTGCATTCAGTAAAGTAGCGTATGGGTTTTAAAGAAAGAAAAAGTAAAAAGTTCTGAGTATGCTCTAAATACTGATTCACCCCCCCCCCCCCCCCTCTCAGTATTTTTCCCAACAGAAGATTTAGCTTCTCCTTGAAAGCTCTAGACTGTGATTTGTACTCTTCAAGATATATACTAAGAGCCTCATGAGTCTTAGGTTCATGCCTTTCTTCACTTCTATACCTCTCACCTTCTTCAAAGAAAGTGGGCATAGTGGATCTATGAGGAGATCTAGGATTCTCCGGTCTTTTTTGCTGTTGATAGGAAGTGCTTTACTCATCAAATATTCTTCCTGGATCTTCTCTCTGTTCTTCCTCCTTCATTTGTTTTACCTCCTTGGAGAGATCTTGCATGGTTCTAAAGAAAGGAGTGACATATCTCAGATCCTCCATGATAGATCTCATCTATCTGCTCTTCTTTCAATGTAAAAATATGAAGTGTCCACAAGTTGAGCCAAGTATCATGCTCTGATACCACTATAATATCCCAAAAGGGATAATGCAGCAATACTTCACACAATATAAGAGCTTATAGCAAGATAAACAATAAATCTAAGTAAAAATTAGAATATTCAGAAAGAGCTGAGCCATTTTATTATATTGGAGATGAATCAGTTACACAAGTACAAGATATAGGTAGATCTAGCCAAAAAGAAGAGCTAGGATCACCTTGAAAACATGTGTGAAGCAGGTACAGCGTAACTGTTGAGGCTCTGCAGCAAATACTGCATTGTCTCTTCAGCAGAATATAAACATGGATTTGCAGGCTGAAAAGAGAAATATAGATCTACTCAAAACTGGAGCTCTGAAAATGCCAATATTCAGGATCTGGCCATTGTGATGGATTCCCAAGATAACCCAGAAAGGATTTTCTAGATCTGCAACTTTGGAAAATCACCTCCCTAGTATTTGATCCTTGATCTGCTGGGAAATAAAGATATGAAGCTAGATCTAAAGAATAGATGGCTGAAATGTGTGCTCAGATCAGATCTATGCTTGAAGGGTTGATCCCTTCCTCAGATCTATGAGCTAGAAGCTCTAGATCTAGCTTCTTAATCCTCCAAAAGATGATTGCAACTGCTACAACACAATTGCCTCTGAAAACTGCATTGTGAGGGAAAGAGAGGCCTTTTTCCTGCTGAAAAATGATGCAATAAGCTCTAGGTTGATGGTGGGACTAATGGAAATGTGAAGGAATGATCCTCCATTGGATTGCTAGCTGAAGTACTACCAACATCCTTCCTCCTTTCAGATCTGCAATATGGACAACATTATTCTTGGAGAGAATACTGCTGCTAGGAGGTCAATAACATTTGGCCTAATGAAAGATCTGAAATATGGCTCTGGGAGTGTTGATCTATAAACCCAAGTGATGGGAATAATCCCTCACCTTTTTCTCCAACTGAAGTACTGAAGACAACTTCCACCTTCCAAACCAATCTTCAGAAAACTACAGTTTTCTGAATATGAATGTTCTGCAGAAAGTAGAAAAAGGAAATGGCACTTAAAGCCTGATGTATCATAAAGTAAGAACCTCTTCCTTAGAGATCACTCAAAGAAAGAGGAGGGATTCCCGCCCGGGAACACCCTGTGCTAAACAACACCTGCAATCTCTACTAAACAGCCCAAGAATGCAATGGAATGTCACTTGACAATTCTAGATCTAAAAGATCATACATCAAAATAAGCCAAGATTCCTTTCACCTTTGCCTTCATCTCCTTTATAATGATTGAGCCATCACAAGCCCTTGCCCTAATCTCAACCGTGCAGTCTCATGTGGACAAGATCCTCCAAGTGGGATTGCGTTGTTTGACCAAATCAACCAAACAGTCTAGGTGCAATGTACACCTCTCCATCATGTGTGCTTCATTTGCACATGATCCTCCACCACTTGATCATTAATGCTCAATGACCCTATGTTTGACATCTTCAAGATCTTAGTTGACTGAATCAACCCTCCATGATCTCTCTCATTATATGAGACATGATCTCCCATCTCATTCACATTAATAGTTTCTCAACTACCTCTTTTTGCAGATCTAGTCTAAATTAATCCACATTCACACACACAAAGTGGATATTTATTCTTATTGAGGATTATGGGTCCCTCCACTCTTTTATTTACTTAATTCATTATGAAAATCAAGGAATCTAATATTCCAAATATGATATGAAAATTTGGGAATATTACACTTAGCATTCAATTGTCAACTCAACTAAAAGAGATGGAAATAGAAATTGACAAAATTGTGCAGGAAAAGCAAGCCAGCATGGAAGTAGTTCGCATTACTATTATTCCTATAGCTTCCACATCAGCTCCATTGTCTACAGCAGCTCCAGTATCAACAGCAGTTCCAAAAACTACATCAGCAACAACATCAGCAGTACCAACATCCCATCCCACTGATGAGGCTAGTAAATTGATCAAGGTAATGGAAGATATGTCTATTCAAACTACTGAAATTAACAAGCTCAAAGAACAAGTGAAGATTTTATAATATGGCAAGAAATTGGCAGAAGTAATGCATCAGGCAGAAGTACAAAAGGCCAATAGATTGACTGAAAGAATCCAAAAACTATAAAAGGAGTTATCACTAAAATAACCTTAATCCCAAGAAAAAGAATAGTTGTGGGCCAATATCATTAACTCAGTTAATGATATTTGGCCTTCTATACAAATAATATTTGAACAGAATGACTTGGTAAAGGAAGTAGGTAATGCAATTCAAAAGGTCAAAGTAGATCTTGGAAAGAAACCAGAGGAAGCCACTGAAATAATAAAATTCCTAAATTCTAAAAACAATTATAAATAGGAAGAATTAGGGATATTTGACAGAACATAAACAATATTAGAGGCGAAGAAATTTATTTCCAACAAAAATCTGATGGCACTGATTGAGGACAACTGTCAAACAATGGAACTTGCAGTGAACAGGTTTATGAATAAATTTGATGTATTAAGACAGAAAGGTCTACCTAATCCTTTGGTAATAAATGATAAACTAATGAGGCATGAATATTATGATAAGAAGATGAGGGAAGTATCCAAAGAGACTTCCAACAGTTCAGAAATGAAGGGAGTTCCCACAGGCAAAGTGCTCCTTCAAAGTTTAGAAAATTTCTTTTACCTCTAGCATGAGGTAAAACACCCTTTTGTGAATAAGCCCACGTTTTTGAAGTATTCAGAAGCAGATGAAATTTACTAGAAGATGATGAAGATAAAGATTCCAGATGAAGAAACATGGGGAAAATGGTGTGATTTATTTTGATAAGTTAAAGAGCAGACAAGTAAAATAACTCACAGGTTAAAGAGAAATCAAATGAAAGAAGCAAACATCTTGAAAGAAACAAACAGTAAACAACAATCAAATAAAACAGGGACATATTTCAATTATTTATTACGTGTCACTATCTTTTTGCATAAAGATATTTGTTTTCCTAAAGTAAATCCTAGTCGGTTGACAGGATATTTTTGTAAATATTTGTATAAATACTTCATCATTTCGAAGTATTGAGGGTGGATTTTTGAATATTTCTATAGTTTATTGATCTATTACCTAAGGGTTATTGTACCATTTCCAGTTGACAGACGACAATTAATAAAGGCATTTCTTTACAGGATTCATGTGTTGAGCTATATCAGTGAAGTATAATTTCAATTGTTCATGTTCTTTTCTTAAGTATTCCATAAAATTTAATGTGTTCTAAATTTGAATGTTATAATTGGAATTTTACTGCAGAATTTGTTTAAATACACTCTTCTTTGAACTATTATACATTTCTATGTTTTCTTCTAATATCTGGTTTGGAGAATTCTTAATTTCCCTCTGATCCCAGTTAACCTGCTTCACCTTCACTCATTATTTGGTTTAAGAAATTCTTAACTGCTCCTTGATCCCAATTGAAAAACCATTTCACCATTCATCCTTAAGATCTGATTTTTCTCACCTATCCTGCCTTGTAACACTTCCTTTATAATTTGATCGTGTTATTTTTTAAAATCATATTGACTCCATAGCCCAATGGAAAATAGAAAAGAACATATTCATCTAAATCATTAATTCCACCAATCAATCAATCCAAATTAATCCAAATCAAGCATACATAACTAGCCTAAAATTTATTAAAACCAACAAATTTAAATCATTAAGAGAGAGCCCTCTCTGAGAATTAGGAAGGCTGGATCCTAATCTCCGAAAGTGGTTGATAGTTAACTCTGATATTTATTTTTTAACGCCTATAACAACTCTTGGGAAATTTAATAGTGATAACACATATAGTCCTGAATAAGCTCTTTCTTTGAGCTGGCTCATTTTCTTCCTTCTCTGCTTTAAGAAATAATATTTTGAGAAATAAAGACTCTCCTGCCTCATGTGGCTCTTCTTTTTCTATGACCTGAGGATTTTCTTCCTTTGCCTCAGCTACATTCATATTCTGCTAATTTGTTGGTTTGTTATGAGGACAATCCCATGATCCATGTCCCCATTCTCCATCGAATTTCTCTTCCTAAAACTCTACCTGTGGGTGTAAATATTCCTCTACCAAAGTCTCCTCTTTGTGGTGGTATGCTACTCGAACCTCCTGCTTCATTCTGAGAGTGCTGAAATATTGGTCTGAAAGTTCCTCTTCCTCTTGCTAGACTTTTACCTCTATTCTTCTGACTTTGTTTCCTCAACATCTTTTCCTCTGCCTTCAAATTTTCTTTATAGGCATCCACAATTGTCTTCAGACTCAAAAAATTGATTTCATATTGTATATCATACCTTAAACCATTGATGTATCTGGCTACTTTCTCCATATCATTTTCAGCATGTCCTGCTCTAATACTCAACTTGTAAAATTCCACCATATACTCCTTGACAATCATTCCTACTTGTCTCAAATTCTGGTACTATTTGAAAAGATTCAATTAATAGTCTTTTGGCATACAAATTTTCTTCAATTTACTTACCATTTTGTCCCATTTCTTGACCTTAGGCTTTCCCTTTCTCATCCTGGACGTCTGTATCTCATCCCACTAGATAGATTCATGGCCCTTCAACTTGGTAGCAGCAAACTTTACCTTCTTCTTATCTTCAGCCTCTTCTAAGTCAAAATATTTATCCACTAAACTGATCCAATCTATCATCTCGTCCACATTAAGGTTCCCCTCATACAAAGGAATATCCATTCTTGGTTATCCACTAACCCTTGCTAATATCTTGAAAAATTTAGCTTCCTCACTTTCTTCTACCTCTTCTTCCTCAGAATTTTCTTCTGTTGTGCTGACATATTCTTCTTTAGGTGCTCTCTTCTGAGTAGTCTCCATTGTCTCTATTCTTGTATGAAGGTGTTGAATCTCTTCGAGAAAAGCTACATTTGTTGTAAGTCTTCCACGACCCCTACCAGCTCCTCTCTTGGTTGGCATATTTTCTATAATACTTGAGAACAAAACTTAACCTCGCTCTGATACCAAATGATGTAGCAAAAAGGTCGCTTTTACGCACAATACACAAAAACTTTGTAAGTATGTAGTTCCCAAGATTAATACCCGTTAAATGAGTATTCATTCATGGAACTCTACTTTTATAGCCCACATAGAACAGACCAATCACAGCTTGATCGCACTTCACACTTTCTATAACTTACTACTTCGCATATTTTAAAGTTTAGCGATAACCGTATCACGTATCTCAAGCGATATGCGATTGTGATGTATTGCATCACAATCTTATTATTTTACCGCAACTTAACCCCTTTGTTTCATCGCAGAAAAAATAATTTATCGTGCGAGGTCTTAAACACAAACTATAAAATCTACGATGTGCGAAATTGTGATTTCCTACCTGCCGTTAATCAAAGGTCAGATCTAACAGTCTCTACTACTCCCTTGCTCCTCCACTTTTCATCGCACTTCAAATAACTTATGGGTTAAAACCTTAATGAAAAACTCTAAAATCTGTGATTTGTGAAATCACTTTTGAAGCAATTTAATCTCCACCATTGGTCTTCTATTAGATCTAATGGTACTCACTGTGCATTCGTTGGCCCACTTCACATCGCAATTGATATAACTTATCGTTGCAACAGTTTCCCTTCTCTAGATGGAATTTGTGAAGGCCGATTTCACAAACTACAATTTTTTTCTCAAATCAACGACTTTACCAAACATTTCACATAGAACCTTGATGTGGTTTTTGTTGTTCGCACCGTCAATTGATTACTTTGAACAAGTTGTGCAATAATGTGAAATATAACTTAACATGGAAATAAAACATGACAATTACAAACAGGAGAATTAAACACACACAAACACTTGGAATTAATTCAGAGGTGCAAATACATAGAGCCGATCCCTTTGATGGTTGGGTTTTACATTGACTTCTCCTCTTTGTCTCTCCTTTGTCACACTGTTAGCACACTCCTTTCACACTTGACTCTATCTTTCTGTGCTATCACACTTCACACCTATTTACGCTTTCAGCTAACTGAAAGCGGTTACACTCACATTTATTAGCTTCAAACAAACTCTATCCTATCTCACAATCATAATATATTTCACTAAATCTCCTCGTAGGGAGAACCAAAGTGCTACTTGTATTCCTAATTAATCTAGGAAATCAAAAAGACTAAACTTAAAAAATTTAAAGCTAACTAAAATATTAATGATCAAATTATCCCACTTCTTGGTAGTCACAACATGTGAACACATAATCACATTGTTGACTAATTTTCAGATGCTCCTACATCGGAAAACATTAAACACGAATAAGGAACAACATCACCAGGATAACACAACACATGAATCTTGCAGACTGGTCTCATTATTGATGCTCCATCTTGAAAAATCACAAGTACTTGCAATGAAAGGTGCTTACAAAACCAGGTTTCAACCCTTATTACTGAATAAAAAGCTATATTTAAACTACCTGCGCCTGATTTCTATTATTGGAAGGGCAATCGGTTCGTTTATTACAAAGTAACTAAAATTCGGCCTGTGCCTCTTAGGCATGGATACTGAGTAACGACCTTCAACAGATGTCTAAAAGGCATCATAAATCCATTGTTAAGTGTTGTGGTGGTCTTCTGTGTTATTCTGATACACTGGATCTGCTGACATAGATAGTCCGTTGAGCTGCCTGTCTTGTCACCATGTTGAGTTTTCATTCCCCCTAGAGTCTACATAGATTCTCCCAATTCTCTGGAGTTGGTATTTTAGTTCTGCTCAGCTTTCTATAGACTTAATTAGTCTCAGTTTACTTCACAAACATGGGCCTCAATTGAAAAATGTACTTAATCTCATGTTGTATGAAAACATCATTTTTGATAACTTCATAAAATGCTTTCCTTCTCATAGTGTTGTTCATGTTCATATGCTTGGATGTGTATTTCTAGATCTCTATGAGCCTTTTTAAATAATATGTCCTAGGCATCAGCTTATCATTGATAACAAATAAGGAAGGCAATCCCTTTTTGTTTAGTGGCTCGATCCTATTGAAAAATCCATTTACCCCAATCTCTAGCTAATGGCATCTTTCTTCTAGCTGTGTAACCAGACTCTTTTTGTTGAACACCCCTTTTACCTCTAGTATAGTGGTTTTCCTGTCTTCCAATTCCAATTGTTCTGATTCCTACCTACTTAGAACTTAGAAATATCATGATGTTGTTGGTAGTTTGGGGCTTATTCCCCAATTCATCATTTGTCTTTTTAATAGAAAATTTCATCAACTCAATCAAATCCCTCTGTTCGAACATAATTTGAATTGATGGCAATATATCATTCACAGATTCAATTATATCTAACCACACAATTTATTTAAATATTCCTACCATGCTTCCAATTGAGGACTCATGAATGGACTTTTGTAAACCTTAATTTAACTTTTTGTTGATATGAAACTTGGCGGCATGTGTTGAATATTTCCTTTTAAACTGCTCCTGTAGGTTGCTGAGTTGATATTGCAGCTTCTTAATTCCTGTTGTCTATAAGGACATGTTCTCCATTTCTTTGGCTAGCTTCTCAGTGCCTTCTCCTAGTACACCTAATGTTGACTTAGATGCTGGAATCATTGTATTAGGGACTGACTATAGTGGAATCACGACCTTAGTTGCTTCCTTTGTTGTTCCCTTCACTTCATCTCTTATTTCTTTCTCCTTTATTTTTCATATTTTTCACTTGAAATCATTTGAATTTTGAAAATCCTTTCAATAATGAAAATTTTCAAGAATTATGAAGTATCCAGACACCTTGAGATCCTATAATTTATAGGGTAATAACATCTTGATCATCCATAGGTATTCACATTCCATGAGTAGCAGGAAGCAGAACTACAAGGATCGTGGATCGAGGTCACCATCAACGTATCCAAGTATAGCATTTGGAAAAATGTATTTATGTCTCTTTCCTCACTACATTGTAAACATTAGTTAAGAAAGCTTTGTGTTAGAATGAATTTTATGTTGCTAGACCCACTCTAGGGCTAGAGAGATTGCTTGTGTCCGCAGAGGGGATTTATCTTGACAACCCCTACTGACCACAACACACCCATAGTTGTACACCATTGAGTGGCTTCACCAAGGACGAGAACCCCGCATCATCTAGCAGTGTCGCCTTGCCTACAACATCAAGCCCTTCATAGATGAGGTATTGTGTGATGTTTCTCCTCTTGAAGTTTTTGATGTATTATTAGAAAAACCATACTTGTGGAAGCGAGACATTATGTATGAATCTAGGCCTCACATTATTATTATTACTTTTGGAAATAAGTAGTACAGGATACTTGAGGTAGCATCGCCTACCACCATCTCTCTGATCACTGCAAAGAAATGTAGTATGATCATATCTGAGGCTAGGAAATTTTTTTTCCTTATGATTTGCTCTCAAGGCTAGAAGCATATTGTGGCCATGGCTTCCAGACAAGGATCTTTCGTACGACAAAAATAGATGGACATGGTCATGGAGGATTATAGGTACATCTTCACCTCACTCGTAGGGGTACCTGTACACTGTCAGGTCAAGCAATCCATCGATCTCCCCCGGGTGTGCCACTATCCAATGGACTGATCTATCAATGATATGTTCTGGAGAATGGTGAAATCAAGAGTCAGATTCAGGAGCCATTGAAAATTAGGCACATCAGGCTAATTTCATCACCTTGTGGGATCCTAATTGTGTTGTTACAAAATAAGGATGAGACCTGGAGACTTTGTATTCACTATTGGGTGTTGAACAAGATCACTGTCTACAATAGGTATCTAATCCCATGGATTAATGATCTTCTAGACCAACTCAAGGGGGCCAAATATTTCAGCAAGAGTGATTTGAAGTCCATTTATCATCAGGTACTAATCAAAACCTCTGATTTATGGAAGAATGCCTTCAAATCTAAGGAGGTCCTTTTCGAATGGCTGGTCATGCCTTTTGGATTGACGAATTCCTCTAAAACCTTCATGACGTTGATGGATAACATATTGCGACCCTTCACTGACTCATTCATGGCGGTGTATTTGGATGACATATTGATCTTCATCCATAGTTGAGAAGAGCACCTCCACCACATTTGTCAGGTCCTCCAAATAATACGGTAACACAATTTGTGTGCCAATTTGGATAAATGTGTTTTTGACATGACCTAGGTTCAATATCTGGGGTACATCATTAATGATCGAGGTGTGCATGTGGACCCAACGAAGATACAGGTCATTTGGGATTGGCCAGCCCCAACCACTCTAACAGAGCTCTGCAACTTTCTGCATCTTGCCAACTTCTATCATAGGTTCGTGTTAGGTTCCTCTCATATCACTTGGCCTTTGATTCAACTCACCAAGGGAGGAGAAAAAGAAAATTCATTTTGTTATAAATCCCAACAACGAGCGTTCACTTAGTTGAAGCATTGACTCTGCTCTACGCTAGTGCTCACATTACCAGATCTGCAGCAACCATTTGAGATTGATACAGATGCCTCTGACTATGATATTGGTTTAGTTCTTACTTAGAAAGGTAATATAGTGGCATATCATAGTGAGACACTTTCATACACAGTTCTAAAATATCCCACCTATGACAAAGAAATGTATTCCATTGTGCAGGTCTGCTAAAAATGCAAGCATTACATTATGGGGAAGGAAATTGTCATCTTCCCTTTCCCGATGTGAAAAAGAGACTTCGTACCTTTTATAGTTTCAAATAAAAATAGATAATAATGAGCCCTCTAACCCCTACAATTCATAAAGACATAGGGAATTTGTAAAATAGACGCCATTAGAAATGGTCCACATACCTGAAACAGTTCCATTTGAAAATTAAGAACAACAAGGGCAATACCAACAATTTTACAGACTGCCTCAGCCAAGCACTAATTGTGGTGCTTACCACGGTGCTCGCCTCTTATGGGCATGAGACTTCGGAGTGGCCGCATCTTTACAATTTTGATCCATAATTTGGAAACACATACAAGAAACTCCTGGAAGGTAAGAAAGTTCCAAATTTTCACCTCAAGGATGCATTTTTATGCCACTTGGGACACCTCTGTGTTCCTTTAAGCAAGCGTGCCAAGATGATTTAGGAATTTCACTACAGTCGAGTTTCTGTATATTTCCGAGTGGAGAAAATAGCGGCAGTACTACATAAGTATTTATATTGGTCAAACCTTTGACATGATGTTGGTAAGTGCATAAGATCCTTCATTTCCTATTCCATCAAAAAACTGACCATCAACAATAAAGGCCTATATAATTTGTTGCCTACCCCTAGTTGACCTTGGGAGTCCATCTCCATGGATTACATTTCGGGCCTTTATTCTACCAAGCATGGAAATGCCTGTGTCTTTGTGGTCACCAACAAATTCTCTAAAATGGCCATTCTTGTGAACTGCAAGAAGAGTATCACAACATGAAATATTGCTAAAATCTTATTTGAACGATAGTGGGTGCACTTTGGGATCCTAGAGTCCATTGTCTCATATCGGGACAACATGTTCCTAGGCACATTTTGGTCAAGTCTCTGGTCGATGTTGGATACCAAGTTCACTAAGTCCATGACTTTCCACCCCCAAACTGATGGCCAAACAGAGATCGTCAACAGGATGATTGTCCATATTATATGCATGTACAACTCGAATAATCCATGCACATGGGATGAAAGCCTCCCTTATGTCCATCACAGCTACAACCGAGCTCTCAATAGCTCATCTAGATGCAACCCCTTTCAAGTGGGGTTGGGATTCTAGCTATCATGTCCCATTGATGTGCCAATACCATTTGCAGCTACTCATGAAGATTCGGCTCATGCCCAGTGTGAAGCTGAAAGAGCGAATAGCTTCATTGAGAGCATTAAACATGTCCACCAGTAGGTCCATTACATATTGAATAGAGATAATGCTAAATACAAGTAGTGACATGATCAACATTGGGTGCCACATAAGTTCCACTAGGGCGACAAAGTTTGGCTACATTTGTAGAAGGAGTGCCTCACTAGACCCCACTGCAACCTTCACCAGCTCTGATATGGGTCATACACCATAACCAAGGTTGTATGGTACAATTCCTTTGAGCTCAACATTCCACCATTCCTTGGTCTGCACCCAGTGTTCAATGTGGACTGCCTTCGGCCATACTTTCAACCCTTATTGGATACATCCGAGATTGCATAACAAATCACACCAACAGAGTTAAACCCATACTACATGGAATGGGCCACAACTTACTAGATCATGGACACACAAATAATGAACACTGACCAACATAGGATCCATCTATATTTAATTTTTAAAGCAGGCCAACTCCTTCACTAAGGCAAGTGATTCAGTACCATGGACCAGGTTCAATAGAAATTTCCTCACCTCATGGAGGCTCTACACGCAATGGGGACCATTACTTCCTAAGGAGAGAGGACTAATAAAGGTGGATATTGGTGGCCACCCACCTATTCCACCTATACCTCTAGTCGATTCCATTTGATTTCATAAATTTCATTATTTATAGCAGCATTTACTATTTTTAGCATTTTTTCAGTTCTTGAACTTTCGAAACAGTTTTAACCCACTAAACGGAATCTTTTTGAGGTCCGAAATAGGATCATAGCCATAGGAAGGGGCCTGCAAAAAATATTTTAGTACTCGTAGAGATATTTCCAATAAGGTAGTGTACACACCAAACTAAGATAATATGACCAAGTTACGACCCTAGGAAGTTGGTTTCCCAACTAACCCCAACAGTGACCAAAAACTCTTGTCATTCCATCTGCTAGGGCTAGGGCTTCGACTGTTTAGGATTTTCCCTTTTTTTTTAATAATAAAAATTCCATTTACCCTCATTGTAACATATTTCAGAGTCATGTAGCAACCACATCTCTTCTCAGAGATAAGCTACCATCCTCGAAGCTAGTTTATTTCCATTCTATATGTAAGCATATTTCACTTCTTTGATATTAATGAAATTAATTTTTATTTATGTTACACTTCTATATTTATGTTTATATATGTATTAAATTGTTTTTATGCATGCATAAGTTTGGATCAATTTCAAGGCACCATTTTGGAGAACATTGATTTACATGATAACGATAAGGAGACTATTGAACTATACGAACAGTTGAAAAGGCTCATTTATTCATTGCTCAACTTCAACATGATAATAAGGAATTAAAGAATAATATTTTGGAAAAGGTATCTAAAGCTTATGAATCTAAACAAAAAAATTATGACAACTCCACTTTCCACCAAATATAAAGGTAAATGAAAGATAGATGTTGAGGACATCTCGGAGCTAGAGACCTCACAATCAAGAATCCCTGTAACCATATCTTTAGCTAGGAAATTGGAGCTACAACAAGAAATATTGATGAAAGGAAATTTAATGCAAGAGAAGAATAAAAATGAGTTATATGAAGGACAACACACTTTCCACAAGCTAAGGAATCAGCTGAGGAAATATCAGCATAAAAGATGAAAGTTCTAAACAAAAGATACATGATCACTTGAATAGTTGTGGGCCATCATTGTTTAAAGGTAAGGATATGTTGAGTAGAAATATTCCCCTACATAGAAAGCTTAAGAAAATTTACAGGAAAAATATCACCTTGAAAATGGAGTTGAAGGCTAGTAAACAGGAGTTACATGAGGCATTGCAAGAAAAACAGAAGGAAGAAAGAGGAAATCTGGACTTGTTAGCTGAGGAAACTAAGGCTTGAATTTAGATAGGTAACCAAAATGAATTTTTTTTTTTTTCCATTTATTCCGAGTGAACTATTATATATCAATCATATCCTCACATTCCTGGAAAAAAAAATGCAAAGAAGGCAAGTGACATAATAACACTGAAAATTTGTTGCACTAATATCAAAGGCATTAAGATTTAGTAAAGGATCATAGTTTTGGAATTCCTTTTGCGCATGGAGGTTCAAAGAAGGTTTTTAAGGTTGTAAACATCATCTACCAACTATTTTTCTCCATCAGATACTTTAACACCTGGTCAAATCCATGCAAATGAAGCTCGTTGCGCTCAGTCATTGCGCATTTGTTGTAGGTGATGATTTTCAAGAAGGGAGGTTTCCAATTTGGATAAATGTTTCTTAATAGGTATTTTATGATTTAGGGTTTGTCTTCCACATGTTTTCCACATTCATAAGTATAGGATATGGTCAGAAGTATGCAAATTATGGATTCGTTGCACTCAGTTGTTGCACTTTTGCTGAATAAGGAAGTAGAGTAGAAAAATTGTTGCGCTTCCACACAATCAATGGTTTGACCTTTCAATTCGACTCTAGGCCTCCTAAAATTGATGCATATGGATATGAAAAGTGTCTTGAAGTATTTTTGATATCCGAATCTCACCCTCATGCAACAATTCAATGTAAATATTTAGGTATATTAAAGATTCCTCTAGTCAAAATTGTTTCCTAATTTGTAGAAGGTGGTTCTATATTTGTCGCTACAAGCATAAAAATAAATATTTTTTGGGGAATTACGTTCCTAAATGGAGGAAATAATATTTTTTGATGTATATATGATTTATTTTTTATTGAGAAAATGGTTTTTCAGTGTGCGATAGAGAAGAGACATTGTTCATTGTATAGTTTCAGTTGAAGTTTCAGTGAATGATGAAGGTCGAAGTCTACTTGTTCAAGGGTTCCTATGTCAATAAATTATGGTGATGTTTATCTCATGTTATGTTTCTTTATATTCTATTATTTCCATGCTTGAATTGTATTTCTTCAGTGTTTCGTTAAATAAATTCATTTCATAATTCACTTTTAGGTTCTCTGCTATAAGTAACTAAATATTTTAGTGTTTTTTTCTTCCATCATAACATCTAAAATTCATCCTCAAGTAGATGCTTTAGATATTATCAATTTCATTATTCCTCTACTAACCCCTCTACAATGAAATTTTGATAAAGACACCATAAATATGTCCTATCTTTCCCGTTTCTAAGGATCCTTCATTTTCCTATCTCTTCACTGAAAATAATTAGATTAATTTGACTCCATGCCCAATGGACTGTCCTTATCCCCTGCCTTCAAACTGTTGAAAATATCCTATCTTAATCCATATACCTAGCCTAAGATCTAGAATATTCATAAAAGAGAACCTTCTCTAGGTTTGGAAGTCCTAGCTTCTAGCCCTAAATATTGGTTTTCAGTTACCTTTGGGTTCCTCTCCTCGACCTAGAGGAATTACGAAGTGCTAACACAACATAATCAATGGTTTACTGTTACAGATTATCAGAAATTAATAAAGGTTGAGTCTTGTAAGGATTTGATTATTATTTAGGACATGCGGAATGGTCTCCCCAATTATTTTAAATAGAGGTTTCCAATGGGATTCCTATATTTTCGTTTAGCCCTCAACCGAGCTGCTCGTTATACTAGTTCTCTATTGAAGCATAGCACCTGATGGATTGGGCTAAGATTTCATTTTCCAATCATTTTGTGCCCCTCAAAAAATTACCAAGCACGTATCCATTGGGATGAAATGGAGGAAGATACTTTGCTGCATGAGTTGGAATGTTTCCTATGGTTTTATTATATCGGAGAATTTGGCCACCCTTCATATTCTTGGAGAAATGTGCATGTAGGATTTCCTGAAGAGGAAGGCAAAGATGCATGAGGACATGAACCAAAATCAGTAGGGGGTAGATGATGAGCTACGAAGTTGGATTTTTTGCTACAAAATCATCCACCCCATTTTGACAAATTATCTTACTTTTCCTTTAAAATCACCTTCAAAATCCTAATCTTTAGCACGAGCAACTAAGGTATGAAATGTGTGTATTATATTTCTTAGTCGCATTTGAGATTAGAGCTAAGGAGTAGTTTAAAGAGTAACTTGTATGTTTTAATTATATTTTTTTAATAAACATGAGGAAATAATTCAAAAATGTCGAAGTCAGAAAAATAAAATGATTTGATGCATACACAAACGACTCACGAGGAAAAATGTGGCATGTTGGAATTTTTATGGAACGCTACAAAAATGGAGAATGTGCGCGAAGTATCTTTTAGGATTGTTTGGTGTTCTATTCATATGTTGTCCTTTAATAATTTCACATGAACTAATTAGACATGCGCTCACTTCATGGATCCTCTCCAAGACCAAAAAGGGTGATAAATGTCTCATGAACCAACACAGTAATGGTCAAAATGCCTCGGCATGCAACAATTTTTGTGTCGCCGAGGAAAAACTTGGCAACTTTCATAAATTAATACTATTGTTTCTAGTTATATTTAGAATTGATAAATTATGAGGAATTTGTTTTGGATGATGAAGCCTCTGAATTTAGATAGTATGTTAGGATGTAGATTCTCTTGTTTATTACAAATATGTATGTGTGAACTTAGACACAATATGTTAAATTATGTCATAATTTTGTTTAATATTCATTATTTGATTAAATTGATATGTTGAGTTTGTTTTCATGAATTCTAGTTATTATGCGAAGGTCGAGCCTCAAGTTGGTCCCGCTCAAGTTTTTTTCAGAGAGAAAAAAACGTTGTATTATATTAAGATATAAACAGTACATAGACCACATTGGTCCCGCTCAAGTTAATTTCATGCGTTACATTTTCCTGCAATGATTTTTGTGTGTTTTCTTATTGCAGTATGTGTGTGTTTCTTTAAAAGTTATTAAATGAGGGTCAATCAAATTAATGTGCACATTGTTTTTAATTTCAAATGAAATTTTTGTGCTTTCTATTTTTGTATTTTCTCAGGACATTTTTTTATTTGGGTGTGTATAGAGGTGATTCATGCACAGTTGTTTCATAATCGATGGTGACTGCTGCAAAACTGCAGAAATTGCTGCAAAATCAAAGCCTGATAGGAATTCCACTTATAATCGGGATAGTAACCTTGATATTAAGTGTTGATTTCAACTCCAGCACTTAAGAAAATTCTAACTAAACCAATTTTAGTATTTAGACCCCACTTGGCCATGATTTTCCATCACCTGTAGGTTTTCTTGCATAAGAATTGGTAAGTAATTTGGTACTTGTGCATATAACATGGAGACCTCACAATTCTAACAGACCCTAGGTTGAAAATTAAATGATTATTTGATTTTTCTTCATCATTCCATATATATAGAGACAAGTATTCACACTGTCATTTGGAATTTGTGTCATATTTGACTTATGAGTCATCTTCTCTTCCCAAATGTTCTATTAGGAATTATATTCTAGTTTATTCTGCAAATGATGACAATGAGGATTAAAATATGCCTATTTCTACTCACCTTCCCAAACAAGTCCATACAACATAAAAAATAGTTGATTATCCTATAAATCAACACCATACATGTTCACAGTTTCAATGAGCCTTCTCTATTTTAACTCAATTTTAAGAGGCTCATGATCAAGAGAAAATTTTGGAATATTTTTCGACTGTTACAATCATCTCTATAAGAGAACTATAACATTTCACATTTAATTATCAAACCAGGGATCATCTTGTTATTGCAAGGCCGCATGCAAAATATATGCAGGTGTGGGATGTTTTTCTAGTGCTTCTTTTCTAATGGTCATGTAGTTAATAAATTAACACTTGCATATCCAATCGCACTCAAATAATCAAATATAGGAACTTCAACCCAAACATAAAATCCTCAACCAATCACAAGCTTCTTACTGAGAAAGGAAACAACAAAAAGCATCGCGCTGAGAAAAACACCCTATCTAATTGAATTTCTCTTCTACAAGTAACAACTCAACTATAAACCATCACCAAACCATTCTATAAATCATACTAACTATAAGTAACAAGAGTGAAAAATAATACTATATGAGTCATGCTACACATGACAGAAAATAAATCATCAATGGGTCATAAACTAGATCATGCTACAAGTAATGAGAACAAATCTATGAGAGATAGGAAATGAACCAAATTGTAATTAGAATACTTAAACCACCCAGTAAGTATCAACATCTGAATTATTATCCTACCATAATTAAAACTATTCATCCATAAATCAATATAGCATAATATCTTTGAAGAAACATGTTGTAATGACGCAGGTCCACCCCTGCAAAACCCAGAATCTTCCCACTCTCATGCATATACAAAATGCATCTCAAAATTTTGCCCGAATACGACTCTAAGTCTGGAAATTTCAACATTTTCTTCATGCGTAAGCTTATCAAAACGTATGATCTTCACCACTCAACCCATAACCAAGGATTCTATAAAATCCAATAACTCACATTTGTCTCAATTCAAAAGTTCCAATTTCTTTAATTAAATCTCAAAGCATATGGATGTTATGCATTCATCGATCTTTACACTCTAATTAAAGTACCATCTCATAAAATGATACATCACCCCTTATTAACCCAAATGCTAAGTATTTAAAGTAAACAAACCTGGATTCATTTATTCGTTCGCCTTTGCTTTAAAATCTCAACCTCATTCACAGTGAGTTTGTAATGCACCAAAATTGCTCTCACGTTGTGCATTTAAATTTCGTCCTTAATTCTTCAGACTTCAACTCTGCATTGATTCTGCGTTCCATCGAATGCAATCAAACTTTCAACTGTGGTATTTCAGACTTTGTGTTTTCAACGGTTCCATTCAAACATCATCGAACTTCATGATTTCAACAACTTCACTTGGCGTTTAATGCTGTTCAAAAAAACGCTGTCAATTCAAATGCAGATTCCAATTAACTATTCAACGCCTTCAATTTGATAATCAAATTGGGTTTTAAAACAACACTGCTCTTTGTTTATAGACCCGTACTCTACGCATCGGTTTTTTCCAGCGTTTGGAAATTGCATCTATGTTCATTTGAATTGAGGAATCGATGGTCATAACTATAAATTTGTGTTATATACTATCGATTATAACAGCAAAGAACTAAACCAATTCAACAACCAATCGATGGCTATACATGTTCATTTATCACAGCAAAGAGTCAAACTCCATATCGACCAATCACAGCAAATAATCGATGGCTATCACTTACACATCGATTTCTCTTTACAAAACAATTTTTCTCAGCCTATAACAAAATCGATCACAGATTTTTAACCAATGCTATTCAGATACACTGCCAATGGAAAATGTATAATCACTGAACATATTCACCCAATCAGCGATTCCACGTAGGGAAAAAAACACTTACAGTTTACATATGAAACACTTACTGGTAAAAAAATCGATTTGCACAGAGGTTTTTTTTTTTTTTTTTCAGAAGAAAAAAACGTTGTTTATATTAAAAATATAAGCAGTACATAGTCAAAATAATCTCAAGCTGTTGGAGGACAGCGAGAAAACCACATATATTGGCCAATAGAGAAATGCTCCCATTGGAAAGATAGAGCAGTGAATATGGGAGTGGCCACCACATAGGAGGAAAAAATCCATCCTTTACATATATGCTCAACTTGTGGTGCGAGCAAAAAGCGTAACAGTAAAGATTGATTATGGAAAACATATGAGGGAAGCATATGGAATGACAAAATATAAACAGGAATAGGCAGATGAAATATAAGATTTGATGTTTAAAAGACCAGAGGCAAGGATCCGAGTCATTCCAGTATTTTTCTGAAGAAATGATGTGTAAAAACTAAGAAAATCACATTAGACTGGAACGGAAGATAGCAGTAGGGGCCATATTTGTAGTAAATTGGTATATGCATATGAAAACAAGATATGCCCCATACTGTGTCCCATAAAATTAAGCAGCCTCGTATGTATTATATTGAACAGATGACGTATAAGAGAGTTTTGTCATTAGCAATGTTAAAACATACGCCACATTGTTTATCCTGTGGAGAAACTATAAAATCGAGCTCGCTTGTATGATGTTCTAAACCGGCACGCTTGAAGATAAAATTCTGGCTCGCTTGATATATTGTTAACCTGGCTCGCTTGATGAGTCTCTCCTGAAAAATATCCTCTGGGTCGCTTGATAATCTGATAGCTCGATTCGCCTGAAAGAAAATCGCTGGCTCGCCTGAAATAAATAACTCTGGCTCGCTTGTAAACGCGTCTCACTTGGTATGGCAGAGAAGTATATATCGTATGACAGAGTCGCCACAGCCACCAAAATTGCTAAGAAAAATCGCCTCGGCTACCTAATAGACATAGTAACAACATATTAAGGAATCGGAATAGCATCTTGCCAAAAAATATTACCATCTCTGAATAGTTGAACCTGCATGATCCCAAAAACAGAGACTAAGCCTTTTTTTGAGAGCCCGTCAGCCCTGGTGTTGTTTTCCTTGTATATGTGGGTGATTGGTGGCTTATTGAGTAAGGACCATAATCTTCGAACCCTGCACACCCAGCCCAGAAGATCTGGCCGCATCATAGTTGTGGTGTTAGTAATCCATCCAATAACAACCTGAGCATCCCCATACACATGTATATTCTGGAGCTCTAAAAAGGCAGCAATACGAAGACCACCCCACAGTGCAATAATCTCCACTTTGTTATTGGAACCATGACCTCCATTCCAATGAATATGTACCCGCTCCCTCTGTGATATTTTGATCCATGCACCGCACCCCATTTCTCCATCCACACAAGCGCCATCGAAGTAAACAGCCGGTATAGCCATTTCATGAGGCCGGATACGGACAGAGCAGTCTGTTATATGCACAATGGGAGAGGAGCGCTCCTCCAACCATTTTAAGATAGCAGAGAATATACGAGGAACGTGGAAAGGCACGTTGTCAAATATCAGCTTATTCCTCTCTAACCATACCTCCCATATAAGGTAGAAAGGCAGAGATCGAAATTTACCCCGTTTCTTGTCCCATTCCTTGGCAACGGACATAAAATCGTCTGGAGACCATGTTGGATCCATGAAATGGGCAGCAAAAAGACGCCACAAATTCACAACAATTAGGCATCGAAAAAACAAGTGATCATTTGTCTCGAAATCTGCACAGCATATATGGCATCTAAATGGCCCAAAAAAACCTCTCTTAATCAAGTTTTCCCCAATGAGTACCTTGCCTTTCCAGAGCAGCCACCCAAAGAGCACAATCTTTGTTGGCATTTTCCTCCCCCAGAAAGAACAGAATGTAGTGGACATCTGATCCTAGTATGAAGCAATGTTGAGGCTTCGATATGTATCTTTGACAATTGGGATGCCTGCATTCGTTGGCCCATTCCAAACTATGACATCACCCCCCGCATCCCAACAGAAGCCCGCAGCCCGTAAAGCGTCTCTAAACAACTCTCATTCATCAGCCTCCGGACCCATCAAGCCCAATTGGAGAGCAAATTTAAATTCAGGAGCGCCATGGGACCAAACCTGAATTGTCTATGCAAGATATAAGATGCCCCTGTGAGCAAGCCGATGAATGAGCTGTGGGGACGGTGCAGCAAGTGATGGGAAGCCAATCACCGAATTGAAATTCATTGGGATATTACCGCCATCCCGAAACAGCCACGCCAGCCTGTCCGACACATGGTGGGCAACCTTCTTGAAACTGCTCCAGATAATCGAGATACAGCGGGGTTGAGAGAATTGCATGCAAAATATTTGTATATCACCCATGATATATTTACTCCTAATGACAGCGGTCCAAATGCCATTTCCATGAATGGCCCTCCAAAAAGACTTTATAAGCAGTGGTTTATTGAATATCCTTGTGTTGAGGATACCCCAACCGTCATGTTCTTTTGACCTGCAGAGGCGCTCAAGTTTGCAGAGGTGTATTTTGTGAACCATCTGAGCACCACCCCACAGAAACTTAGCAATAATGATGTTTATCATTCTAATAATACCATCAGGTAGATAATATAAGTGTCCCCAGTAAACCATCATCTGAGAGAGCACCGCCTAGATCATAATGAGCCTGCCCCCTAAGGACAACCATCTGTGTGACCATTTGAAAATCCGTCTACGAATTTTGTCGATCAGCCACATCCAATCCTGGGATTTGTATCCACATGGTTTGATCTTAAAGCCCAGATATGTGATACCAACATAAGCCTCTCTATAACCAACCCCCATAAAATCTGCAATAAAGGTGATCTCCCGTATGTCTCCATATTCATATATGAGGAATGATTTGTTTTTGTTGATGGCCAATCCAGTTGTTGATTCAAAACGTATAAACATGAGGTGAATATAGAACCAGTGGTTCCTTTTCAGGTAACCGAATAACAAAATATCATCAACAAATAAGGAATGGGAGCATGAAACCGTATTAGAGAAGGATAAGCCCTTTGTGTAACCCTGTTGCACCGCCTTGTGCATAATACAGCTGAATCCATCCATAATTAAAATCAAAATGAGTGGGGACAATGCACAACATTTCCGAAGTCCACGTTCAGCCCCAAAGAAAGGTGTAGGGATACCATTGATAATAATAGCATAACGAACCGTGGATATGCACGACATAATCCACCTAATGATCCTGATAGGAAGACCTATCTTCATCAGCACCAACCTAATGTAAGACCAATCAATAGAGTCATAGGATTTATGTAGATCGACCTTCATCATAATGGCCTCCCTCTTCTCTGTGCGAATAGAGTGTAATACTTCTTGCACAATAGCCATAGCATCATGTATAGAGCGCCCTTTAAGGAAGCCATATTGCTCATTTGAAATAAAGGTCGACAGAGTACCTTTTAGCCAATCAACAATAATCTTAGATGTTATCTTGTAAATAACATTACACAATGCTATCGGCCTGAAATCAGCAAATGAGTGGGGGGCATCCATCTTGGGAATAAGAGCAATGAATGTGGATTTTAGATTGGCAGGCATGAAGCCCCTTATTCGGATATGTTCCACGACCATAGTGATCTCCTCACCCATCAAGTCAAAAAAATGGATAAAAAATTCTGCGAGCCACCCATCTGACCCCGGGCATTTATCTTTTGAAAAAGACTTCAGGACCTTCAATACTTCATTCCCTGTGACAGCAGCATCCAAAGAAGAAATAGCGTCAGCATCAAAGAAGCGATTGACATGTTCCAGCAGCCATACCTGATTGTCATTGCTGATCCCGTTTTGTTTAGAGTAGAAAGTTGAGAAGTGTGCAAGCACCTCTTGTTGGATTTCCTGGCTTGTATGAACGACAGAGCCATCCGCCCTCGTAATACTCCAGATAGCATTCCTATTTTTCCGCCCATTTGCACATTTATGAAAGTATTTTGTATTCTGATCCCCTTCAGTGAGCCATGTAATTCTACTCATTAGACGCCAGGTAATCTCCTCAATTCTCAATATTTCTCTTTTCCTTACGCCAAGCCTCATAAGATTTTCTAATGTTTGCACATCTGGATAGCACATGAGAAAAGATGAAATAATCGACTCCATCTGCACCTGTATATCCAAATACTCAGCCCTCAGTTGCAATTTCTTCTTGCGTTCCCATGACTTGGATGCCGCCTTTATTTTCTGTAGTCTATGATGAAAATATTCCCATACCCCAGAAGACTGTAAATCACAATCAGCCCTCCAAATCCCTTCAACAATGCTGGTGTATTCGGGGTCCTCAAGCCATATTCTGTTGAATTTGTAAGGGCGTCCATAAACAGTCTGAGTGCCATGCCAAGTAAAAGTAATTGGCATATGATCTGAGATGTCAGCAGCCAATATCATTGATCTGGGGTCCCCCATGAGATCCAAAATTGTATCTTTAACCATCACCCTGTCAATTCGTTTTCCTATGAAGTTGTCACCTACACGCTTGTTGGTCCATGTGGGCGCGATTGGATGTGGCCTTATGTCCTTCAAACCATGAGAAAAGAAGAGATCATTTAAATACCCAGCCAATGAATCCATACGAGCGTATTTTCCCCAAATTTCATCAGCGTTTAGTGTGGAGTTATAGTCGCCCATCATGATGAGATTTGGGAGAGATAAGATGCCCGCCGCCTGCATTATGTTCCAGAAAACCGCCCGGTTTGAATATGGAGTGTAAATATTAATGATATTAAAGTTACCCTATAGGGCTCTAAGCTGACCTGATAATATAATACCCCCGAAGAAACTGAAAGCTCTGAAAGAAACATAATCTGGATTCCACATAGCAACCATACCCCCTGATAGGCCATTTGAGTTAATGGCAACCACTTTCCATCCTTTTTTAATATTAAGAAACAAATTAATAGCCTTAGATCGCTCCGACATAGTCTCCTGCCCCAAAAAAATAAAAGGATTCTTAGACATGAGCAATTCCTTCAGGCAATGGCATTTGGAGGCATTGCCCAACCCCCTTAGATTTAATGATATGATGTGAGTCATGGGGAAGATCGCCGAGGGTTGCTTGCTCTAAGCACCCTGGAGGAACTATCAGGACCATCATATTTGACAATGGGAACCTCTGAGAGGCCCACGTCATCATTAGAGAACAGAGATATTTATTTTAGCTTGCCTTTGTTGAGGCAACATGCAGCCTTTGCCTTCTTCTTTATAGATATAATATCCATTGACAAACCAGATGAGTGTTTAATGGCCGAGGTGATGGGCTTGTCAAAAACTGTTAGAGCTGCTAAGTCAAGGTTAGGATTTCCAAAAAGGGAGTCAATATCACTCCCGATATAGTTCCTGGGAGATTCAGATAGATTAATAGGACCATATTTGTCAGGAGAGGTATGTGGTGACACAAGATTTTTCCCCTTGGCAGAAGTATCTCCTAACAGAGTGCCAGAAGATGTACTCTCAGACACATCCCCGGAAAACATGTATGGTTTATATATGGGTAGATCCTTTGTAGGTGAGCGATTGTCCACAGATTGGATAGGAACCATAGGTTGTTTTTCAGCACCGCTAAAGTTGACCGGATTCCTTTTAATAGGTGATTTCTGATTGATATGAGCAGATTGTATGATGGGGTTATTCTCATGAAAAGTAGAATCTGTGGGGGCAAAGGAGGGGAATGATACCGGGGCATCTAGGTCGTCCAGAATGTTAATGGAGTGTGAGTAGGTGGAGTTTGACACCTTATCAGTCTGAGGTTCAAGAACTCTATAGATATTACAGCCAACAGATGGATGGGCAATAATATTAGATGGTAACACAGAATCAGGAATGGGAAGATCAACTTGACCCTCAGCATATTTATATTATTCTTCATCAAACAGTGTATGAGCAGTGTTACCTGTATGGCCACCTCCCGTCGGGACCGAGACCTTGTTATGTTGTCGGCCATCACCTACCACCTTTTGTCCCTTATCCGCCCTTGCAATGCGAAGCTGGAAAGGGCAATGTTCCCTGAGATGGCCAGTCTTGTGACAAATTAGACACTGAAATGGTATCCCCCAAAAATCGATACGTTGACGGTGTCGTCTATCGCCTCAGAGTAGATCAATGTCACCTGGAAGCCCGCCCACATAATCCATCTCGACAAGAAGCCAAGCGATCCTCTTGTCAGGAGCACCCACAATACTAGGGTCGATGTATTTAGTGGATCCAATTGAGTCTCCAATAGTCCGCAGCGCCTTGAGGGTCCAGAATTATAATGGCAAACCAGGAAGCTTGACCCAAACCACCTGACTTCGCGGAGCCTCCAATACCGGGTTAAAACCGATATACCATGGAATGATTTGCATGAAGTTGCGCCCTCGTACCCATGTCCTGTCTGTGATTTTGAATACGTCCCGCTCATCCATAAAGTGGATGCCGAACCACCCATTGAGGAGTTTACTTACTTTGGGCGAGTATCCGATAATGGATGACCATTTCTGATCAACTCAAGAGGCAATGTCAAAATCCTCCCTATCAGGAAACACCCATCGACACATAACAGCCCTTCTTTGTAAGCTATCCACTCTAATACAGAGATCTTCATAATCCAGGCTAACTTCTTTGATATCCATCTTATGTCTAAAGATGTTCCTCTTGCCATGACCAGCACCTCGTTGCTTATGCCTTCTGTTCTGTCGCCGTGAATAAACCTTAGGAGCAGAGTAGTCCTGAATTGCTTTTTTGGTAATGGCATCGTCCACTTCAAAATCATAGGAAGGGGTGCAACCGCCACTTCCAGCCTTGTCAATCCACGATATCCCGCATCCGATGCCACCCATTTTGAAATTACTTTAGCACAAGTCCAAAAGTCACTTCACCTGCACTGTCAGAAGGCCGCCATTTTGTAGTGTCGTCATCCCAGCACCCATCCAGACCAAAATAGCAAGTTCAGATAACCAAGAATCCTCCATATCATACCATAAATGATGTTTTAAACTATCAATAGGGAAAACAAATCCCTGAGACTTAATTCAGAATGATCAATCAGATGAATATTCGTACACATGTATTTTCCTTAAGCACAACACCAAGAAATGCCTGCATCCACCATTGATCATCTCAAAACTGCTGCATCTGCCACATATCCTGTCCGATCATCCCCTGTTACCGTCAGAGAAAGTGGATCATTCCGTGGATTTTCCATGTAAAGTCCATGTGAAGGTCACTACTCGTATGAAGATGATGAATCAAAGAGTAGGTTGATAAGAGACCCGAGTGTCATGGGCCATAACAGATGATTTAAGGGCAATGAATGCGAGAAGCCACCACTTCCAAGAATATCAGTCGTCAGACGAGCATCAGAAATATATTAAAGAAGAAAAATATTCCTAGTGAGGATATCCAGAACAAAATGTCAGAAATTGAATCCGGTAAGTAGCCGATCCATAAATGTCATCCATGCCGGGCAGCAAAAATAGTATTATAGTCACAGCATATAAGCCTCGAGAATCTTGGGATGATCAATGGCAGTTCAAAACAAAATCCAAAGAAATAAATTCATCGATACATCAAAAGGAATGGGATTCCCAACCCTCGGAAAGGATATCAACGGACCCTACCACAATCAACCTAAATTTTCCAAATATAGATGACCAGAGAATTAATATTCAACAAGGACGGTACATCTAACATGTCATACATATGAAAATTTGAATATGCTCTGATAATGAAGGATGTGAAAATAACCACCGATGGATCCCCGGAAAACCAGTCCAAGATACATCTAGACGTTACAGCAGCAACAACATTAGTATCCTGGTATTGCCACCACCATTTGAGAAACCGGAAAAACAGCCCTTAATCCAGATAGGATCTAGAAATTACAGCAGCAACAGCAATAACATCCTGGTATTACCCACCACCTTTCGTGAAGATGGACTCCAATACTCTTACAAGGTCTAGAAATAAAAAAGTAGTCGATCCACTTATACCATCTAGAAAACCAGCTCTTTGACATGCCATATACAAAATCAGTTGAATCAGAAGATGATTCAAAGGATGATAATTCTGCCTAATTAATCATCCGCCCTGAACTGTTTGTAGATAGCCAATAGAATGCGTATGGCCACGATAGAGAGTAAGATAATCATACATATCTTAGTCTCTTCAGATAAAGACATAGATAAAATTCGAATAGGATGATGCACCCAACCACGCACCAACCAGAAATAGGTATTCTAAACGAAAATATTGCAACTCGAATGGTTCAACAATAGCCACCAAGAGCAACAACACTTTGTCCTCATTGGGTTCCAGCTATGAAATATGAATGAGACCAGACTTAACTCAGCCAAAGTTATAAAACACATTACACATGATTCAGCATTAGCCACCAAAAGCAACAATGATTTGTCCACATTGGGTTCCAGCTAAAAACATTCAACATTAGCCACCAAAAGCACCATCAAGATGACAACATTGGGTTCCAGCTAAAAACATTTTTCATTAGCCACCAACAGCAAAAACAGATTGTCCTCATTAGGTTCCAGCTAAAACCATCTTACCAAATAGTTTCATGGACATCGACCTCCTCCAACTATCTCCCATCCTTCTGTTGCGTACATTGCAGTTTTGGAATCAATGACTGTCATCGCACCCAGCTTCCAGCAAATCCTTCCATTACTTCAACACTGTGATTGGCTTTAAAATCTAAATTCCTTATGTGTTGCTGAGTGTCCCCTCAACATGCTGGCTCGACTTCACATGGAGAATACAGATGTTAACGCTGTGTATATTCTATACATTACAATCTGCAATTTAATCATGCATTAATTAAACAGTGAAATCGATCTTTTCAAACCAGATATGAAATTACCCATGTGAATTGAAATTCGATTTACTCCAACATGAATTGATACTAACTTAAAATCGACTCTCTCCCATATGCTTTTTCACAGAAATACAAACATTCAAACATTCCGGAAGCCGAATTTAACCAACCACATATATAATACACCCAGAAATTTCAAACAAATCCTCTATAAACAAATATAATTAATTACAAAAATCTTCTTCATCCATGGCCAGATTTTCAAATCGATGGCCCTTTACAAAAGCCCGTAGGCTTGCAGACTTGCTATCCAAACTTCACTCGCAATCACTCTATTCTACCTGATCTCTTTTTGCCTTTGAGGCATATCAATTTATACAAAATTGAATTGAACCAATTTTAGGTTCAAATCCCCTTATTAACTCAACAAACCCTCAAATATCTCAATACCCCTAAAAGATAGATTTTTATCCCTAAAACCTTGCAACTAATTCTAACTTAGGCTTTATGATTATCTCTTATATATCTCTCATCTAATTTCTCTCAACATTACAAATCCTCACATATAATTAAATTAAAATATAATTTAATCACTCAAAATCTCACTAATATTTACATAATTTAATATTTTCTCAAAAACATGAGACCCCTAGGTTTAATAAAAATACAAGGTATTTTCCCGAGCTAGTGCTCCTGCATCAAACTCCCAAGGTTGAAAATGATCATGATCTCCTGATCATGCATTTTAAATTTTTGTTCACCTGGATCCCACATTTTGTTCTGCAACTTATCATCTATATCTGTTGTCGTATGCTGCTTTTCTCCAGGTCTCCATATTTTATGTTGTCTTGCTCCACTCGCTGGACTTTCACAATCTGTCTCTGTCTTCTTCCTCTGAGATACTTTCAACATGATTCTTCTGATTAATTCAATTTCTCGGTCGAATAAATCTCCAGGCTGTTGATTTCTTGCTGTCTGTTGAGCTAAGATGGCTTGCTCAGTTCTTACTCGCTCTATTTGTACTGTCACTTGCTGACTTCTTGCTGCCACCCAATCATCCATGCCCTCTTGTCTTCTGAAATAGAAAACTTCTTCTCTGCCTTCTCCTATCAGCAACTTACTGGACTGGTGCATTATACATTCCTTTTAGCTATCTTCATCTCTCTGCATCTGTAATTCCCAATTCTGAAATCGAGATTCTTTCTGCACTGAATCTCGATCATTCAACATCATGTCCTCATCCCATGGATTTGAAATTTCCACAGAATTCTCATTTTTCTCCTTCATTTCATTGCTCAAATGTTCTTCAGCCTCTGCAACAATACCTGCATTCACAAAACACTTGTTAAAATAAAAATCATAAGGCCTCGGTGCCTTACTTCCCACTGTCAGCTCTTCAGTGTGCTGATCCCAATCATTCTTGAGACTATCAGTTAGTCTCTCCTCAGCATCATCCTCCTCGAAAATGTCTCTGTGTTCTTGTTCATAAAAATGAACCTCTTTATTTCCATTCATCTCTGTCTTTATATTCTGAACACTTATCCTTTGTGCTTCTAGTCTCTGCTCTAGGACACTTAACTCATGCCATAAACCTGTCATCTCCTTTGAGAAAATTTATGTGCAATCTTCAATACCTTCACAAGCCAAGCTTTCTGTTGTCACCATCTCTTCATCTTTCATTAGAACATAATTCTGATCCTCAAATTCTGCAATAAACTCAGTTATCTGTCCATCACTTTTTAATTGGCTATTTAATAAAAACAATTTGTCATTATCAGCATTTATAACAAATTTATCATCAAATACAACTTCATTGAAACAATTTCTTTCACAAAACAAGGAATTTATGAATTCCTTTTGTTGTTGTAATTCAATCTGACCGTCTTCTGATAGATAATAGTCATCATATGTGACTTGGAAACCTTTGACTTTACTCACCACAGTTTCATCACATGAACTGTCTTCTTCAATGCCTGCATTCACACATAACTTGTCAATTTTAAAATCACAAAGTTCAATAGTCTCAACTGTTGGTTCATATACCAGCTCTTTAAGCTGATCCTCTTCTTCATTCACAAGAACTTCCTCTTGTACTGTAACAGCAAAAGTATCACTTCTTTCTTCTTCAGAGTACTTATCTCCTGAAAGACTCTTTTCCACACTTGCGACAACTTCACAATATTGTGCATCCTCTTCAGTAAAACCTGTAATCACATCACAATTGTCAGCTACAAAAACACAAGATTTTACATCATCCAGCTGATCTGGATCTGCCCAATAGTTCAGGAAATCATCAATGATCTCCTCTTCTGTTTCACCAATGGAAACCTTAACTTTCAACTCAACTGCTCTGAGTTGTGTACGCCCCAATTGTACATCCCTCATCTGCACGAGCTCCCTCAGCTCTTCTGTTAACTGCATGTTTATCTGTCGATCTCTTTTATTTTGTAGCCTCTGCCACTTCACTCTCTTCCTCATGCTCCAACAATGTCTCTGGTCTTTCATATTTTCCTGTAACAATTCCATTAATAACTCGAGATAAATCGTGATCTCAGCTTTCTCTTTCTCATACTCTTCATCAGTCCACTGCTTCAATATGCCATTTTCCTTGGCATCCTTTTCCCTCATTCTACTTTGGCTTCTCTCTGAACCTTTGTTCTCTCCTTTATGACTTTCTGTAGTCATTTTCCTCACCCATGAGTTGCACCAAGCCTTTGCAACAGCAAACTCTCCTGCTGCCACTTACCTCACCAATCCCTTTCTCCGGATCTGGTCTCTTGGTAATCATCGGTCCTCTGCTGGAACCTTTCGAGCATTTCTCCACTGCTCCTTCAAGATTCTCTCATCTGCAACTTTATTCAACCTCTGTTGAATCTTCAGGTTCTGCCACTCGCTCTTAGAATCCCTTGCTAGAATCCTTCATCACTGCTCTCCAGCTGTGATCTGCTTCTTCCCGCTGAGACTTTCTCAATATGCCTGCAACCAAATTCTGCAAACTCACCTTCAAGATCCTGTTGATCTTGCTTCCTTCCTTAACTTCACTGCATCCCTATGTCACAATCCTCATTAGCTTCAAAATCAGATATTCATTCATCGTATGCAATTAACTCAATTTAAAAACTTGAATCTTCACACAGAGCTATTCCAGCTCTGATACCAAAATTGACGCAGTTCCACCCCTACAAAACCCAGAATCTTCCCACTCTCATGCATATACAAAATGCATCTCAAAAATTTGTCCGAATACGACTCTAAGTCTGGAAATTTCAACATTTTCTTCATGCGGAAGCTTATCAAAACATATGATCTTCACCACTCAACCCATAACCAAGGATTCTATAAAATCCAATAACTCACATTTGTCTCAATTCAAAAGTTCTAATTTCTTTAATTAAATCTCAAAGCATATGGATGTTATGCATTCATCGATCTTTACACTCTAATTAAAGTACCATCTCATATAATGATACATCACCACTTATTAACCCAAATTCTAAGTATTTAAAGTAAACAAACCTGGATTCATTTATTCGTTCGCCTTTGCTTTAAAATCTCAACCTCATTCACAGTCAGTTTGTAATGCACCAAAATTGCTCTCACGTTGTGCATTTAAATTCCATCCTTAATTCTTCAGACTTCAACTCTGCATTGATTCTGCATTCCATCGAATGCAGTCAAACTTTCAACTGTGGTATTTCAGACTTTGTGTTTTCAATGGTTCCATTCAAACATCATCGAACTTCATGATTTCAACAACTTCACTTGGCGTTTAACGCTGTTCAAAAAAACGCTGTCAATTCGAATGCAGATTCCATTTAACTATTCAACGCCTTCAATTTGATAATCAAATTGGGTTTTAAAACAACACTGCTCTTTGTTTATAGACCTGTACTCTACGCATCGGTTTATTCCAGCATTTGGCAATTGCATCTTCATTCATTTTAATTGAGGAATCGATGGTCATAACTATAAATCTGTGTTATATACTATCGATTATAACAACAAAGAACTAAACCAATCCAACAACCAATCAATGGCTATACATGTTCATTTATCACAGCAAAGAGTCAAACTCCATATCGACCAATCACAGCAAATAATCGATGGCTATCACTTACACATCGATTTCTCTTTACAAAACATTTTTTCTCAGCCTATAACAAAATCGATCATAGATTTTTAACCAATGCTATTCAGATACACTGCCAATGGCAAATGTATAATCACTGAACATATTCACCCAATCAGCGATTCCACGCAGGGAAAAAAACACTTACAGTTTACATATGAAACACTTACTGGTATAAAAATCGATTTGCACAGAGGTTACTCCTGCATACATTGCAGTTTTGGAATCAATGACTGTCATCGCACCCAGCTTCCGGCAAATACTTCCATTACTTCAACACTGTGATTGGCTTTAAAATTTAAATTCCTTATGCATTGCTGAGTGTCCCCTCAACATGCTGGCTCGACTTCACATGGAGAATACAGCCGTTAACGCTGTGTATATTCTATACATTACAATCTGCAATTTAATCATGCATTAATTAAACAGTGAAATCGATCTCTTCAAACCAGATATGAAATTGCCCATGTGAATTGAAATTCGATTTACTCCAACATGAATTGATACTAACTTAAAATCGACTCTCTCCCATATGCTATTTCATAGAAATACAAACATTCAAACATTCCGAAAGCCGAATTTAACCAACCACATATATAATTCACCCAGAAATTTCAAACAAATCCTCTATAAACAAATATAATTAATTACAAAAATCTTCTTCATCCATGGCCAGATTTTCAAATCGATGGCCCTTTACAAAAGCCCGTAGGCTTGCAGACTTGCTATCCAAACTTCACTCTTAATCACTCTATTCTACCTGATCTCTTTTTGCCTTTGAGGCATATCAATTTATACAAAATTGAATTGAACCAATTTTAGGTTCAAATCCCCTTATTAACTCAACAAACCCTCAAATATCTCAATACCCCTAAAAGATAGATTTGTATCCCTAAAACCTTGCAACTAATTCTAACTTAGGCTTTATGATTATCTCTTAGATATCTCTCATATAATTTCTCTCAACATTACAAAACCTCACATATAATTAAATTAAAATATAATTTAATCACTCAAAATCTCACTAATATTTACATAATTTAATATTTTCTCAAAAACATGAGACCCCTAGGTTTAATAAAAATACAAGGTATTTTCCCGAGCTAGTGCTCCTGCATCATGTAATATTCCCAAATTTTCACCTGATATTTGGAATATTAGAGTTCTTAACTTTCTTAATGAATTAAGTAAATAAAAGGGTGGAGGGACCCACAATCCTCAATATGAATAAATATCCACTTTTTGTGTGTGAATGTGGATTAACTAAGCCTAGATCTACATAATGAGGTAGTTGAGCAACTACTAATGTGAATGGAATTGGAGATCATCTCTCATTTATGATATAGATCATGGAGGTTGACACAGTCAACTAAGATGTTGAAGAGGTCAAACAGAAGATCATGGAGCATTCATGATAAGATGATGGAGTAAGTTGTGCAATTAATGCACACATGATGGAGAGGGTGTACATTGCACCTAGACATGATGGATGACTTGACTAGACAGCACAGTCAAACATGGAGGATCTTGTCCACATGCACAACGCATTTTAGATGAAGGCCAAGGCATGGGAAGGATCAAACTCTATATAATTAAGATGAAGGAAAGAATTAATACATGCTTGAGTTTATTGATGTTGTGGATCTGTTTAGATCTGGAATTGTCATGTGACATTCCATTTCTTTTTTGGGATGTTTAGCAGAGATTGCAAGTGTTTTTTAGCACAGGGTGTTCCTGGTCGGGAATCCCACCTCTTTCTTAGAGTATCTCTAGAAAGAGTATTGTACTTCATTCTACATCTGGCATTGGTGCCACATATATTTTCCTACTTTCTACAGGACATTCATATTCATAAATTGTAGATTTTCGAAGATCAGTTTGGAAGGTGGAGGTTGTCTTCAGTATTTCAGTTGGAGAACTGGTGAAGGTTTATTTCTATCACCTTGGGCTTAAATATCAACATTCCTAGAGCTTCATATTAGATCTAGAATCAGGCCAAATTTATTGACCTCCTAGCATCAGTAATACCTTCAGGAATTACGCTGTCCATTTTGCAGATCCAAAAGGAGGAAGGAAGTTACTACCATTTCAGCTAGTAATCCTGTGAGGGATCATTCCCTCAGCTTGCCATCAGTATTTCCTTCAGCCTGGAGTTTATTGCAGCATATTTCAAAAGAAGGCCTCTCTTTCCATAACAGTGCAGTTTCTATTGGAAGTTGCGTTACAGAAGCTGTAATCATCATTAGAGGATTAAGAAGCTAGATCTAGAGCTTCTAGCTTGTAGATCTGAAGGATGGATCAGCCCTTCAATCTTATATCTGATCTTGTGACATATTTCAGCCATCTATTTGTCAGATCTAGCTTTAGATATATAATTCCGAGTAGATCAAGGATCAAATCCTAGGAGGGTGATTTTCCAAAGTTGTAGATCTGGAAAATCCTTTCTGAGTTATCTTGGGAATCCATCACATTGGCCATATCATGAATCTTGGCATCATCTGAGCTCCATATTTGAGTAGATATGCATTTTCCTTTTCAGCCTATAGTCATATATTCATATTATACTGGAGGGATAGCAAAATATTTTCTTTAGTGGCTCTCCAGTTATGCAGTGCCTATTGTGGCATGTTTTCAGGGTGATTCTAGGCCATCTCTTTGGCTAGATATCCTCATATTTTGTACATTGTGTAACTGAAACTTCTCCAATATAATAAAATGGCTCAACTTCTCTGTATACTCTGTTGTTTTCCTTAGATTTATTTTTTATCTTGATACAGTTCTCATATTGTGTTTGAGTATTATTGCATTCTCCCTATTGGGATATTATAGTGGTATCGAAGCATGATATTTGGTTCAAATTGTGGACACTTCATCTTTTGCATCAAAATAAGAAGTAGATAGATGAGATCTATCATGAAGGAGGATAATTTTGTCACTTCTCTCTTTAGATCAATGCAATATCTCTCTAAGGAGCTCTATCAAATGAATAAGGAAAGGAAAAGGAAGGATCCAAGAACAAGATTTGAAAAGGAAGGTCCAAGCACTTCCTATCAACAAGGAAGAAACTCAGAGAATCATAGATCTTCTCATAGATAAACTATGCCCACTTTCTTTAAATAAGGTGAGAGGTATAGAAATGAAGAAAGAAGAAAACCTGAGACTCATGAGACTCTCAGTTTGTATCTTGAAGAGTACAAGGAACAGTCTAGAGAATTCAAAGAGAGTCTAATTCTCCAAGAATTCTTTGAACTCAGAGAAGAAAGAAGATCCTATAGCATCAATATAAGGAAGAGGAACAATAGATTCTATTTTCCTACATTTGATGGGTCTTCCTCAAGCAATGTTAAGGCTTAGAGGAAAGAATTAGATTCATTTTTCATGCTACATACTCTGGCTGAAAAAAGAGGTTGTCCAAATTGCAGCACTTCATCTCTTAGGTGAGGCCAAGGATTGGTGGTTTAGTCACATGGAGCATGCAAAAGTGACTAAATATTCAGATTTCTTTCACAAGTTGAAGAATAATTTTGATGTAAAGAAGACAGATATGAGCCACAAAGAGACATTTCCTAAGGAAACAAAGGAGGATGTAATTCTTGTCACTCTGGATAAGAAGTCACTTCATTCACCACCAGCTGTAGAAGTACTTGCATCTAGAGAAGAGAAACTTGAAATCTTGCAATATAGTCTTGAAATATTGACACATAGAGTCCCATGCATGATTCAGGAGATGCATGAGGAAGAGGAGGAAGATTCCAGTGCTGGTACATTGGTAGAAGAGCATCCATCTCTCTTACCAGCAGTTGGAGACACCATTATCCTGGTTGCAGGAACTCTTGTGTTCTGTCAAGAGGTTCCCACATATCAGTTGATCCAACGTATGCATACACATTCATCACCTATTTTTTTAGTAGATATTATTGAAACTTATGGGGAAATTCCATCAGGGCCAATGCATGAGCAAGGGTTAGAACAAAATGTTGATTTGAAGCAGCAAGTTATCACAGCGCAAAGGACCCTTGATCTAATCAAGGAGGAGATTAAAATCTATCCTAGTTTGTCATGGATGGACTACATTCAACCTCTTGATTTGAAGTGTAGAGTTTCAGAAGAAGGGATGAGCATGATCCTATGTATGATGATTGGTTATGATATCAGTATTGTACCTTTCTTTGAGACAGTAAATGTATTATTTTGCAGATCTACAGCGTTGTCACTTAGTAGCAGTGATAATGAAGAGACCCCATTATTCTTAGAGAATTATGAAGGTAGCTTCACTCATGAAGCAATGGAGGATAAGATGATGAAGGGTAGACATCTTGAGATGAGAAATATTTTCTCCTTTCTTGATGACACTTTCTCAATGAACATCTCACAGCTCAAAGAGATACTTCTACCTGTAGTAGATCTAGAACCTCATTGGTTTTGGAAGGCCATGGATGAGAATAAGGTCTCATTAAGAGATCTCATTGGAGGTGCACTTCAACATTTCATGGAGTGCAAGGTTATTCGTCAGTTTGAGGAGGTTTTTTTCCTACAATGGGAGGATTCCAAATTTTTACAAAATGAGATCCATCATCCACATTGGGATGAATGGTTGATAGTATGGAGCAAGGGGTTGCCAAACCACTTGCAGATCTATGACACGGGCCAACAAGAAGCATGGTTGTGCTGGTTGCTCTTGGGTGAGTATGGTTACTACCCAAAAGGTCATATTTTCTTGTCTCATGCCTTATGTCTCAATGATAGAATTCATAAGAAGAAAGCATGGTTACTTTGGTTGTTAAGAAGAGAGTTTGGACATCACATGTTAAATCTTAAGTCCATGTATTTCCTCTTGTTTGGGATATGTCTCATGAATTTACATGTATTTCTTTTTGGGATGTATCTCATGTTCATGTATGTACTTGCGTTTGGGAGAAAGTGTAACTCTCACATGATATGGCCAAGAGGAGCTTGTTTGTATTATGTTGATGAGGTATTGTATATGTCCACTTCGATATTGTTGCTCCATGACTTGCATCATGAGAATGCAAGGAGGCAGCAAGAATCCTTGTTTCTATGGTCACTATTGGGAGAGTATGGGTTGAATTATTCCCATACAATGCATGACCCTATTGTAGGATGGAAACAGGAGGCCTTACAGCGTTGGCTTCTATTGCAGTTTTATGGTCATTGTACTCGGTATAATGATGATGTGATGGGGCATCAAGATGCCTTGTTAAGGTGGATTCTATTGAGAGAATATGGCCACTATATTTGGTACAATGATGATGTGGTAGGGCAGCAAGAGGCATTGCTGAGATGGCTACTTTTGAGAGAGTATGGCTCTCACATTCTCATTAATGATTTGACATGGAAATAAGAAGCATTGTTGTGGTGGCTTATTTTGAGAGAGTATGGCTCTCTTACTTACTTCCATGATGATCTAGCATGGCAGCAGTAGGCTTTGCTGTGTTGGTTATTATTAAGAGAATATGGTTTGACATTGTTTATGTTCTCCCATATGTCTCTACTTCTTGTTGATCACTATATTGATGTGATGTTTGATTCCTACATGGCCAACATGGCTAATGATGAGGGCAATGTTGTATTTAATCTACTCTATGTATCATGGGTTGGAGAGACAGTTCATGAGTTGGGACTTTCCACTTTGGAAATGAACCACTTTATCTTATGTATCTCATGTATAGAGGAAAAATTTGGTCATCATATGGTTTCCACTTGGAGATTCATTGATGAGGAAGGGTATATAACTTTTCATTTGGAAGCCATTCTAGAAATTTTAGAGAGGCAGCTTTGGAGCTGGACATACATGACACATTGTGACAAATGGGAAGGCCATCCACATGAGGATTCCATTTGGAGGGAGGATGTTTGTTGTAGCATCCACTTCTGCAGTTTCTTGAGGACAAGCAACATTTTTCTGGGGAGGATTGTAATATTCTCAAATTTTCACCTGATATTTGGAATATTAGAGTTCTTAAATTTCTTAATGAATTAAGTAAATAAAAGGGTGGAGGGACCCATAATCCTCAATATGAATATATATCCACTTTTTGTGTGTGAATTTGGATTAACTAAGCCTAGATCTACATAATGAGGTAGTTGAGCAACTACTAATGTGAACGGAATTGGAGATTATGTCTCATTTATGAGATAGATCATGGAGGTTGACACAGTCAACTAAGATCTTGAAGAGGTCAAACAGAAGATCATGGAGCATTCATGATAAGATGATGGAGGAATTTATGCAATTAATGCACACATGATGGAGTGGGTGTACATTGCACCTAGACATGATGGATGAGTTGACTAGACAGCGTAGTCAAACATGGAGGATCTTGTCCACATGCACAGCGCAGTTTAGATGAGGTCCAAGGCATGGGAAGGATCAAACTCTATATAATGAAGATGAAGGTGAGAATGAAGACATGCTTGATTTTATTGATGTTGTGGATCTGTTTATATCTCGAATTGTCATGTGACATTCCATTGCTTTCTTGGGTTGTTTAGCAGAGATTGCAAGTGTTGTTTAGCATAGGGTGTTCCTGGTCGGGAATCCCACCTCTTTCTTAGAGTAGATCTAGAAAAAGTATTGTACTTCATTCTACATTAGGCATTGGTGCCACATATCTTTTCCTACTTTCTGCAAGACATTCATATTCAGAAATTGTAGATTTTTGAAGATCAGTTTGGAAGGTGCAGGTTGTGTTCAGTATTTCAACTGGAGAACTGGTGAAGGTTTATTCCTATCACCTTATGCTTAAAGATCAGCATTCCCAGAGCTTCATATCAGATCTGGCATCAGGAAAAAATTTATTGACCTCCTAACAGCAGTAATACCTTCAAGAATTACACTGTCCATTTTTCAGATCCAAAAGGAGGAAGGAAGTTACTAGCATTTCAGTTAGTAATCCTGTGAGGGATCATTCCCTCAGCTTGCCATTAGCATTTCCATCATCCTGGAGTTCATTGCATAATATTTCAGTAGTCATAAGGACTCTCTTTCCCTCACAGTGCATTTTCTATTGGCAGTTGTGTTGCACCAGCTGTAATGATCATCGTTGGAGGATTGAGAAGCTAGATCTAGAGCTTATAGCTTGTAGATATAAAGGAGGGATCAACCCTTCAAGCTTAGATCTGATATTATGACATATTTCAGCCATATATTTTTCAGATCTAGCTTCAGATCTATAATTCCCAACAGATCAAGGATCAAATCCTAGGAGGGTGATTTTCCAAAGTTGTAGATCTGGGAAATCCTTTCTGGGTTATCTTAAGAATCCATCACATTGGCCAGATCTTGAATATTAGCATCATCTGGGCTCCAGATTTGAGTAGATCTTCATTTTCCTTTTCATCCTGCAGTCATATATTCATATTCTGCTAAAGGGACAACATATTATTTTCTTTAGTGGCTCTCCATATGAGCAATGCCTATTGTGGCATGTTTTCAGGGTGATTCTAGGCCATCTCTTTGGCTAGATCTCCTCACATTTTGTACATTGTGTAACTAAAACTTCTCCAATATAATAAAATGGCTCAGCTTCTCTGTATATTGTGTTGTTTTTTTATATTTATTGTTTATCTTGCTGCAGTTCTCATATTTTGTTTGAGTATTACTGCATTCTCCCTTTTTGGATATTACACATGTGCACACACCATTGTTGTTAAATTAAAATTGTTCACATGTGATCACAACATAAAGGAACTATGAAACATCTATAATAATATGAATAATAAATGAAGTTGCAGCAACTGACTAGTGAATGGGGCACTCCTTCACCAATCAGGGATGTGAAATATCACACACACAACTAGAAAATTAGAAAATAGGAAACATCGTAATATATTATATAATAGAGTGGTACAATAGTTCACATCTCTTTGATACAACTCCTACATTTAACTATTTATTTCATAATCAAGCAACTTCGAAATTTCCTTTATTTATACAATTCATATGGGTGGTGACCCAAAAAAATATCAAAACTAAATAGTATAGATTAAGATAAAATTCTATTTCACATATCAATTTTTTTTTTCCAAGGGAAAAATCAGCAACTTTATATTAAAATTTAATGAAAGTTACATTTTGTACATTCATTTAAGCATTCAAGATGCCCAAAGGGCCTGTGTGCTTAGGCACACAAACTTGTAGCGAGGCTACCCAAATATTTACATATTGCCAACAGGGTTGGGCTTTTCACGCTTGCCTTTCCTTTTTTGGATGATCTGCCATGTCCCTGCATGCAGGGAAGAAAGAACCAAGGCTAGCTTATTGTTCCTCATGGAATTTTCCTTCTTGGAATCCAATATTTTAGACACATGTGACCTTTTATTCACTTTGTTTCTTACTCCAGACCACCTAAGGGGAACTGCCATCCTTTGGATGCTTTCCCTGTGTTCTTATTTTTTCTGTTTTCTCTTTTTCCATCCAGACATGTGGTTTGTAAATGTCTAATTTTCCTACATATCCTGCATCTAAATGCAATTTTTTCATAATCCAGGTGTTCCTTCCATTTTTGTTTGCTATGGATCAGTTATATACTTTTTGGTAACCCTTTGCTGAGGTCCACTTCTACGCATATTCGTGCGAAGGTGAATATTCTCTCCTCCAAGCGTTGGATGTTTGTTTTGATGTATCTCTATATAGTGTTTCCAATGCCTTCTATTACATGTTCATTCCAAAAATGGAGCAAGATATTATACAGCCTGACCCAAACCAACATACTGGTAATCTCCATCATATTTGTGTCAAAATCAGGGAACCAAGGTGTGATGAAGAGTCCAGCTAAACCCCATAACCATGGTCCTGCCCTGAGAATGATATCCCTGGCTTCTGTAGAGGAGAAATTTACAATAAAATACCCCTTGGAGTAGAGATGGATATCACAGTCCATAGTTCAATTGGTGAAAATCCAGTGGAAAATATCCATAGGTTTGGGCCAGAAGCAGTTAAGTCTGTAGATTATTTCCTGTGTTTCAAATGTGGATTGATGTTCATCGATCTTTGTTGCATTTATATTCAGTTCTGGAGTGCAGTTCATTTGCTCCACAAAGACCAGATGATCAAGCACCAACAATATTATGAAAATGGTATTTCGTGACCTAGAAAGTAACGTCATTGGAAGTAACAACATGCCAAAAAAGGTCATGTGATAATGTCCATCCTTCAAGCATATGCAACTAATCAAATGCATTTTTTCCAACCATCACGTGAGTAACCCAAAAATAGGTGGAAACTATTTGACAATCCTATATATCGCCTGAACAACATAATTTATAAACAATGCCATTATTTGTCACAAATATAGATAATTAAAAAAATGTATCAGGAAAAGGGTGGCATAAGATAATTAAGGTAGCATCAAGCCAAGGTAAACGAACAATGAAGGCATACAATTCTAGAGCGCAGCAAGCTTCTCGAGAACTAGATTGCTAAACACAAATGAACAAAGAATATCATTCATTAATAATGAATGATACTTGGAATCAGTTTTGTAGGAAACTTCCCTCCCCCCCGGCTCCAACCCCCGAAACATGGTCTGTACGGAACCGTATGGGATCTTCCCCCCGAAACACGTTTCGAAATTTCGGAAATGTGTTTCGGAAAAAAATTTATGCCTCGTGGTTTTTTGGAATCGTACGGATGGATCCACGCTTTCGTACGGCGGATTCTTGTATGAAAGCACCACGCTTACTGTATGGATCCATACGGTTCACCGATGGTTTCGTATAGCGCCATACGGATCCAACTAACGCAGCAAAATAAAACGACTTTTTAATTTATTTATTTTTAACTTTAGTTGGGTTAGAGGGTGGGTTAATGTTGAGTTAGGGATAGTATGGAAAAGATATAAGCTCTCTTTCACCTCCTTAGATGTTTCTTAGATGCTCCCTCATAGTAATGTTAAATTCTTAAAGTAAAATCATTTACTTAAATTTTTAACATTACCATGAAATGACTCGGGATGTTTGAGAGTGGTTCCAGCCTGATCAGACTTCATATGTAGAAAATAGAATTTCACATCCTATTCAAAATTCAGCAAACTTAACAATTTTTAGGAATTTAGGATCAATGGTATGGTGGCATTTCATTAGATTATATCATGTATGAGGGTATGTGATTAGAATTTAATCAATAGCAACAAGCCCAATACGTACCCTAGTGTTGGTGGTGTTAATTTTTGAAATCCTTTGTCATGTCGTTAGCAAAAAATTACATTTCAATCAACTCAAAATCATCAATCAAGCATGTTAAGTTCTTTCTACCATATTTTAAGGCTTGCATTAGGTAGTTTGATCAATTTTGGGAAATTTTGACTAATGTCCCTAGATAATCGAGGTAGAGGCAAAAGATGGTTGATGCTCAAATAATTAATCATTAATGTAAAATGGATGTCATAGCTATCTTGATTTAAGTACAAATATACATGCTTCCATATCTTCTACAATTAATTTGGTATTTTGGATGTTTTTTTAATATAAATGCAAAAAAATAAAATTAATATATATATATAGTAGACGCTTTCGAGACACTTCGCTTCCTATATTTTTTGGAAATGACGCTTCCACGTCCCCGCTTCCAAAAAATGTCCCCGCTTCGTCCCAGCTTCGTGCAACGTTGCTTGGAATATTTTACCTCTTTCGAAAGGAAAAAATCTTGTCAAATGTAAATGGGTATATAGAACTAAGCAATCAAATGGAAGTGTTGAAAGACATAAGTCCCAATTATATGTTGAAGGATTATCTCAAGTTGAAGGGATTGACTATAATGAAACCTTTTCCCTTGTAGCCAAAATGAATTACATTTGTCTTGTTCTATCCCTTTCCACTTGTGATATCATTCGTGTTCTGATCGAAATGCCAAATAGGTAAAATTGCGATAGGTTTGAATGGGATGCACAGTCAGCAGGGTGGAGGTACAATTAGCAAAAGGGGAATATTTTGAGGAATATTCCTTTCCTCATAACCAATTGGGGTTTGATAAGTGTCGCTTATTTATTGGTCGAATGAGTTTTTTCGTTTTGTTTGAAGAGCAAATCATACGGTGACACATGTCCCTGAAATGGCATATCAAAATTTGTGTGGAGGCTGCAGGAATTGACCCCCGGACCTCCCGCGGGCATGCACAAGTCTCTATCGCCCAAGATACATGAGTATTTCTTAACCTATTGGGTCATGGTTTATGCTTATGTTGTAAAAGATTCATGTTTGGGGGTTGGGGACCGCCGGTGGTACCAACTCGCCAGCGGTTCCTGGAGGAGTGTTCACGTGGCACACGTTACGTAAAATCCAACTGCACAGTTATGAAACCCGTCACATTAAACCGTCTCCACCATCATTCTTTGCAATCGTTGTCACATGGTGATGTTACACTGTGCAGTTTATAGAATGGTCAGAGCTAACAAACCATCACACCCGGAGTTTTGACTTATCACCTTAGTTAATGCCTAGAGTTCTTCCTTCTATTACTGTCATGACCACGGGGTTTAGGGTGTGCATGTGGCCACCCCAACCACTAAAAATTTATGTTGCAATTTAAAATGGTGGAAGGTTGACCAGCGCGCCCAAAAAGGTAGAATTTCCTAATTTTACTCCAGATAAGTGGAGTCCTCCACTTTTAGTGGAGTTTTTCTAGGTGTAACAAGGAAAAAGAGTAGGGGACTCAATTTTCGCCCATTATGAGTGAATGAAGAGTTATTTTGACTAATTGGAGCATTCTGGGGCCATTGGTGTAGAAAAAACAGCCATTAGAGCATTGTAAATACATGTATTTGCAAAATTTTGAGCATAATGAAAGATGGACATGCCATCGAGAGTTGGACCAGTACATGTAGCCTAAGAGGGGTGAACTACTTCATCATGCCTATTGTGTGAATTATATGTGGTGACTTATTTATCTATTTTACACCGTTGTTCAGTGTTTTTAAGCTTGTTTTATGCTTCTAATTCACCTAAAATCATCTCTAATTTCCTTGAATGAACTTTCTCTATCCTAATACAAACTAATGATAGTATACACATCATTGCCAATAAAATACCACCAACACAACAAAAATAATACAGTCATTTGGATCAGATTGGTATGGAGAGTAGTTACATTCTCAGTGTTGGTGGTGCAAAATTGTTTAACATTTTAAGTTTAAGTACTTCCTGAAGCAAGCTCAAGGAGAAACTGGAGATTGGTAGAACGAGGAAGGTTGAAAGAGGCAACCAAGAGCAAAGATTGCCTGATGTCCACCACCTATTTCACCTCTTAAGGAAGTAGAAGCTACATTGAGCATGTCTCACAGAGAAGGAGAAATCCATGAAGAAGTTGATCCCAAAGAGGAAGAAAGAGTGTTTAGGAAAGAATTCCTTGACGTGATTGAGATGGTTATAATCCTTTATCAAGAAAGGAATGAGAGACTGGAAGGAGAATGATCCAAACTTCACAAGGAAGGACGGGGATCTTCTGGAGGTCACAATGATGAAGATTTCTTCGAAGAGAAAGGAAATGGAGAAATCGACAATGGAGACATCATCCTCACCCTCATATCATCCATCCCCTCTGCACATTTTTGTACATCGAGTCTTTGAATACACTAACACTAGTAAAAGTCTTTTGCAAGCTTGATGTTAATTTTGAGTGCAAAATGTTTAATGGTGAGGGTAGGTGAAGAAAATCTTGATATTGGACTAGGAAATTGGAGGTCTTATTCAGGAATCCAGAGCCTTCAAGACATTAGTCACCAAAATCCAATTAGCTTCATTAGGAATGGAAGTTAACTTGTTTGGTGAGGTGAGAGACTCGGGGGAGATCTAACATGGTAAGATTATTCCTATCAACGTTGATTTCATTCTTTCTTTATAAAATAACGTTTATCCATTAGCTCATAGAAGATACTGTCTAGACTGTGAACTTGGGTAGTGGGGGAGACAAAATCATAGAATGTACACCCCAATTTAGGAGAAGAGCTCTCTTATTAGGGGTATATTTTCAAATCCAATATACTTTTCTCAAGTACATAGGATGTAATGTCCCCAATTTTTAGCCTCAAGCTAAAATGGACATTATGGTTGCACATTTTATTTTTGTTTAATAAAATGGGCAAGGAGACACCTTAGCCCCTTTTAGATGAAGAAATAACACTCCTAGTGTGAAAGGGGAGTGAATAAAGCAACTGAAATAAACACCAAGGGTGTGAATGGAACCCAGCTCACTTGGATTAGTCATCTTTGACTAAAGTCAACAGCGCTGCCTATAGAGGAGAAGCTTCTTAGAGAAGTTGCGCAGTTTTGGAGGGAAGACACTCATGTGAGGGTGGAAAACCTAATTGGTGGGACCATGGTGGAGAGGAGTTCTCTCACTTTATATGGAGGAGATGGCAGCCCATTTTCATTATGCTATGTTTTAGATTTCAGACTTTGGGTCTGCAAGAGCTTGCATCCCTGGGCTGTTTAGCAGGGTGATGGTGCCCTCGAGCACTAGGGTGTTCTCGGTCGAGAATCCCTACCTCTTCCTCAAGGAAGGATGAGGATTGAGCTTCATTTCCTCAATTCGGCATTGGCCATAGCTTCAGTCGTCTTCTACAGCGTTATTTCTGCAGTAGAGAGGACGTTGTGTAGCTAGGTGCAGCTAGAGAGGAACTCATGGAGTCTTCTTAGCTTGTTTTCTTCAGTGGTGGAGGGATCTATTCATTGGAGGAGCTTCAAGGAGGATTCCTAGGCATTATTTCAGATTATTTTGCATGGGCCAACATTCCATCATCTCCCACTACGTAGTCCGTGGAGGAAACTGCGTTATTTTATGGAGGAAGTGAGAGAGGGTTTCATAGAGCTCATCAGGAGTTGCTTTTGAGACAAAGGGATCAGCCCTTTGTATTGGAGGCATTATCAGAGGAGGGAATTTACATTTCATATCTGCCATGGCCTCATTCATATTTTGGTTTAGTTGCAGTGACAACTTGGTTGTCACATTTTTTATGTTTTGGCATTTCTAGCAATCTCTCATAGATTGGATAGAAATCATGTATTTCCGCCCATTTCTCTTTATTGGGCTTATTTCTTGTATTCCTTCAGAAATATGTACATTTATTCATATTCATCATCTTATACCTTCATGTACTCAGTGCAGTTGTAGCTACTCTGGAATTTTGTGGATATGCAGCAACTCTTGTATTTCATGGTTTATTCATTGGAGGTTTTCTCTTAGATTTTGAGTGGCTTGTCCCTCAACTATTTCTTGTATTTATCTGCTGATATATCATAATATCATGATGGATGTATCATTTCCTTCTTATGATGTATTCAGATATGCAGAGTTCATGTCTATGTTCATATATTGTTGTAAGCTCTCTCATTGAGCATTGTTTTGGATACCTAGATTGGGGAGATCTGAATAACTCATCTAGAGTTATTTCTTTGAGCTCATATTCTGCATAGGAGTTGTATGAGATGTTATATAGGGCATCCCAGCATTGGTATGTCTTATTTTTGTAGCAACTTCCTTATATAGCATCCTCAAGGACCTTGTAGCAAAAATTCCCGAGGTGGAATATTGCATATCCATAGGTAGGGTCTGAAAAGGGCCAGATAGCCTCAGGATTTCTCCCTTCTTTAGAAGGATACATATCCTATAAATTCCCCATCATTCAATCTTTGAATTGGACTTGCAGTGTCTCACTGAAGAAGGAAAAATGGAACATCTAAGATGTTCCCGAAGGAGCAAAAAATCCCTCATTTGGGACATTACAGTGGTATCAGAGCATGATCTTGGCTCAGCTTGTGCCCAAGATCCATTGCTATCAGAAGAGGAGATTATATCCAAGGAGAGGAGATTTACAAGGGGACAAGGAAAGAGGAATGAAGGAAGAGGAGGTTTCCCTTCTTCTTTTCCAGATCATTGAGGAGATTATTGAAGATCTTGTGAAAGGGAAAATTTGAAGAAATTTTCTGAGAAGGGTTTATTGATGAGACAAATCCTATCTACTACATGAAGGGTGTGAGCATTTAGCCACACATGCAGATCCACAGCGTAGTCCTTTGTTCACTTTCTTTGCAAAGGAATGGAGGAAGAAAAGAGGCCATTGGAGGAGCAGCACTTCAACTCAAGGTATGGCTCATGATTGTTGGTTTGAGGGTTTAATTTTTCATTGACATGCAAATGAAAGAACTTTTGATGCAGTCACTAAGGGTTTGATGGAGAAAACTTGGTGAAACTCATTGTGTCATAAACACAAACACTTTGCATACATTGGAGAGAACCAACAGCATTGTCACATTATGAGGAGATCCATCACCACATGGAGATGAAAGGGGAGCTATTGCTTCTACTAGAGGAGCCCTTGTGTATTTGCAAGGAGTTCCAAATATTTTGCATGTGGGTACCAAAACACAATTTCGGATTCATATGTATCATTGGTTGGGGATTGTGGGATGGAGAAAGAAGAGCATAAGGATCAGCATGGAGGGATGAAGAGCATTCTCCCTTATCTATTTCAGAAGTTTATGCTCAAGGGAAAGAGACTACACTGTGCAGAGGAGAGAAGGACAAATCAGTCCACTCATACATGTAGCCTATTTTCAGATCTTGATGTCTCACTTTTTGGTGACTTTCCATCTAAGGGGCCATATGATCTAGAGATGATGAGAGGCATCATGCTTTTTGGTTCACCACTCTTGGATTCCAAAGGGGTGGAGACATTAGTGGAGTCCATTACAGCGCAGAGAGTTTGGGGGTAAGCTCATGGAGGAGGGTTACACACTCTCATTTTCAGTACCACCCATTCTCATTAGTTTCACTATGCAGACAGAGTTGTTGTATGGATGGAGGATAGCATCTTCATGATGCCAGATGTCTGCTCCATGGATTTGGTGAGAGAGAGGTCACTTCCTTTGGGGAAGAACTATTTCATGCATTGGAGTAGAGGGAGGCCACTCATGCTGTTATAGCATCATTTTTCACCCTCATGTGACTCATGATTGTCTCTTTGGCCTTGGGCACCCATTCCCACAGACTTGAATAAAATTTCATAAAAAACAGTGTTTAAAATCCCATACATGGATATGCCCAGACTTTTCTGCATGTATATGCGAGTCCAGAGATACTTTTCCGTGTATGCCATTAAAATCATTAAAAAATATACAAAAATCCCTATTTTCGAGGCTGGGTTGATGGTTATTCCCGTAATTCAACCACCCCAGCCTGTGGCCAACTATTTCTAACAGATTGAAACTACTTTGAGGGAGTATAAAAGCCCCTCATATGCATGGCCTAAGGGAGAGAGAAAATTATAGACATTATACTCTGTTGGAGCCCAATTCAAGTCTGATTTCTCGTGCCTCCTGCACTTCCTAGATTTTTACAGGAAACCCTTGTTTCCTGGAGATGTTCATCAGCTTATATGCCATCTTGTGTGCACAAGTCTTGAAAGAATCTTAGTGAGGCAAGGGCGGGACGGATCCGGATGACGGTCTGTTCAAAGATCATGGAAGGATTCAGGTGATCTCTCCACCTTTCTATTATTGTACATGCTATTCGTAATGAAGAAGAACCATCTTGTTCCCGAATTCACGTGTTAATATCTGCTTGCATATGTGAAAAGGTTGTTAATTAATAATTTATTATTGTTTATATGATGTTTCCAATGGATTACACTTACATTTAGGAAAGATATATGTTGTACAACTATATTTCTATGCATGTCTCTTCTTGATTTCTAGGTTTAAGAGGAAGAAGGGTTGTTGGGGGTTTGGACCCCGCGGGATCTACATCAAACGTAGGATCTACGGGTGAGTTCTACAATCTATAATATCTAGCTTTTAGCATACAAGTTTGGTTGATTCCTTCTTGAATAGCATGCCCTGATCTGTGGAGGTTTTTGACCCAACGACATCTAGGGAGTTATTTCCCGAAACACATGCTTACATTGCCCAGGATAGGGAGATTCTTTGGAGGTGATAGTCTCTCATGGGAGGCTCATTTTAAGAGGTCCTTATTTCTATTTGAGCTTGAGAAGTTGCATGATGGCATGGAAGAAACTTGTAGGATGACTTTGGCATGAGGGGATGTCAAGGTAGCAGGCAGCTGCGTGCTGGGAGAACTTTATTGCAGATTGCTAGCGCTATCTATGTGGAGAATTGATCCGTGTTGGATAACTCAATTTTTGTTTGAGAGGTCCCAGGATCTTGGTGCATGAATAATTCTTGATGACCAGGAGGATGATGATAGATACATGGCTGATGATATGGTAATCTATTGTTATGGCAGGATCTTCTTGACTAGATTTTCTAGTCTCAAGGAGAAATCATTTGCATGCAGAACATGAGGACTTCCTAGCTATGCACTCGAATGCATATTTTTCCTTGCTAGAGGAGTTCACTTTGGAGGGAATTCAGTATGATCTACATCAGCATATGGATAGATGCATAGCCCGGTTAATTTTGGAAAGGTTGGCACAACCATTTCCTTACTCATTGGAGGAGAGGGAGAACATTCAATTGAGCCATTTCAGCTCAAGAGCTATAGTGCATGATGGAGGAGGTATAATGTCATAATTTGTATTGTACTTTTTTTCATTGATTGAGGAGCATGATGTATCAAGGAGGCTTGTTCCTTCTTTCATTTTTCATGAGGATGTACTTGCAACTACTTGTAGCCTTGATTTTGGCTAATTATGTGATGGTTGTGGGGGAAGCCACATGTTTCTCGGTGTGCACCATTGGCTCCAATTTGTATTCTCATGTATTCATCTTATGAGGAGATGTGTGGCAGCAAACAAGTGGCTAGTACAGCACTTGTTATTTTTGATCTTGAGGAAGGCCAAGGAGGCATTATGGAGTTCCATAAGTGGAACTCTAAACCACTCTCTGGTTGTCATTTGGCAACTTGCTTTTACTGCATATTGCTCCATTGTATTTCAGATGTTTGTACACTCATGAGGAGTATTATTTGGAGAGTATTGTATGTATAGCCCATTGGGAGCATGATTCTCCCCATTTTATATGTTTTATCTTGCAGGAGATACCATGGGCAAACCATTATTGCCACATTGCTACTTGTCTCTTCTTGTGGGAGGAACCACTTGGAGAATTTGAGGAGGCAATTCATGGCTGATTTTCTTGATGGGGTGGCTTGGGCCATTCTTAGAAACCATACACTTCAGCCCAAGGACAAATTCAGCCCCATGCACACTTCAAATGGAGAGAGGGCCATCGTGAGAAGCATAAGCACACTCTCCATTCAGCCCCAACATATTGCAGAAATCAGGGGTTGAGATTTGTAATTGGTTGATTGCATGGATGAGAGGATCATCATTGGGAGAAAATTTTCCCATGCATATCATCACTCCTACCTTAATGAGGCCTTAGCACAGCAATAAGGATTCCACTACACCTTCTATCTTTCCATGAGGAGCATTGTCAGCTTGCATACTTGGGAGAGAGAATTGGAGGACAGTTTCATTACAGCATATTTGAGCAGTGGTGGGACCATTGATGAGAGCCCATAGGAGAATAAGGGGGAGAATATTATGTTCTCTTCATGCAGTTTCTTGAGGGCAAGCAACATGTGGGAGGGGAGGACTGTAATGTCCCCAATTTTTAGCCTCAAGCTAAAATGGACATTATGGTTGCACATTTTATTTTTGTTTAATAAAATGGGCAAGGAGACACCTTAGCCCCTTTTATATGAATAAATAACACTCCTAGTGTGAAAGGGGAGTGAATAAAGCAGCTAAAATAAACACCAAGGGTGTGAATGGAACCCATCTCACTTGGATTAGTCATCTTCGACTAAATTCAACAACACTGCCTATAGAGGAGAAGCTGCGCAGTTTTGGAGGGAAGACACTCATGTGAGGGTGGAAACCCTAATTGGTGGGACCATGGTGGAGAGGATTTCTCTCACTTTATATGGAGGAGATGGCAACCCATTTTCATTATGCTATGTTTTAGATTTTAGACTTTGGGTCTGCAAGAGCTTGCATCCTCGTGTTGTTTAGCAGGGTGATGGTGCCCTCGAGCACTAGGGTGTTCCCGGTCAAGAATCCCTACCTCTTCCTCAAGGAAGGATGAGGATTGAGATTCATTTCCTCAATCCAGCATTTTCCATAGCTTCAGTCATCTTCTACAGCGTTATTTCTGCAGCAGAGAGGACGTTGTGTAGCTGGGTGCAGCTAGAGAGGAACTCATGGAGTCTTCTTAGCTTGTTTTCTTCAGTGGTGGAGGGTTCTATTCATTGGAGGAGATGCAAGGAGGATTCCCAGGAATTATTTCAGATCATTTGGAATGGGCCAACATTCCATCATCTCCCACTGCGTATTCCATGGAGGAAACTGCGTTATTTTATGGAGGCAGTGAGAGAGGGTTTCATAGAGCTCATCAGGAGTTGCTTTTGAGACAAAGGGATCAGCCCTTTGTATTGGAGGCATTATCAGAGGAGGGAATATACATTTCAGATATACCATGGCCTCATTCATATTTTGGTTCAGTTGTAGTGACAACTTGGTTGTCACATTTTTGTATGTTCCGTCATTTCTAGCAATCTCTCATAGATTGGCTAGAAATCATGTATTTCTGCCCATTTCTCTTTATTGGGATTATTTATTGTATTTCATCAGCCATATGTACATTTATTCATATTTAGCAGCTTATACCTTCATGTACTCAGCACAGTTGCAGCTACTCCGACATTTTGTGGATATGCAGCAACTCTTGTATTTCATGGTTTATTCATTGGAGGTTTGCTCTTATAGTTTGAGTGGCTTGTCCCCAAACTATTTCTTGTATTTATCTACTGATATATCATAATATCATGATGGTTGTATAATTTCCCTCTTATGATGTATTCAGATATGCAGAGTTCATTTCTATGTTCATATATTGTTGTAATCTCTCTCATTGAGCATTGTTTTAGATACCTATTGGGGAGATCTGAATAACCCATCTAGAGTTATTTATTTGAGCTCATATTCTGTATATGAGTTGTATGAGATGTTATCTAGGGCATCCCAATGTTGGTATGTCTTATTTTTGCAACATCTTCCTTATACAGCGTCCTCAAGGACCCTGTAGCAGAAATTCCCGAGGTGGAATATTGCATATCCATAGGCAAAGTCTGAGAAGGGCCAGCCAGCCTCAGGATTTCTCCCTTCTTTAGAAGGATTCATATCCTATAAATTCCCCATTATTCAATCTCTGAAATGGACTTGCAGTGTCTCACTGAAGAAGGAAAAATGGAACATCTAAAATGTTCTCGATGGAGCAGAAAATCCCTCATTTGGGAAATTACATAGGAGGCTTACATAGCTACCTAAAACATATTATTGTCATTTTTAACCCCACCAGTATAGATGAAGTATGTGTTCAGGCCACACATCTAGAAGCTAGAGGGAAGAAAATTTCTGAAGAGGGTAGAAAGAAACCTTTTAAGGGTAAATCCAAAGAGAAGACCTCAAAAAGTAAAATAAAAAGAAATTAATATGTTAAGAAAGAGGCCGAAAATTTGGTTTTTAAAAATTGTTCAAAAGAAGGCCATGATGAAACTCATTGTTGGAAATTACATCCTGAAATGAGGCCAAAAAAACCCAGTAACAAAGGGAAATAGAAAAACACTGCTACAACTCAACATGATTTAGGAGATGATTCATGTGATGAACCTAATATTATAGCCATGGGATTGAATAACATGAAGGTAAAAGAAATTGAAACTAAACCTAGTACTAGTAAATCAAACTGTCACATACATACTCCAAATGAAGAAGAAAGAATTGAACTATTACATGTGAGGGTCATATCCAATCATACCAAGGTTGACACATTGTTTGACAGTGGGTCACAAGAAAACTTAATCTCTAAATACTTGGTCAATAAAATTAATCGTGAGACCATACCACATCTAAAAAAATATCCATTGGGTTGGATTTGTAAGGATTCAAATCTACAGGTTTCAAAGAAATGTATATTGCGGTTTGCAATCACTGCAAATTTTGTTGACACGGTTGAATTAGATGTGGTTTCGCTTGACATAGTAGGTATTTTTTTGGGGAGTCCTTACTTGTATGATAGGAAAGAAATATTCTATCTCCATGAGAACAAGTATCATTTATTCAAAGACAGAAAGGAGTTCATTGTTAAAGCACATCGCAAGAAGACAAACATTTCTATGGTAAATGATGGACAGGTAAAGAGGTTGGTAAATTCAAGTAAGAATTTTTTTCTTTTGATGATTAAGCCTAAAGCTAATGTTAATCATGAATCATTTGAGGGATGTGATCCTAAGTTGAAATCAGATTTATATGACGTAGTTAAAGCACATCATGATATGTTTCAAGAGCCAACATGATTGCCTCCAAAAAGAGAGATTCAACATGAAATTCAGTTGCAGCAAGATTGTCCTCTTACAAACATTGGTATGTATCGCATGTTGATAATGGAGAATGCTGAAATAAAGAGGCAAATCAAAGAGATGTTGGACAAAGGAATCATAAGGCCAAGCACCTCGCCATGCGGTTCACCCATAGTCTTGATACCAAAGAAATATGGGACTTGGCGCATGTGTGTAAATTTTCAAGCTTTGAACAATATTACAGTAAAGAATCGTTACCCACTCCCAAGAATAGATGATCTGCTTGATCAGCTGAAAGAAGAAATTCTTTTCACTAAGTTAGATTTACGAAGTGGTTTTCATCAAGTAATAATTGCAGAAAGTGATATATGGAAAACTGCATTCAAAACCAAACAAGGACTCTTTGCGTGGCTAGTTATGCCATTTGGTTTGTGTAATGCACTGGAAACTTTCATGTGTGTTATGGATAGTGTTTTGCTTCCATTCCTTGATGACTTTTTTATTGTGTACTTAGATGACATATTTATTTTTATAAAAACAAGAGAATAACATGTCTTGCATGTAAATACAGTGCTTGATATTTTGAAGAAAGAGAATTTTTTTCTTAAGATGTCAAAGTGTGAGTTTGGAAAGACTTCTTTGGTCTATTTGGGACATATTGTAGGAGGAGAGTTGAGAATAAATCCTTCTAAATTGGAAGCCATTGTGAATTGACCTACACCCAAAACAGTAACTGAGGTAAGAATTTTCTTAGGTGCAGCTCAGTATTGGAGAAATTTTGTCACTAACTTTTCTTCCATCGTAGCTCCTATGCATGCAATGAAAAGTGTGAAGAAAGGCTTCCAATGGGGAGGAAAAAAATAGCAATATTTCGAAACTTTAAAAGACAATATCAGTTCAGCTCCAGTCCTTGCATTACCAAATTTGAGACAACCATTCGAGATTCACACTGATGCTAGTGATTATGCCATGGGCACAGTAATTTTGCAGCATGGTAAGCCTATCAATTTTCATTCTGAAAATTTTAATGGTGCTATGACAAATTATCCTACATATGACGAAGAACTATATGCATTGGTACAAAGTGTCAAGAAGTGGAAACACTACTTCATGGGTAAAGAGACTATTGTGTATACCGATCACCAACCATTACAGTATTTACAGTCACAAACAATATTGCAGCAATTGCGGCATTTCAGGTGGATGGGATTTCTTCAATAGTTTCACTTGGTTATAAGGTACAAGAAAGGTATTTTCAATAAATTTGTTGATATTCTTTCAAGACCAATCATTAGTGCATCTACTTTACTCAAAAATGATTCTGTTGTACATGAGAGTTACATAGAACAATATGCACATGACATTGATTTTCAAGATGTGTATACTAGTTTGAGTGAAGGGAATCAAATCAAATAAAAATATTATCACATGCATAACAATTTTTTGTTTCATTTGGGCAAGCTGTGTATTCCACATGGATAAAGACTAAGTGTCATGAGAGAATATCATTCATCTCTTATTGCTGGACACTTTGGGGTAAGAAAAAAAGTGGCGCATCTACAGAGGTATTGTTATTGACCTCGCATGATAGATAGTGTGTCGTGTTTTATAAGAGGTTTTTCTATGTGTGCAACAAGTAATCCTAGCAATAGGAAGCTTGGGTTGTACACGCCACTACCGGTACCATCAAGGCCATGGGAGAGTGTCTCCATGGACTTTGTTGGAGGTATACCTATGTCAAAAGAAAAACATGATTATCTTTATGTAGTTGTGGATAGATTCAGTAAAATGTGTATACTTATGCCATGTAAGAAAAACATTACTGTTGAACAAACTGCTGAAATTTATTTTCAACATGTTTGGGTTCATTCTAGATTGCCAACTTCTATTTTAGTGACAGGGATTCTAGTTTCATTGGGAATTTTTGGTCAAATCTATGGAGAATGATGGACACAAAGTTGAAAAATAGTACCGCTTTTCAGCCACAAACAGATGGAAAAACCAAGGTGGTGAACACAACCATTATGCATCTATTGAGAGGATATTACAACAAACATCCTAAGTTGTGGGATGAACAATTGCATTACATTCAGCACGCTTACAACTGGGCAAAGCACTCTTCAACTCAAACATCACCTTTTGAAGTATGCTTTGTTTATTTTCCAAAATTCCCATTAGACTTCATCTTTGGGAATGATGTTGCAATTGACGGCCATAGTGACATTGACAAGGCTCAAAATTTCATTGAGAAAAATCAGATTATACATCAACAAGTTCAAGAATAGCTTGAGAAAATTCAAAGCAAATACAAAGAGAGGCATGAAAAACATAGAGTTGATCACAAGTTTCAAGAGGGAGATGAGGTATGGTTTCACATTAGCAAAGAAAGGATGCAAGGGGAAGGTAAAAATCTCAAAGCCATTCGCTATGGTCCATTCAAGATCATAAAGAAAGTTGGTAATAATTCATTTCAACTTCACTTACCTTCTTATATGCAAATGTATTTAGTTTTTAGTGTTGAAAACTTACGTTTGTATGAACCACCTTTGATCGATGATCAAGGAAGTGATGCTCAACTACCTTCTATTGAAGATTTCTTGCCATAATTTCTAGATGAGCTCAAAGAAGATACAATTCTTGACAGGAGGACAAGAGCATCCAAGAGGGGAAGTGTTGACTACCTTCGAGTTGGGCTCAAAGGAACTAAACCAAGCAAGGAAAAATGTATGGAGGTTGGAAAGGTGAGGCAGTTGTACCCTCATCTATTGAACAGGTAATCAAGTCTTTTGGGGTCCAAAAGCTTCCCAATGGGGAGGAGTGATCAGGAGTTCATAAATATTTCTCAAAATTCAAAGTTACATTATTAGGTTGAAACTAGGATGGTTTCGTAGATCTCGTCTTCCTGATTCTGGTGTCATGAACGGTTCAAAAAACCGATGTCATATGAGGGAGATATTGTGTTTTGATCGAAATGAAAAATAGGTAAAATTGCAACAGGTTTGACTGGGATGCACAGTAAGTAGGGTGGAGGTATAGTCAGCAAAAGGGGAATATTTTTAGGAATATTCCTTTCCTCATAACCAAATTGGGTTTTACAAGTGTTGCTTCTTTACTAGTTGAATGATTTTGTACATTTTTTTTGAAGAGCCAATCATAGGGTGACACGTGGCCAACCCTGAGGCTGCTACGTGTCCCTAAAATGGCATATAAAAAATTTTGTGGAGGCCGCAAGAATCAACCCCTGGACCTCCCGCGGGCACACACAAGTCTCTACCTCTAGAGCTACATGATTAGTTCTTAACCTATTGGGTCGTGGTTTATACTTATGTTGTACAAGATTCATGTTTGGGGGTTGGGGACCGCCGACGGTTCCAACCTGCCAATGGTCCCCAGAGGAGTGTTCACATGGCACATTTTACGTAAACTCCAACTGCACATTTATGAAACCCGTCATGTTAAATCGTCTCTGCTAACATTTTTTGCAACTGTTGTCACATGGCGATGTTACACCACGCGTTTTATACAATGGTCAGAGCTAACCAACCATCAATCTCGAAGTTCTGACCTTATCACCTCATTTAATGCTTGGGGTTCCACCTTCCATTACGGTCATGACCGCGAGGTTTTGGGGTGCACATGTGGCCATCCCAACCACTAGCACTTTATGTTGCAGTTTAAAATGGCAGAATTTTGGCCAGTGCGCCCAAAAAGGCAGAATTTCCTAATTTAACTCCAGATAGGTGGAGTCCTCCACTTTTAGTGGAGTTTTCCTAGGTGTAAATGGGAAAAAGAGTAGAAGACTCAATTTTCACCCATTTTGAATGAATGAAGAGTCATTTTTGACTAATTGGAGCATTCTGGAGCCATTGGTGTAGAAAAAAAAAAGCCATTAGAGCACTATAACTACATTTATTTTCAAAATTTTGAGCATAATGAAATATGGACATGCCATTGGGAGTTGGACCAGCAGATGTAGCCCAGGAGGGGTGAACTGCTTCATCATGCGTGCTGTGTAAATTATATGTGGTGACTTATTTTTCTATTTTACATTATTGTTCAATATTATTTAAACCTATTTTATGCTTCTAATTCACCTAAATCATCTCTAATTCATGAACAAACACCTCAATCCCTATGCAAACTAATGAGACAAGTATGCACATGTTTATAAACTCAAAATACACTTAGCACAGAAAAACTAATATAGTCATTTCAAATCATGAATCCATAACATGAGGGAATATTTCTTTCTTAGTACCTTGGAAGCCATAACCCAACCGAATTAAATCATTGAGCCACCAGTTGCAGGACAATCGCGTTGTCTTGAATATTTTTGTAAGAGATGTGATTGGAGGAAAATTGGTTGTCTGATGTGAAAATCCATGAACCAACTCGCATTGAAGTTCTGGAAACCCTAGTAACCTATTCACCAATTGAACTAATATAAAATTGAAGAGATGGGATTGGTTAGTATGGGTAGAGGAACTCTCCCATCCCATTTCTCTCCTAGATCAAGGTCAATGACAACTACCTCGAGAAGAAGATGAGGCAATAAAAAACATTGGTCTTAGGGAGAGAGGTAGGTGTTCATCAGTTGATATTTTTGGCCCTAGGTTGGTCACTAGTGGTGGGCATGAAATTTCTCTCTTAGTCTCTCTTGTTGGATAACTAAGGAAGTTAAAAATCTAAGTGTGGAGCTAGGTAGAAATGAAGGTAGAAGAAAGAGACATTTTGGAGTTTATTATTGAGCCTTGTGTTTTATTTGAACTCTTGTGAAATTTGGGTGAAGCCTATGACTAAGCTCAAAGAAGAGTGGTCACTTTGGTGTTATTTTTATAGAGCATATTATAAAATACCAAGACAGTGGACTCCACCTCCAGAGTGTCTAATTGAGCCTTTGGTGAGAAATTCTTGAGCAAGCAACCCCTAAGACTGTGGATATAGCTTGGGGGTGGTCATCTTTAGTTTAGTTGTATTGTACCTTACCTACAGTTGGGTGGAGAGTGTAAGTCCCTCCTTCAGTTTCCACCCACCTTAACACACAAAAATAAGTATAACCATTCATACATGTTGTTATATACTATGAAATTATTTTTTTGTTTATGATTAGTGCATAATCTCATATGTCCATGAGTGGATGTATGAAACTCACAATTATGCTAACAACTGACCAATTGTCTTATGTGTTTATGAATATATATTGTATGCTTGAACTAAGTAGTTCACTATCATTTTCATGATTGAGGGATACCTTAAAAGCTTATAATGGATTTCCCAAATTCCACCTTTAAACTTTGGATTGATGAGTTACCTTCCAAGTCTCTATTTATGGATTCTTGAATTATGAGGGTTTCATGTATACTTGTGACTTATAGTTATCTTGGCTATTTATAGTGGAAATAAAGTTTTTGGGTGTACTGATTAATTATATGTTCATGATGGAAGTCATAGACTAAGTGTTCATGCTCTATTTTTCTTTACTTGACAGTCTTGATTTATAAATAATAGTTCATCCTACTTAGGAGGGTTTGAAATGCTTGATAGTCAGGTTGTATTTTTCCTTCGGTAGTCATGTCAATGGGCCTTGGGGCATGTTGTGTTATTCCACAACCCCCATTATTTTATAGAAATAAGAGTTAAATGGGTTAAGCGACACATTTTTGTTTAAAGGACACTTGAGCATAAAATTGAAAACAAACATGCATGAAAATCGCAATTTCAAAATTGCATTGACGGCATACCGCTTTTAAATCCACTCTAAATGATTTGCGATGTGAAAAAAATAAAATACTTTAGTAAAGGAAAAAGGCTTCCACCCAAATGATATTTCACGAAAACAAAACCACAAGACCCGCCACTTCCACGTAATTAATCAAAAATTTCACATTGCATTTATACCATGCCAACATTCAATCCGTCGTTTACATTTTCCCGATGCGATGTATTCCATTGCATCGCACTCTCGCTAATAAACACTCCTTCCCACTATCCAATTTCGCCGAAATAGTGATTGTGATATTGCATCACAAAATTCCAAACTTTCCTTTAACCCCGATAATATTTGAAGCCTTAAAAAAAACTTTAAATCTTCTGAATTGAACAGGGTTATAAGCACGAAAAGGAATTGATCGCAATCGGAAAAAAGTGGCTATTCGACATTCCAAGAATTTCACACACGAATAGATCTGCGATGCGAAAAGATATTATTTAAATCCTTAAATGATTACTCACGCACGTGAACCCACGCTTTCTATTAATTCCATAACTTAACGGTTTAACAACTCAAGCCTCCAAAGAAGATTTAACCGCAAGAGTATTAAATTTTTAGATTATCTGTGTTCCAAGTCTTATTCTACCATTATTTCCATTATTGTTACACTACTTTTCTATTGTAGAAATATTTCCCGTTTTTACTTATTGTTTTTTATTTTTTGCGGGAAATTTCAAACAATCAGAGTTCCTTAGAAATGTCTAAGGCTGCGAAGAAATACAAAAATCCCATGGCTCCCACTAATCCTACACTTCTACTATTGAAATAATGGAGATTCCCCCCTTATTCACAGACTGAACATGCGCATCAGAGAGTGGTTCTTCCCTTTGGGAAGCGATTTACAGATTATTTGAAGATGAGAAACCCCACAGGGTTGAGAGAAAAACTACTGCAGATGCTTATGATTCTTCAGAAGTTACTATAGCAGAGGTCGCCAACTCTTTTCTGCACCGAATTGCTACACGCCCCAAGATTTTACAGTATACAGATATGGTAAAATGGATTATTGACAACCTTAACATTGGAGACATAACTTTCCTAACAAGCAGAGGTACAATGATAGGGTTGTTTAGAGCCGAAGATTTGAAGAAAATGTACCACATTCCATACCCAAAGGAGGTATATGATAAATATTTCCTAGCACATTTCGCCAAGGAGAATGAGCTAACATCAGACCCCATAAAGAAATGGAGGAGCAACGCTAACAAGCATAAACATAATCATAAGGGTATGTATTCCACTGATTCGCTTGATGGTCCCTACTATTATATTTCTGCTATGATGTCTATACTTTTCATCCAACCCAATACCACTAAATTATCCATTGAATGGGTTTCCCTTATGGATGATGTTACAGACTCTTATATCATGGACTAGGGAACCCTTTTGTCAATTAATATTGCTACCCAGATTCTTGAATATGAAAGAATCATTCCATTTAATCCAAAATCCTTCCCCCACTTTACATGAGTGCCTACATTATGGATGTAGTATGTTTTACCTCATATTTTCCAACCATGGGTTGGAAATGGACTACCCAAGACCCTACTCCCATTCATTTATATCATAGTATTCTTTGGGAATCAAAATATGTAACTCATTTTTACAAGATCTTCTATGGATTTATGCTCCCACTAAGTTTTTTTTGATGAAAAATCCTCCAAATTGTCCAAATAAGCTCAATTAGACTTCACCTCCATTGGAAAATGGTTTGGAAAAAAAAAATTTACTTATGTCATAGTTTTTGGGAGCTTAGCCCGACCACATGTCCTACCATTGTTTGTTCCAGATAAACTTCTCATAAGAGAAATTGTTTATCAAACTGTAGGTAATGGATTGACTAAGGTTTTTAAAGAACCAAAGAAAGCTTCGTGGCCCTCTTTTCCTATTCACTGTTGTGTCTATGTGTTAGAAAATTTCAAGCATCGAGGGTTAGAAATCAATAAAATCAAATGCTTGAAATTATTTACAATTTCTAATAGGAAATATGACCCAAACCAAGTTGCCTTCAATTTCATAACTCAAGTGAAAATTAGACCATTTGTTGATGAAGATGATGATTTTGATGACTTTTTTGAGTCAATTGATACTTATTCTACAGTGAAAAAATTAGCAACATCACGCCTCAATCCGTAACAGCTTTCAAAGTTCAAGCATTACAGAAATAGAATATTAGAAGGGATTCCTCTAAATATACTAGAGGTATCACAACCTATCTCACAGAAGGAACAATAATCGAGAAAGAATGAAAAGGAAAAACTGCCTAAGGATACTAAAGTCCTTAGTGTAACAAAAGAAGATAAGTCTTCCGGACTTCAACCAAAGATCCTTTGTTTCCAATTGACTTAGATGATGTATGGAAATATTTTAATCAACAGCTTAAAGGAGACCAAGAAGTGGTGATCATTGATCATCAACAAAAGTTTGAAACACCTCATGGTAAAAGTCAAAACTTGTTTACTATTGGGTCAAATGACAAATCAATTATCAAAGAGGAAGTATAATTTATCCTGGCCTATCCAACATCAGAAATTGTGTTGAAAATTGAGGAAATACCTCCTTTGGATATATTTTACAGCCCCAGGCATAAATCTTTCATAAGTAGGCATAGAAAAAGGAGAAGAATAGAACAATCACAAATCCTTATTCTCGGAAATGTCTCTATGGAAGTAGTTTCGAAGCACTTGCAAGTAGATCCATATTAGGATCTAACATGTTTGACTTAGTTTGCAGGATCATATGCATCTACCACCATTTACAAAGCCACTGAAGTTCAACAATTATTCAAAGAAAAGGATGAAAGGATCCTTCAATTGGAACAGGAATTACTAGCATAGAAGCAAAGTGTAAATCAACAATTACAAGCACAAGCGTCATAGCTCCAACAGAGCTTAGATCAATTAAAATTGTAGCACCAATATGAAACTGGTGCTAAAGATAATCAGATACACCAACTGCAATTCATTGTTGAGCATTTGAAAGATAATCCTAAAGTAGACGAATTCAAGAAGGAACCTTTGGAACTAAATACCCCATTGGCCCAACAACCAGTTTTTTTTGCCAAAAATTATCTAGTATTATTGAAATATGTGAGAATAGAGATTCATTGATGAATCGAATAGTTGAACAGAGGATCAAATTTCAAGAAATTGATGAAAAAATATCCCAATATTTCACCTCGCAAGATACCGCTAAAGTCTGAAAGGCCAATCTTCCCAAGATTGAAGATTCTAAAAAATACATCTTATTTACTGATTGGGATACACAGTTGAAACAAGCTAAAAGGGAAATTTGCAAAGCCAGAGATGTTGCCAATAACATTGTTGAAATAGTTAGCAACCAAAATCTCATTGCTAATAATTTGATTGATAAATTCCATCCTAGTTCTCTACCTATTGTAAAAGGTTTGATAAGATAGTGGCAGGAAATGTCAAATACAAAGGAAGAAATCATCAATAAATTGGAAAAGCTAGACTAGGAAAAGTATTGAAAGCACTTGGTTAAGCCACATAGCCAATGGCTGATGTTGCATTGTCTAACTGACACTTCCTCTTACATGATGCATCCACTATCAAATGTGGTCTATATAGGACAACTACGTGCTAGGCCATGCCAACTTCCTTAGGTTCAGCCTATGATCGAAATCCTTCAACTAAAGGAACGAATGGAAAAAGAGACAGCGGTGAAATCCTGAAGTGAGTCATCCAACCAAATTATATCTATGTTTTAATTTCACTTAATTTAAGGAGATTTGTTTAACCCTCCTCAGCGCTTTGTGTAATTTTTATTTTATTATATAAACCCTTTCATGTCTTCTAAGAAAGGGTCCTGAAATTTTTAAAAGAAGGCTTTACAGAAGTTCACTTTTGTACTCTTAAAGTTTTTCTTAACAGAAAAAGTTGGACCAGAGACTGTTTTTCAAATGAGAAAAGTTAGCATATATATGGTAATTTTATCTTTATGTTGATATCCTGTTTCAAATGAGAAACAATTTATTTTCCTTATGATTTTTTGTTATATGTATCTTTTTAACACAATCTGACATTAATTCACTTCTAAACATGTTTGATTGTCATTTTTTATACATATTCAATACATGAAATAAACATATGGGATATATAATTATTCAATTGATTTGATTAACTATTTAATCAAATCAATTATCTTAAATTGTTCTACATTTCTCTAAGTGTTTGTTAAATCTTCATTTGCATTCACTGAAAGATCATCTTTTGAAATCGCATATAACAAAAAGATAATTCATCCCGAGATAGAGATAGGTATATATATTCTCTTTAAACTTGTTGTCACTCCATTCACCAAGTCACAGTGAGTTAAAATACGACCCATACACAAAATTAAATTTCATTGGGAAATTGGTCCCATAAATCCAGTCGGAACCACAATCTCAAACGGGTAAGGGATGGTTTTTAAGTCCCCGACCTAGTGGTTTTCCCCAATGTTACTGCACCGATTTTTGAGGCATCAACAGGACCACAAGCCTTACTACACAAAGGAGATGGCTTGGGGAAACCACCCTTATTTGTTATGTTGCACACCCTAGCTTGGTGCTTCTTTTGTTCACCATAATCAAAGGGTGGAAAGATTGTTGGTATATACATATAAGTTTTTAAGTAATATCATGGGTCTGTAGGTGCAACCTTGTCCCAATGGAGCTATGCAAAGTGTTCACCATGAGGATCTTGACCATCCAATATGAAATGGATTAGTGAGTTGTCAAGCCTTTGGTTCATCTAGCTTCTTCAAAATAATTAAGTGGAGAGTGGGAACAGATAAGAACCTTGGTTTCCATAACCTTGGCACCAAGTCATCAAACCTAAGACCATGACTATGCAAATGAGATCAAGGCAAAGGGAAAACCTCGATGTCAAAGAACCAAGATGATGTGGACCGATGGGATCCATCTCAAACTTTGAGTTCATGGGATTGACGCCATGGGTTTTGAACCTCAAATATCGGTGCTTTCCATTGATATTGGAACGGATGTGAGGTGAGGAAACCCAGAGACCGAGATGTTGAGATTATATGGACAAGATGATGTGGAATGAAACGACGTGGTATAAATGATGTGGATTCTGATGATATTTTACAATAAAACATGATCTGATATGATGTGGATGAGGTGACATGGCCTAGTGGTGGACCCCACTCATGTATCTCAAACCCCGAACATCTATGTTTGGAATTGAAGTTGAAAAAAAAGCGAGGCAAGGAGATCCTAATGTCGAGGATTTGATATGATGGAAGTTCTAGCTCATGAAACCATGTGGTCATGTCACTTCCCACCATCATTATCACAACTTTTGTGAACTCATGCAAGCAATTTTGATGATGAAAGGGTCAATCTAGCAAAGGTTCTGGTATGGGAACCCTTCCCATTAGAAAAATGCATGTTGCTCATTACTTGTTACTTGCTACATGTTGTGGGCGATAAGTGAGGGTAGTTGTGTTAGCATAATCTGGACTAAGTATTGTGGATCCTACAGCAATGACATGTCAGGGTCAAGCAACCCTAGTGGAGGCCATGTGTGCCACATGGGTAATGTGATGGCATGGCCTCTTTTAACAGTCCAAATTTCTATTGGGCATGTCTTTTGATTCAGAACTTGGCTTAAGGAAAATTTATGTCACAAGAAAACTCTCGATAAGCTAGTCGTAATCGTGATGTCAAAATTATTTTTTGAAAATTTGAAAAGTGAGGTTTTATGTAACCCCATACTCATCGAAAACCATGCAGGTTGGGTTAAAAAAAAAGGTCAAACCTCCCATAGCCCAAGAAAATCCATCAGGGTGGGAGGGAGTGTTACACCACTTCACGTAAATGAAATATTCATCACATGGATGTTGTTATGTATTAAATTATATATATATATCTTCCTCAATTGGTTTCAGAGCTAGGCTTGACCCTATGTATGTTTTGTCGTCCCTTTCGTCGCAGTCAATCTTCTCTATCCGACTTGTTTCCAACTGTCGTGATCTAGATTTATGCAAGAACGCAATAAAACACATAAATAGACATAAACAAAGAGATTCAATGGAAACAATAATTCATTTTATTTAAATAAAATGATTGAAATATTCTTATAGACATATTGGAAATAAAAATAGCTAGGGTGTTGGTAGTGTATCTCTGAGAAGAGATGTGGCAGCTACAGACCTCTGAACTATTTTAAAATGAGGCTAAAGGGCCTATCTATTATTGAGAAACAATGGAGAACTCTAAAATTCCAAAAACCTAATCCTAGGAGATGAAGCGCCAAAACTATGGGCCCTGTTTGGGTAAATTGGTGTTTCAACTTCTCGGGAACGTAACTTTGCCATACGATCTTCATTTTACATGTATCATACCTCATTAGAAATATCTATCTAAGGAGTACAAATTTTGGTGTGAGAAGCATCAGTCTATGGACCCATGTTGCTCTTGATTTTCCCAAAAAAATGTCATTTAGGGCCTCAAAACGGCTTTGGAAGTTCAGGACCCGAAAAAATGCTAAAAATAGTAAGTTGTGCTGCAACTTAAAAACTAAAAAAACTAGTGGTGGGGGTTCAAATGGAATAGGTGGGTGGCCACCAATATCCACCTGGATCATTAAGGCCCCAAAACGGCTCTGGGAGTGTAGGACCCAAAAACATGCTAAAAATAGTAAGTTGTGTTGAATGTGAAAATCTGCAAGAATTGATGGTGCAGGTCCAAATGGACACAGATATCCCACCTGGATCATTCCTCCCTCCTTAGGAAGCAATATTCCCCATTGTGTTGAGATCATCCATGAGATGATGCAAATTCTGTTGAAATAGGTATAAGATTTGTTGAAGATGTCATGGACCTACGGGCAGACATGCTAGATGTGTTTAGTAATTTTGGTTTCTTTATCAACCTTAGACAGTACATGTGTGGATTTTGTATGTACAATTGCAGGAGGTATGAAAACATCAGGCAGAGGTTCATTGGGGGTCAGATCAATGGAGTGCTTGTCCCGACAGTGTAGAGGAACCTTTGTGAGTGAGGAGAAAATGTCCTTGTATTCCTCCATGACTTTGTCCATCTGCTGCAGTCATGCAGGGGATCCCTGTTTCGAGGTTGTGGCCACAATACTCTTCTTTCCCTGTGAGTGATTTGTAAGGAAAATAAATTTCTTGGTTTGGGAAACAATCTTACTACGTTTTTTTGCAGTATTCAAAGAGATGACAGGAGGTGATACTACTTCTGGTATCTTGTACAAGTTATTTCCAAAAATAATAATAACAACACGAGGCCTAGATTCATACACAGCATGTTTCCTCCACAAGTATGGTTGGCCCAATAATACATTAGCTACATCAAGAGGATAAACATCACATAATACCTCATTCGTGAATGGCTTGATGTTGTATGAAAGGCGGCACTATTGGTAGATGCGGATATCTCTCCCTGGGTGAAGCCACTTGATGGTATATGGTTGCGGGTGTGTTATGGTCGGTAGGCCGAGCTGCTTCATGACCTCTGCGGAAATGAGGTTCTTTTGGCTTCCGCTATCGACAAGGAATTGCAGTGGAGAACCCTTCACCCACATCTTCGAATGGAAGAGGCGCTCCCCCTCCTCTAGATCCTCGAGATCCTCCCTTTGGATCTTGGTGGCGGAAACAATGGCATTGGGATCCGCATCAATGATTTTCTTCCCTTTGTCATTGCCTATATCTTGTTCTGACTCAGGCTCAGAAAATGCATCTAATTCGGGTGCCTTGAGTTTTTCCACCAACGACTGTTTGGCCCACCACTCGTTTGTGCTATGAGTGGGGCTGTTATGAAAGTCACACCACTTCCCCGTGTCCTTCTTTGGATTTGTGGTTGTTACATAGCATTTTTTCATTGTCCCTGCAATCCCCATCTCGCCCATTGGAGGGTCATTTCCATGATCAATAGGCAGTGTCATGCCTTACAAAGACCATCATTGTATCCCTTTACATGAGAGTAATATTCTGTTGGCAATTCCCTGAGTAGAGACTCAAAAACCCTTGTTTTTCCTTAACGTGGGTAATCAGTTATGCCCTCGTGCTAAAGGCGAAGATTAACACTGGGCCCTATGCCAGATGGCACTCTGTCCTAGTTTTCCACCTGCGCTAAGTTTTTTATGGAATTTTTTTTTTAAATAGAGGTGGAGATTCCACTCCAACCACCTCGAGGATGACTCATTGGGAGTGTTTGAACTGAAAAACCACGGACTCCCTCCTTCAGTTTATGGTTTCCACCTCTTATTGGAACTCACTAAAGGATAGGCCTCCCTCCCACCTTTGTAAGGATCCTAACCTCCTCCTTTTCCTCTATAAAAAGAAGCTATCTCTCTTTGCACAAGCTAGTTGAACAACTAAAGAACTAAACTTGGAGGATTAAACATACGGGAGAGATAGAATAAGAAGGAATTACTTTGAGAAATCTTGAGTCCATGTCTTTTGAGGGAGCTTGAGTCCATGCCTTTATCCCATCCGAATTCCCTGATGCACATCTCAGACACACTCTGACTGAACCCCATTGGAGGAGACCTCGACGTCAAAGCTTTGGTTGTATCTCTTCCTTTCATTAATACATATATGTGACTACTGTTTGGTTCCACTTTTGTGTTATGACATTTGTTTAACGCAATATTTTTAGCCATCTTTGACTGGATAATAGTTATGAATGAAATGTTATTATATCGTATGTTGTTCTTGTTTTCTAATTCTATGCGCAGGTATCTGAGCATGACTGCGAAAGGATTGTGACTTGCCGAGATAGGAGCGAGAGGCCACCACCACTGCAACAACGACGACAGCGTTGGACTCCAGGTAGGTCAATATATTGTATCCTCTTTTCATTCAATAATTAGGAATCATCACTTTAGCATGTCTCTTTGTTTCTTGACCCACTCTAGGGCTAGAGGGATCATCTCTGTTCGCGGAGAGGATTTACCTGTATAAAAAATTGGTGACTCCACTGGGGATCAATGCGAGTTTGTTGTTTCATCTTGTTGGGTCAGTTTCAATCATTGATTTGATTATTTTCTTTCTTGGTTTGCTTGATTATTTTACATCTTCTATTCAGTTCCAGAGTGTCAATATTGACCTCTGCTCATTAGGTTTTGGTTTTTCCTCTTTTTCCCATAGTTATCTGGCTTGACGCGTTTTTCCTCTAAACAGTCGCACCAACCCCTGTATGGCACAGATTATAGCCTTACAATCGTTCCGACTCCTGTAGGGTTTGGTTTGTCCTACTTAATTAGTCTTTTGGTCAATTGTGCTTGCTTCTGTTGTAATATCCCAAAATAGGGAAAATAAGAAGTATTGGGATATTACAGTGGTATCAAAGCATCTTTCTTGGATTAGCCTATGAGTCTTAGCCCAAGAAGATAGAAGAATATCAGAATGATAAAGAATATGATATTACTCTGATCAGTTTTCAAATCCAGAAAGGACCTCTCCCAGGAGGTTAAGAAGATGAAGAGTTGCAGTGAAACTCCTAGAGGGTTTCAAGAAGAGGAAGAGCCATGCACTTCCTATTCTAAAAGAGGAGAAGATAAGAGACATAGAGGACACTTGGAATCTAAGATTCTAAGTGAATACAAAGCTAAAACTAGATCCTCCAAGGAGACTCTAGCTTTACGTCAGTCCATTCAGCTAGAAGAAGAGGGATCTTCACCACCACTTGAGGAATCATGTACCAATGTTGTCATAACCTTGGACGAGTAGCCTTCATGTTAAGTCGTGGAGGAAGGCAACATAGTTGAGGAAGGAGCTCTTGCTTCTACACCTCACCAAGGTATGCTTGAATTTCCATCTCTTGTCATTTCAGCAAATCATATGAAGGGATGTACATCTTTGCATGTTGTTGATTTAGAGCAACAGAGTTGCACTGCGCTAGACAAAGGCAGTGATGAAGAAAAGAGGACCCATGCCTTATGGGATCATTCACATGACAACTTCATTCATGAAGAAATTGAGGAAGAAATGGTAGATAGTAGACATATTGAAGTGAAAAACCCTTTCTCCCTTCTAGATGACACTTTCTCAATGAGCACTCCCTAGCTCAAAGAGAAACTTCTACTTGCAACAGATCCAAGGCCTCTTGGTTTTTGGAAGGCCATGCATAAGGAGGAGATCTCATGGGGAGATTTCATTGGAGGTGCACTCCCACATATCATGGAGTGCAAGATTCTTCAATGGTTTGAGGAGGTTCTTCCCTCCTCACACTTGGATCTTTATGGATTCAAGGAGGAACAGATAGACGATGGAGGACGTCTTCAGATGGATAACATCTCTCATAATTGTAATGGACACTTCTTGAGCCATACACATCATGATGGGATGTTTTTTCATACCACCTATTTGGGTCCTTATGGGATCAAATTGATCCTTGGGAGGATTTCATTTCAAAATCCCATGAAATGCAAAGACAGAAATCTGATTTGGGATGATGGTAGCCCTCATGGGAGGAGTAACAAGATGGAGGATGGAAGAAGACATCTACAACTGATTGAGTGGATGTGGATGGAGAGCAAGAAGCTGGTGAGCTACTTGCATATTTATGATACCGGGCAACAGGAGGCTTGGCTGCGCTGGTTACTCTTGAAGGAGTTTGTCCATCACTTGGCATATACTCTTCCTAAGGGTATGGGGATGGAGAAGATGTGGCAAGATGCTTGCATCTTTGAGCAGCAAAGAGTATGGATGCATGGTGTTGATGTGACATTCATATCATTCATTATGTCCTCATCACATTATTTGTATGATGAAATTATGAGGAGGCAACAAAATCTTTTGTTGCTTTGGTTTTCCTTGGGAGAGAAAGGGAAAATTTGCTCTCACATATTGTATGATGTTGCAGGAGTAGGAGACAGCACTATTATGGTGCAAAGGGGCTACTCCTTGGCCTTTGATGATCAGGAAGTACTTCCATTTTGGGAGGAATTTCCAAATTGCAGCAACATTGTTGGAGGATTCTTTGACAAAGATCATGTCAAAGAAATGAGTTATGGGTTGGCAAGAGCCTATTTGCATAGGCCAACAGTGTTGTTCCTTTGGAGCATGAACTCATTTATTCATGCATCACTGTACTTTCAGCACATGGTGAGAATGTTGTTTTTGCACCTATTGATTATGTAACACAGTATTTGCATCTCCTTACCATTGTCATATAGTGCATTTCTCAACAAGAGGGCAAGTTTATTGTTGAGCCCCATGAGCAAGATTTTTCCAACTATTATGATGGAGACAACCATCCTTTGTTTAACCATGGGCAAGTGTTTGATTCTTTCTTGTATGCTTGGTTGGCACACTCACTCATTTACTATTCACTAGTAGATGTGATGATTCATACAACTAGCCATTTGCCAACACACCACTTGCCATACTATTTTCTGAAGTTCCAATGGGAGAGACTGCGTTGTGTCGACTTGAGACATTGTTTGTATCATGCAGCATCATGTAAAACATTCAAAAAACTTCTCATTTTGATACTTGATGATGATCATGTCCTATTCATTATGGATGAGATGTTTTGGGCCAGCTTGTTTGTCAATGTTGGAGAGGACATCCTTGAAGGACTGTTCTTCATTTTTCCACTTGAGGGAAATAATTTTACAGCCTAGGACCAGCTCATTCTCTACACTTATCATGAGTGGAGAGAAGGACGGCGTGGGGTAGACTACCTTGTCTGCCATGATTAGAATTTCAGCCCACCTACTTTGCATGATCCAAAGGTGGAGGAATACTTTCAGGAGTTTCCATGTTGGAGGGTAACTCATTTTGTTTGGATGATTTATTGGGGGATGAGAGATTCATATGGGGATGGTAGATCCAAATTCATTTCAGCCTCATGCCTCAAGAAGGCCCTTCATTTCTATCCTTGCTGTTGCTTGAGGAAAAGCAACATTTGGGAGGGGAGGACTGTAATGTTCCAAAAATTAGCATAGAGCTAATTGGAACATTAATTTTTCCTATATCAGCTAGGAGATTAATAAATGGGTGAGGAGGCCCATGAATTGAATTAAAATCCCTCATATTTTGAAAGGGATCATCAGAGTAGCTCTATTTTTCACCCTCAAGTGTGAAAAGGGGCAAATTCATGAGGACAACGTCAAGTTTTACCAAGTCAACAGTGCTGCCATAGTGGAAATGGATCACCTTGAAAGACAGTGCAGTGTGAAAGGGGAAGAGATCATTTGGTGGAGGAAACCATAATGTGTGGGGGCCAAGGCAAGGAGGCTTTCATTTGTATAAAGGGAGGACAAGGCAGCCATAAAAGGGGATGTTGATGAATATTGATTTTGGTCTACATGACTATTTGTTATCTTCAATTGTTTAACTGAGATTGTTGTGTTGCTTAGCACAATGGATTTCCTGTTTAGGAATCATTCTCCCTTCTTGAGAGGCCTCTTGAGGGATTGTACTTCATTCTCCACATTTCAGACTCAAGTCCAAGCCACCTCCTTTAGCTACAGCGTTATTCCTGTAGCAGGAAACATTGTGTTGCAAGGTGTTGCAATGGAGGGTTCCACAACACCATTTCCTTGGCTCATATTTCAAAGGAGGGAGCTTCTATTCCTGTGGGAGGTTAGTGAGGAAGATTCAGGAGTTGATTGTAGATATTTGGCATCAGGCCAAGCACTTCCCATCACTTACAGCGTAGTCCCTCTCCTTTACTGCATTATTTCTGAGCATATTTGCAGTGGGGACTTGCTCCACTATTTTGAAGGGTGAGATCTTCAGGGATTGGATCAGCCTTTCACGTGAGAGATCCATTGGATGAGACTCAACCATCATATGCAGCATCTTCAGCTATCTTCATCCATTTCCAATTTCTGAGTTGCAGTTGCTACCCAGCAACTCCGACATTTTGGCCATTATGTATATTTCAGCCAATCCTTCTAGGATTGACTTAGCATTGTTTTTCAGGGGTCTAGAGCTTTTCTCCCCCACTTATTTGAGCTATACATCTTCATATACATGTATTGACATTATTTATGTAGCAGTGTCTCTTATAAACTATGCAGTCATAGCTTTGCTTTATCATATGTAGCAGTGCATTTCATAATTATTGTACATGTGCCTTCGATGGTGGATTTGCCTAAGCTTGAGTGATCATTTCCTTAAGATATTGTACACATTATGCTGCTATAACATTAATAAGATGGCTATGAGATCTTATTACATTTTCTGAAGTTTTTGTATCACTGCTACTCCATCAGTGTGTTTACATATTGTTGTTGCTCCACATTTTTAATATCTTAATACATTCCCAATATTCTATAATTTCCTTATTTTGGGATATTACAGTGGTATCAAAGCCTGTAATATCCAAAAATAAAGGATTTCTACAACAATAAGAATATCTTAAGTTATTCTAGAGTTGGAGAGGTAGAAATATATCTCATATGATGTGTTAATAATGAATATTCTTCAATCAAACAACATCAGCAACTTCTTCATTTTAGGACCCAAAAAATGGGGAAAAGCAGTAATTTAAGCCCTAAAAAGGTTAATTTCAGAGATCTGCGTAAAAACAAAGGAAAATTATGGTTTTATCCCTTATAATATGTTGTATGGGAATCACATGTCAAATTTCAACAAAAAAAAAGCACTCTAGCTATGTTAAACAGATCTCCCCATCCCGGTATGGCTCAAAAAGGCCCAAACCCCATGACTTAACTAATGCAGAATTTACTGAAGCTTGCACAGTGTCTTTTTTTTCCATAGAAAAAAATCAAACTTTCTATTATATAGATAGTTTCAGAACATATGCATAGCATTTCGATAACAAATCCATTCCCTTCTATCGAAAGGAGATGGAGACATAGCTTCTTAACAACCTGTAAGGATGCTTAGCAGCCAGAAAAAACCAAAAAAAGAGCCACACAAGACGCCAGTGCTACTCCTTTAGCTCATCATCTCTCGGTGAACCGAAACAGAGTTGAGAGCAGAAGGATAATAAAACACTGAACAAGCCCATAGCTTCGATAGCTCAGTAGAAGGGACTGGCAGTAGAAACTATCCCAATCCCCAGAAGTAAATCCGAAAAAAAACAAAAATGGAGCCCAGAACCTCCTTACAAAAGGAAAATAGTTCTGGACTCAATCAAGTAGCTATTTTTAGAGTTTTTTGTGGAGCAAATATATACATAACAGAAGTCAAATAGCAGAAATTAAACAAAGGACGGTTGTTCCCTAGCATGAACAGCCCCATTCACCATCTCAGTTACTATCCAGGACCCCAAATCTTGTTGAGCACCTTCTTTAGATAATTGATCTGCTTCCTGGTTCCTCTCCCTGTAAATGTGACAAATAGATATCTCAAAAAAGAAACATTTAAGACGACGGATCTCCTTAAGTAAAGGTAACAAGATATAATTCCTGCATTGCTGAGTCCCATTAAACCAATTCACAACATTCCTAGAATCACCAAAAATCTGAATCTGTCTCATATGTTTGGATTGCATAGCGTCTGTTTCAGAGGTTTTATGATACAATATGATGGAAAATACATACATACATTGTATTACATCAGATAATGGAGTTTATTTCTCAGATCATGAGAAAAATGGAAGAATGGATGAAGAAACCCTCAAGAATGAGGTATTGTAACACTTTATTTCTCTGCAACAAGAATGTACAGCGTAATTTTCAGGGGAAGTAGCAGCTATGCATTACATATCATATCTAAGACTGATATTTGCACAAAATATCATATCTATAACAGATCGGTACACTAGATTGTCTTTACTTTACATTCCCCTTGGGGATTTCAGCAATACATGAAAGAACAGGAGTAGATTTGAGTTTTACTACAGAAGATCTACAGAATGATTCAGAAAATCTAAAGTAAGCACAACATTAAATAACTCAGATCTGAAGTAGACATGGATTAGATAGTTTATCCATGGATCACCATGGTGAAGGAAGGATCCATCAACCAAAGATCTCTTCTCCAAATGAATACCAAAATTCCCTGCAACCTTGCAGCTTGAAATAATGCAGTCCAAGAGGGTAAACTACGTTGTAAGCTTGAAGCATAGATTTTCCTGATGCCAAGATAAAAATCTGAAGCCCACACTGCTAATACACTCTTCTAGGAGGTTAAAACACACAATCACTGAGAAGAGGCACTAGTACAATCTAGATCTAAGCAGACCTAATGTTTACACTTGTTGCAGCTCACTGAAACAAGTAAATCACAACAGTATTTACGTTGTCTAAGGGAGATGGAGCTTGGCCATATGCCTGATAGTGGAAGAGAAGTACAATGCCCTCCAAGAGCTACTTAATTGAAGGAGAGAGAATCCCTAAACAGGAAATCCTCATAATTCTCTGCTAAACAGCCAAGAGAATGAGATATGTATGAACAGACAATATACTCTGAAAATATAATATCATGAACAACAGTGAGTAGATTTGAGATCTAAGTTGCAGTCCTATAGTAATATTCAGGAATTTTGCAGTAAATAGAACCATATGCAAATCAAATATGAAATTAACATGAATTGGATGGCCAATCCATGGATCACCACAGTGCAAGGAGAGCCCCTTAACACCAGAGATCACTCCTTGAAACGTTGCTCAAACACCCTGCAACTTCCCTCTTGCAAATAACACAGTTATGGGAGAGAAACTGCGTTGTTAGCTTCAGTACTGAGTAGGCCTGAGATTCACAGGCTAAGCCAAGATAACAGCTTTGATACCACTGTAATATCCTAAAATAGGGAAATTCTACACTATTGGGAATATCTTATGATATTCCAAATGTGGAGCAACAGCAATATGTAAGCACACCGATGGAGTAGCAGTGATACAACAACTTCAGAAAATGTAATAAGATCTCATAGCCATCTTATTAATGTTATAGAAGTAGAATTTGTACAATATCTTGAGGAAATGATCACTCAAGCTTAGGCAAATCCACCATCAAAGGCACATGTACAAGAATTATGAAATGCACTGCTACATATGATAAATCCAAGTTATGACTGCACAGTTTATAAGAGACACTACTACAGAAATAATTTCAATACATAGATATGAAGATTTATATCTCAAATAAGTGAGGGAGAAAAGCTATAGACCCCTAAAAAACAATGCCAAGTCAATCGTAGAAGGATTGGTTGAAATATACACAATGGCCAAAATTTCGGAGTTGTTGGGTAGTAGCTACAACTCATAAACTGGAAATGGATGAAGATAGCTAAATATGTTGCATATGATGGCTGAGACTCATCCAATGGATCTCTCAGGTGAAAGGTTGATCCAATCCCTGAAGATCTCACCCTCCAAAATAGTGGAGCAAGTCCCCACTGCAAATATGCTCAGAAATAACACAGTCAAGGAGAGGGACTGCACTGTAAGTGATGGGAAGTTCTTGGCCTGATGCCAAATATCTACAATCAACTCCTGAATCTTCCTCACTAACCTTCCAGAGGAATAGAAGCTCCCTCCTTTGAAATATGAGCCAAGGAAATGGTGTTGTGGAACCCTCCACTGCAACACCCTGCAACACAATGTTTCCTGCTACAGGAATAACGTTGTAGCTAAAGGAGGTGGCTTGGCCTTGAGTCTGAAATGTGGAGAATGAAGTAAAATCCCTCAAGAGTCCTATCAAGAAGGGAGAAGGATTCCTAAATAGGAAATCCCTTGTGCTAAGCAGCACATCAATCTTAGTTAAACAACTGAAGACAACAAATAGTCATGCAGACCAAAATCAATATTCATCAACGTCCCCTTCTATGGCTACCTTGTCCTCCCTTTATACAAATGAAAGCCTCCTTGCCTTGGCCCCCACACATTAGGGTTTCCTCCACCAAATGATCTCTTCCTCTTTCAAACTGTGTTATCTTTCAAGGTGATCCACTCCCACTATGGCAGCGTTGTTGACTTGGTCAAATTTGACCTTGTCCTCATGCATTTTCCCCTTTTCACACTTGAGGGTGCAAAATAGAGCTACTCTAATGATCCCTTTTACACTATGAAGGATTTTATTTCTATTCATGGGCCTCCTCACCCATTTATTCATCTCCTAGCTGATATAGGAAAAATTAATGTTCCAATTAGCTCTATGCTAATTTTGGGAACATTACATCTGGGTTATTTTTTATGTGTAATTATGCCTTTGAGACTGTTTGACTGTTTTCGGCTTGTTTTTCTCAGTAGTTTGTCCATTTTCTTATCAGTTTGAATTGAGGCCTTAGGGTTTCTAAGGGTTTGGTACACTGAGCATTCTATTCAAAAACCAAGTCATTTTGATTGTTGTCAGTCTCATTCTTGGGTTGATTGCACTAAGTTTTCTTGATTCCTTTGAGTGATTGCTTTGGTTGAATGACCATTTTGTTTTTCGATTGATTCTTCTCCTTATTTCTCCAAGCATCGATTACATTTCTTTTTTTATATCGTTTTGAAAACTTTCTCTTGGTTTGGAATATTGCGACATTAGTTTGAGTGATTTGTTGTGTTTCTTTTGCGTTTTATTGAGTTATTCAATTTTGATTCCTACACAACACTTAAGCTAGTGTTTGTTTTCATGTTTCATGTAGTTAGTGCATCATGTACTTCTTTCATTGAAAAAAAAAAAACATATTTTTCATTCTTTCTTTGCACCAAAAGAGAAATTTTCTTTTGCATAACTAGCAACTGATTGTCTAGGAAAGAGTTTCATTTTCGTTTGATTGTGTTAGATGCATTAGAGGATTTCTTCGCATAATTTAATTGTTTTCATTTGTTTGAAAGATCTCTATCCTTCTTGTAACTATAATTCATTGAATTGGAAATGATGTTCATTTTCATATAGCTTGCATTTAGGAATTTTGAGATCCAAATTCGATAAGGCCTTAAAACTGAAACATAATCCAAGATCACCTTTAAAATTCACTTAATTAATCTAAGGAAGCATTGAAACCTAACAAAATATTTTTAGTGGTCTAGGCTAGAGACGTGTTCCGGTGTCTTAAAACCTAGTAGCTATCATTCGACATCTGGCTTTATACAACACTAGTACAGACTTGTGCTCCCCGTACCATCGAGTATATAAAGGGAGATCCCTCTAGGTTGAAATCCTTTTATCCATAGGAAACCAAGTCTGCCACCCTGTAACTGTGATACACCGAACACAGCATTCAAGGAGACTACCTGCACGTACGTCAAGTCCTTGGTCATTTCTCTTTCATTTGATCACCAAGGTGTATATGGCAGTTCATGAAAACTTGGTACACCCTCTTGCCTATATTACCTGAGTAGTCATTTCGATGTTTTCGTGACTCTCTAAAAGTGAAAATATCATCGAGCGCTTGTCCTTTCACGCTCGTTTCAACCTAAAAGTGACAGAGTCATATTTTTCCTATTTCTTGACTCTTAAAACATGAAATGATAGATTGTTGTTTCAGTGTCTTAAAATATTAACTACCCACAAAATACTCTTGGTTAAAGTTATCTTCCTTAGTGTGTTGATTTAGGGTTGTTTCCAATGGCAACATTTCTGGAGTTCACTAACCAAGAAATCCCCTTCGAAGGGAATCCTAGTCCTTTTCCTGCTTTTGGTAATGTTGGTGCTCCTTACATGGCAACATTGTGGGTTAACTGTTGGTTTTCCCGTATGGTTATTTTCGACCTCTGTGGTCTCGAGTATTCCACCCTCTATACAACCATCTCCTCTACCCGAACAACATCATGTTGATTCTAAGGTGGACCTCTCCCCTTCTTCATCTATTTCTTTGTCATCCTCTTCTACTTAGCCTGGTGAAAGTCTGGATTCTAGTAACCCAGTGGCTAAGAAGAAGAAGAAGAAGTCAGATAAGCGAGAGGCTAATGTTGTAGCTATTGTTCCTAAGACACCTTCCCTTGATAAACCATCCAACCTTCCATGGAAAGTCAAATTCCCTTGCATGTTGTGCAAAGGTGACCATCCTCTTCGAGACTGCCCTGGAATTCCCAAGGTGCTTGAAGTATGGTCCGATGGCCTTCCGCCATTACCTTTGACTTCTGGAAGTCATATTGGTGGCACATCTTTGACTAGTACTGATAATACTTGTAAGAAACAGGGTAATATTACGAATCCCTGTAAGTTATGTTAAGGGAATCATCCCATTCACCTTCGTCCATACATGGATGAAGCCACAAGAGTGTTGGAAAACCCAACTGTTTCTGCACCTTTCTTTCCGGTTGGTTACCAGAAGCTTTCTTCGGGCCCCCCGCTAGTTGATTCTACGATTTATCAAGATTCATCTTCAGTTAATCTCGCTCCCTCAGAAATTCAAATTCATGAATCTGTTCTCGACCAACCATTGGTCTATGAATCAATAGATTTTATCCCGCCTATGGTTCATCAGGTCTTTTCTGTCGAGAGTGGATCTCATCCCCCTCACATTCTTCTTGTTTCTTGAGATTCCTCGGAATTGGAGACAGATCCTCCTGTCCCTGTAGTTCAAGAAGTTTCTCCTCCTGCTCCATGATGGAGGTCCAGGAGGATGCTCCTCTTGCTTTGGTAACATCAGGGGAAGACCATCTCATTTCGATGGTACCCCCTCCAAGTAGTTTGGTTGCTTCATTCGATTGGAGTCGATTTGGAGGATACCACCTTCCTCCTTATGTGCCTTTTGAGATCACTGTACAGGCCTTCAATGTGGTCATACCCAACACCATTATACATGAAGGCATGTCTGTTAGTATTCTGTATTCAACTACTTGGAAATCTTTTGGTTCTCCACCACTTGTGCCTATTACGCAGAATCTCTTGGAATTTCACATAGGAACCAAACAACCGTTAGGGATCCTTCCAAAGTTTCCAATCACTTTGGGAGGGAAAACCATCATAGGGAAAACCATCTATATAGACATGATGGTTGTTCCAAGCCCCTTGTATTTCAATTTACTCTTGGGGCACGACTATGCTTATGCCATGGGTGCACTTGTCTCCTCCCCCTTTTGTGTGATCTGTTTCCCACACAAACATCGGATCATGACCATTGATCAACTTTCATTATTTGGTCCTAACGTGACATCTGGTCCACCATCGTCCCTTCCATGTCTTTATCCACCGATTGTATCTTCCCCACCGTAGGTTAATTATGTGGCTACCTATCCCATTCCTGCATTCAGGGATAGTGCCATTGTGCATCGTGTGTGTCAGTATCGGGTCCCCGATTTCCAAGATGCCGTGAACCTCATGGAATCCATGTTACTGACTAATAGAGCACGAATTTTCGTTAGATAATGGTCTTCATTTTCTGTGTCAAGCTCCTTGGGGTAGAAACAAGCTCTTCGGAGCGTAGTTCGTTTCGTGTCAAGATTGTTAAAAAATTAATTAGGTCATGAGGAAAGTTCTTTTAATGTGTCTAACTTCATTAAAACAATGAAACAAATTCCTGTTCAATTTGAGTTTTTGATTAGATATCGTAAAATCCCAGTTGAGTCTTTCTCTTGATCTCGTAATTGAACCTTCACTCCATCTGCATATCCTATGGACTGAAGCTTGGGGGGCATGTACCTCAAATTGAGTCACCATGCTGGGGGCATGCCCACCTTTTCAAGCATAGTTTGTTTCTATTTCAAGCTTGTGTAAAAATGAAACCGGTTTCAAGCATAGTTTTCTACGAAGTTTCAAGATTGTGTAAAAATGAAACCAATTTTCAAGCATAGTTTGTTTCCGTTTCAAGCTTGTATAAAAATGAAACCAAAGCCTACATAGTTTTCTACATAGTTTCAAGCTTGTGTAAAAATGAAACCAACCTCGCGCAGCTTGATTTCTAGCTTGTGTAAAAATGAAAACTATCTATTTTTACCTCTTGTGATTTCCATTTTATCACTGCTCTTTCCGTTATTGTGTTGGTTTTCTCATTCCATCGTCACCATCTACTTAGCCGATCATATGCCATCACTCGATTTTTTACCCATTTCTGAGGAACCACTGCAATGAGTGGTCTTGTTAGCCTGCCTCTTGACCTTTACTTGTTCTGAGAAGTTCCACCATCATCGGAACCAGTGGCTACCCTTAATACCACTCGTTCCTCCAGGAGGAGTGATCTTTTAGCTCTTTTATGACTCTCGAAAATTGAAAAGATTATCGATACTCTTGTCATTTTTAACTCGTTAAATGGATGCGACATAATATCTACCCAATATAAGTTTACCCCTTTTCAGGCTGGGATAGATTATTTACTAAAAATGAATACCTTAGCCTATCGCGACTAAGAGGTTCTCTCAGATATTGTTTTCTACCTTTTCGGATTTGTGAGACTACCTAGGAAAAGGGACCTGCTGGAGTTTTCTTTTCCTCTTATTTTCAAACTCTCTAAACATGAAAATTTTTCAAGTTCTTCCTTTGTCAGACTCGTTAAAAATGAATGACATCGGAAATCATCACCATGACGTACCCAAGTTCCTCCTTCCTAAATGGCTCTAAAATGTACTAGGTTGGATTTTTCCGTGTTATTGCCTAAATCTACCTCAAATAAAGAAGGCAAGAGTTCAAGGTAACATCAAACCACGCTCAACTGTACTAGTTCCCACGTAACAGGAGAGGGCTCTCTCTGTCAATCTTAGCGAAAATAGTCATTGTGGCTTGAGAGACTTGAAATAAAAGCTAATTTTAGGCTAGGTATATAAATAAAGGAGTTTGAGTTTGATTTTGGGGGTTTTTCTTGGATCAAAGGGAAAGGCAGTTTTGGGTGTGGGGATTAGGCCTAGTTTTTGCAGAGTTCTGATTGGGGAAAGGAAGGCAACGGTTTTGATGCTTTAGATTGAACGAATGGATGAATCAGACCAGTGAGGAGCTGAAGAGGGCAAGAGGGTTTCAAGAGTCCTCCTCAAACAGATGAAAACATGTAAAATTAAACAAAACTGAAGGCAGAGCAAAGCAAGCTATTGAATTCCACCTTTAACACTGATTTGTTTAATCTAAGAAGAAAGGAGAAGAAAAATGGTACACATAAACATTAGTGAACTTACAAATACATAGAGAAAAACACCATCAAAACACAAAGCCACAAGGATCCCAAAGAGTGCTGCAAATCCTAGTCTATTCCTTTGCCAAAATTGCAGAAATGAAATGTACACTGAAGTGCCAAGCAATCTCAAGTGTCCAACCCTGAAAATGACTGAGAAAATACATGATATAGACAAGCCAAAATCATCCCCATGCCTCTAGGGGTCTATCTCACCATTATAGGAGTTGTTTCAACGATATCTAAACTAAGAACTGGAAAATAGGAAATTAAACAACTTGCCTCTATATGATAGGAAATTGATTCATTCACTTACATTTCAATTTTTGGTGAATGAATCTTCTATAACAAGTAAAAATGTGCCAAAATTACATTATGATCATGAAATTACATCAAGGTACATCAATAGTTACATGAAAAAGTGAAACTGGCCAAAACTAGGTGAAATTATGAGCTGTGGAGTGAAAAATAGGCCAAATTCCTCTATGCACCGCGCCTGGAATCTGTATGCATAGCACAAGTTGGGAGCTGATTTTGAGGCCCTTCCCAAATTCCAAATTGCACTCATGATATCTTTTTGGAAAGCCCTGCCTGTCTACTTTCCAACCCAAGTGGAATTTCTAGATTTGGTTGCCATTTGCCCCTCCAAAGGTTCAATCTCCCAACACTGCTTCCTGTGTGTGCAAAAGGTGGCAGAAAGGCCATTTTTAGAGTGTTTTTGACCCTTTAGGCAACCCAGAACTTGATGAAATGCTTAGGTAATCCATGAGCATGCATAAATTTTAATAAAAAATCCCGAAATGCAAAATTTCCCCCCTGAAGAGCTGCCAATTATAAGCGCGCGCCAAGTGGAGATACGCGTCGGGCAGAAAAACCTGTTTTGTGACCAAAAGATTCAAAATTGACAAAAATTTTCCCAAATTCCTTTAAATTTGGGCTGAAGATCCCTGATCAAGTGCTATGCTCAGCCAAATAAGCTTCATCCAAAATCATGCCTTTTCACGCCTCCCCGATGCCTTCTTCATCTACGTTGCCTGAGGTGAATATGAAGAGTTTGATGTCTTTGACTTTTGTTGCCAAATAAGTGGTGATATGGGAGGGAATGTGGGGAAATAGGACAGTGGGGATAATGAACTTCAATCAAGGGATATCAAAGGTGTAGGGACAGCCACTGACTATTTGGGAATTCTTGGGGTTTGGGGATTTTTATAGGTGAAATGGGAAAGGGGGAATAATAGGAAATGAAAGGATTTTAAGGATAGGGATAATGTGATTTAGGAATAAGTGATTTAGGATGTAAGGGGATAGAGAAATAGACTGTAGTAATGAGATCATGGGAGATGGGAAAACAAGGTGGGGAATAATAAACAGTGAGGAATGGAAAAAATTGGCACCAAAACTAATTTTAAAACTCCACTTTCAAAACCCTAAGGAGGCACTTCAACACGGTGATAGGGTTTGTGTTTTTTGACATTCAAACTTTTATATTTCACTCAAACAATACCAAACATGAGTTATGGACAAGAGGGGAATGACTTTGACTTACTCAAGCATAGAGCAACCAAGCAAATTGAATTTCAGAGAAGATTGGCAGAAATTTTTTTGTTTCGGGCAAATGCGCCGCGCGCACAACCCAATGCGCCGCGCACGTTCAATTTTACACTGTGTAGAATGGCTCTATGCATTGCGCAAGTTATGTGCGCCGCGCCCAACGCCCAGTGCGCCGCGCAGGTTACCTTCACCACAGTTTCGGATTTCACACTGACTTTTGATTCCTTCACGTTTTCACTTTGGCTCTTTGATGTATTTGGTATGCAATTGGAGTTTGAAATTGAAATATCTTATATATATCAAGGAGTTTTGATTTTTCATTTGGGTAAACCCACTTTTGTAATGTGCAAACTTTGACACTTTTCAAGAAAGTCTGTTCTGGCTTCATTTGATTTTTTAGCTGAATGATGAATCTCTTTGTCTATTTCTTGCAGGGATAGCTGGCATGGAATTTGGAAAAGGTGAACAGGGTTGCGCCTGAAGATCTTCATAGATGAAAAACTTTGAAAATTACATGACATTTATTACAAAAGACATAATTGATGATTTTTCTTCAAAACTGAGTTTTGAAGAAGAATCATGATCAAGCAATATGATGATGAAATTTTGCACTAAAAACCTTATTTGAAACTTCCTCATGTGCCTGCTGGCATTATTAGACACTTTGAAGATTAAATTTGCGAAACCCTAGACCTAATGAGATTAAAAACCCTAAAAAGACTCTTTGCCAAGCAAGAGACCAAACATGATTGTAAATGACTTGAAGATGATTTTGATGAATAGAATTGGACCAGCAGGTACAAGACATGAGGAACATGAGTAAAAATATCCCTACCGTCAGAAAATCCATGCCCCTAACGGAATGCAGATGACTGAACTGAATGAGATACCTAAAATGAAATGCAACAAAAGAGATTTTGATCTCTGACGGAGGGATTAAAAGACCGACTCTAACATTCCGAAGAAAAAAATTATATGACAAGCATATGCTATCCTCTTCAAGCTTGTGTAAAAATAAAGAGGTACTCGTATAAATGGTGCGGAAAAATGGAACCAATTTTTAGTTATGTTGCAGTATGTCGCTCTTGAACATAGCACTTGTCTGCATTTTTTTCGGGTTGGGGATATCTCATTTCGTCACTTTTTCCTCCATGGGTTTGGGTAATCTCTTTTGACCTCTCATCTGCCCTTTGCCACGTCACCATGACCTCAGATCCCTTGATGTCAAATACTGCCAAATCCAGTGTCATGTTGTTGATATGTTCAAGAGAATTTTGCCTTTGCAGTTTTCAACCTTCCCCTGATTCTCTATTGGTCCTTATTCACTATCATCATGTTACTCTGTCTCATGTCGATGATGTGGGAAACATTATGGCCCACCTTTGATCAGGTCACTTCCTGTCGACTTCAACTGATTATTCAGTAATTTGATCTGGAGACCCCCTTCTAGTACCTTGGAGCCTGCATGCCTCAATGGCAGGTTCTTCACATTCAACACAAGGTCCACCTCATTGGCCTTTGATCGAGTGATTCTGCGGGTGTTCGATGCCAAATCACTGTCCACATTTCGTAGATTGTACCGGTTGTACCTTGAGAGCCATTGTAATTATTGGTGGTTTCTCTCATGCCTGTTAATAGCTTTCATTATTGGTTGGTAATTAGGTGATTTTCTTTTATGTTTGACTTCAACTCATATATTTGCATGCTTGAATATGTACTTGTTCAGATCAAGATGGAGCGTGAGACCCTAGATTTTTTCTGATAAAATCTAGGCTACATATTTTTGTGGATTATCATGACTTATCACATGACTCTTTTGATTGGATGGATGTGACCATACCTGATTCTATTTGTTGATCCTTATTGTAGGATGGTCGCATCCATACCTCGGATCACAGTTTTATACACTCTATTATGGATGGTTGCGCCCATACCACATGTTCATGTATCAGAGATATCATTTGTATTTGTAATTGCAGCCAACAGCGGTGTTTGGTTCGAACTTGTTCTCATAAAGCATTTCACCCCTCCCTCTCCCTCGAACCTCATGCTTTAAGGGGCATCTGTTACACAACATTTTGTCACTGTCCCTGCAATCCCCATCTTGCCCATTGAAGGGTCATTTCCATGATCAATAAGCAATTTCATGCCTTACAAATACCATCATTGTATCCCTTTACATGAGAGTAATATTCCTTATGTTAACAATTCCGTGAGCAGAGACTAAAAAACCCTTGTTTTTCCTTGGTGCGGGTAGTCAGTTATGCCCTCGCACCGAAGGGGAAGATTAACATTGGGCCCTGCGCCAAGATATTTATGGAATTTTTTTTTTAAATAGAGGAAGAGATTCCACTCCAACCACCTCGAGGATGAGTCATTGGGAGTGGTTGAACTCATAAACCACGGACTCCCTCCTTTAGTTTATGGTTTCCACCTCTTATGGGAACTCCCTAAAGGATAGGCCTCCCTCCCACCTTGTAGGGATCCTAACCCTCTCCAGGGATCCTAACCTCCTCCTTTTCCTCTATAAAAAGAAGTTATCTCTCTTTGCACAAGCTATATGAACAACTAAAGAACTGAACTTGGAGAATTAAACATACAGGAGATATAGAATAAGAAGAAATTACTTTGAGAAAGCTTGAGTCCATGTCTTTTGAGAAAGCTTGAGTCCATGCCTTTATCCCATCTGAATTCCCTAGCAAGCATCTGAGACACGGTCCGACTGAACCCCGTTGGAGGAGACCTCGACGTTAAAGCTTTGGTTGTATCTATTCCTTTCATTAATACATATACATGACTACTGTTTGGTTCCAATTTTTTGTTATGAAATTTGTTTAATGAAATATGTTTAGCCCTCTTTGACTAGCTAATAGTTATGAATGAAATGTTATTATATCATATGTTTTTCTTGTTTTCTAATTCTATGTGCAGGTATCTGAGCATGACTGCGAAAGGACTGTGACCTGCCGAGACAGGAGCAAGAGGCCACCACCACTATAGCAACGATGACAGTATTGGACTCCAGGTAGGTCGATCTATTGTGTCCTCTTTTCATTCAATAATTAAGAATCAAAAATTTAGTATGTGTCTTTGTTTCTAGACCCACTAGGGCTAGAGGGATCGTCTTTGTTTTTTAGTCGCCCCGCTTTGGCCTTTTCCCTTGTTCTGCGATTTGAGGGCACCTTCCCTTGGCTTCAGATTTGCAGATCCAAAGTCTTGCTTCTTCTACTTAAATTTCTGCTCGATTTTGGCAGCATAGCGATATGTCGTGCCAAGCAATGTAATGTCAAGGAACTCCATTTCCTCTTGAATGTGTTCGTGCAGACATCCACAGTACTTGAGCACCAAATGTCTCTTTTCATCTTTAATACCCAACTTTGTGTGTAGGGTATGGAACAAATTCGTCAGTTCGTGTACATCTTGAACCCTGTGTTGTCGCAGCGTGGTCCATTGAATGTATTTTTCATCATAGATCCCCATGGGGTAATACTGTTCCTTGATTCCATCTCAGAACGAATTCCAAGTGGGTGTGGCCAAGAACAGAGAGGGTTCCCCTTCGTCCTCTTGCTCACAGTAGGTTTCCAACCAGTCTTTGACATGGGGAGCGGCTTTAAGGAGTGCAAAAATAATATTTTCTCAGTCAGAGAAATCATGGACCGAGAAATACCCTTCCAGCAAATTTAACCATCTATCTATGGCGTCTGCATCTATCTGGCCTTCAAATACAGGAATGTCAAATTTTACCTATACCTTGAAGGGAGTGGTGCCTCCAGAGTGTCTATTGGATGTAGATGTGTCATAGGTGGGTAGTCGTTGAAGGATCTGAGCAAATTTATCCATCATCGTGTTCCTCTGTTTCTCGAGGGCCTCCTCGAGCAATATTTTGATAGGATCTCCTGCTCCCTCGTCTTTCTTTTCTTCCACCATGGGAGGTCGTCGGGGTTTGCGAGGCTGATCTTGCAAGGGTTCAACCAGATCGAGCCCTAACTCCTTATACCCTGACCATGTTGGGGACATGCAAAGAAAATAGAGAAAGAGCAGACCTGCTCTGATACCACTGATCCGGATTTATGTAGGAACGTAAAACACATAAATAGACATAAACACAGAGATGCAGTGGAAACAATACTTCATTTTATTTAAATCAAATGACTGAAATATGCTTACAGATATAATGGAAATAAAAATAGCTAGGGTGTTGGTAGTGTATCCCTGAGAAGATATGTGGTGGCCACAGACCTCTGAACTGTGTTACAATGAGGCTCAAGGGCCTATTTATTATTGAGAAACAATGGAGAACTCTAAACGTCCAAAAACCTAACCCTAGGAGATGAAGCGCCAAAACTATGGGCCCTGTTTCGGTAAATTTGTGTTTCAACTTCTTGGGGACATAACTTCAGCATACAATCTCTGTTTGATGTGTATCATACCTTGTTAGAAATATCTATCCGAGGATTAAAAATTTCAGTGTGAGCAACATCGGTCCATGGAACCATGTTGCACCTAGTTTTCCTAAAAAAAACGTCGTTTAGGGGCCTCAAACGGCTCCGAAAGTTCAGGACCCGAAAAAATTCTAAAAATAGTAAGTTGTGCTACAACTTAAAAACTGAAATAACTAATGGTGGGGGTTCAAATGGAATAGGTGGGTGGCCACCAATATCCACCTGGATCATTAAGGCCCCAAAACGGCTCCGAGAGTGTAGGACCCGAAAACCTGCTAAAATTAGTAAGTTTTGCTGAATGTGAAAAGCTACAAGAATTGATGGTGCGAGTCCTGTTGAATCTTTGATTAAACTGAGAGGGGGGGGGGGGTGAATCAGTTTAATACATGCACTAGCCTTTTAAATTTTCACCAGAGTTATTTACATCTTAATGTGTGAACAATCTTATTTGCAGCCAATATTAATTTATTGTGACACCATACTTAAGTTGAAAGCAGCAAGCAATTAAGCAGATTGAAATAATCACATCAACACATAAGAAGCACACATAGAGACAGCAGATGTAAGTGGAAACCCATAAAGGGAGAAAACCACATCTTATTATTGTTGTGATGCAAAGGCAAGTTCCAACTCCCTCTCACCACTGTTTTCTGCAGGCACCAACCTACAGGAGGCTCTATCCTCAATTCTGCAAGCTACAACTTGCAAGGAAGCACCAACTCCCTTCAATTTTCTGCAGGCACCAACCTACAGGAGGCTCCAACCTCAGTCAGCTACAACTGACAGCTATCAAGCTTCAACTTGATAGGGAAGCTCCAACTTCCTCAATTTAACAAATTGAATGTTTGCTGATTTACCTCTGATATCAGCTCTGTTCTGTAGCTTCTCTTTCTGCTCTTCTTTTCTTGATATTCTCTGCGTCACTCTTCTGTATTCTGCATTCTCTTTATTTACTCTCTCTCTCCCTTTTTTTTTGTGCATATCAAATTGATATTATATATAGAGATTCTCACATGACTGTTTGTATTTCTCAAGGAATTTGGAGTGAACAGTCATGACTCTTTGGCTTCTGTCTTCTTATTCCTTTATCCAACTCAATTTTAAAATTATAACTATATATACAAATTTCCATGCTACAGTGGGATTTTATTTTCCTTAGGATACTTGCCTTTGCATCACAAACAATAAAAAATATTTACATTTACATTTTTCAATTATATATTTCAGTATCACTCAGCTCTTCTTCTGAACTTTGGCTTTACTGGATTTTGTCTTTTTCTACTGCTGTCGAGTGGTTGTTATATATCTTGGTTCATCTCTATATTTATTTATCTGTTCACTGGACTTGTGTGCATTACCATTTCTGTTCTCGGGCGACCTGTCAACATTCTCTGTTCATACATTTTAAGCATAATTGTTTGAAGTTCACGTTATAATTTCAGTTCAATTTTCTTTTGTTCCATATTTCTGCTGCTGTCTCTAGTTCTTTTGTTCCTTCCAGTTATATAATAGTTGTATGTACGGCTCCCTTTTAATCAAAACTAAAATAACTCTCAACGTTTCATAAACCCTGTTTAACCACACGGATATATCAGTGCTAACAATCTTTACCATAGATTATCAATAGTATAACCTTTGGTTTAATCAATTCTCGGCCTGTACATATATAAACCCGCGTTCACATATTCCTTTATTACAGCGTCCTTCAATTATTAACAGAATCCTACAGCAATCGGCATTCCTTGATTAACTCGTAATCCTTTGTCAAACAGTCCCGATCAATTAGAACTTTGGCTTGGGACCCACACGTACAACTCATTTGCCAACATGGAGTCAACACTCAACCATTCGTATGCGCCTTATCATATGATATATATATATATATATATATATATATAGATATATATATATATATATATCTATATATATATATATATATCTATATATATATATATATCAATCAAATCACAATGCCCCGTAATATAAATTGAACCATGCAACATATTAATTCATAGGCGGTAAGATTCCGCGGGGGTAGCAGACTCGGGCAGATAGCGAAGGGAGACCCCCTCGGAATAAATGATGTCATCCTCGGCTGGGCCCATGCTTTACATACACCGTTATAGATATATATATATATATTCGCCTCCGATGCGAAGTTTCTCTATCTGCAATTTCAGTTATATATATATATATATATATATATATATATATATATATATATTTCAACTCTGGTTCGACTATATGTATAAATATAAAACACTCAAAATTCTCATGTGTAATGCTTGGTTCTGTCTCCTTTATATTCTCTGCAATAACAGCTTCTGTCACTCTGCCTCTGCCTCTACTTCTGCGGCTATTACTGTGATAACGGCACTGCCGGATAGGTGCCTCTGTTATATTCGTTTCCTCTGCCAGATAAGTGCCTCTGTTATATTCGTTTCCGCTGCCTCTGTTATATTCGTTTCCTCTACCTTTACTTGCTTCTTTGCTGCCTCTATTATATTTGCTACTTCAACGCTGCCTCCTTTGCCATCAATGTTGCCATCAATGACAACCTTTCCAACAAGTCCAAATGGAATAGGTGGGTGGCCACAAATATCCACCTGGATCAGGTCGTAGTCTATGCTTTATTTCCCCACCACTATATGCATTATGTTTCCACTATCGTCATTGTTTCCTTGTCTGTGTAAACCTATATTTTTTGACCAATGTGTTATTCCGGGAAATCCCTTCTTCGGAAAGAAGTGATCCCTCTAGCCCAATGAGTGGCTATAGTAAGTCAAATAAAGAATACAATATTTCCTAGTTTAACATCGAAATAATACAAGTGAGAGAGATTACCTACCTCCCTCCTTATGCAATCGTTTCCTCTAAGTCGATGTTGATCCTTTCGATTCTAGGCTTGTTCCTCGTTATGCCTTCTATGTATAAATAACTTTAAGAAAGATCATACGATTCAAACAAAATATACATAGCATATATATATTTCAAAGCAAACCACATGACAGATCAATGAATATCATGCTAAATCAACTAATAGTAACATATTCATGGGAAGCAAAGCATACTTTGTATTATTAAAGAAACAAAGGGAAGCTTAAAACCAGTGCCTTGATGTTGGAGGCCTCCTTCGGAATGGAAATCCAAGTCCAAGCCAAGCCTTTCAATCTCTTCTCCTTCCTCGTCAAATCAAAAGCATCTAGGCGCAATCAGGTAGAATAATGGCAACCAGCAATGACCAACCAAGTCTCACTAGCATGGCACTCTTTTATAGTAGAGCTAGAGAGGTTATGGATCCACTAATGAGGGGGGAAGGTCTTATCTCAAAGGGGAAAATCTTTGGAGATAAGATCGCGGGTCAAAAATGGGAGTATTCAACCATATCCTCAACCAACAAGTATCATGCCTCCATTCTCAAGAATTCTAGAGGATGAAGCTTCTGCTCCATCTTTGGAGAACTTGCCAGAAGAGGACGAGGGAGACATTATTGTTGAAATCCCGCACTGGAAGCATTGTTCACATGTTAGGGAAAGGGTGACAAGCACGAGGCTATTAAGGGGAGAACTACGTAGGGCTTGCAATTTTAGGTTTTTTTACAAACTTTGCAGAAATGCTTCAAGGTATTTCTCTTTTAGGTCTTCAGGGATACTTTAAGCATGTTATCCAAGATGAATAAGTTTACACAGCTCTTGTCACTTTGCAACATTTGTGACATGAGCGACACAAAATATGACAGTTATGATAAGGACTGAGGAATGTGACAAAATAATGTGTAACACAATGTCACTGCTCTATCATTTTCCATTCATTTTCATCCACGTACTATTCCATCGTTATTTATTTTTCCCACTTACGGTCTCATTCTCCCCGACACTGTCCCCGCCACTAGATTTCCATTGACTAGTCCATTATTTCAACAATTGACCATTGCACCCCATCCATTCATAAATTATTTTTATTTAGTTACTTGATATATAATTATTAATTAATTAATTAATTGACTATCACTTTTTTTTCTAGGAAAAAATTGTAATTTTATTAATGAAAACAAAATTACATGTTGTAGATGCTATAAGAATTCCATCAAGCCAATCAAAAATACTAGTGATCACATAACCATAACAAGAATAAAAGAGTTAAAGTTATATTTTCCTCCATCTCTTTTTTTCTACTATCCTCCATTCTCCTTGAGATGGCGTGGTAGCTACAATTTCCAACTGATTTTTGTCTCCCATTCTTGGATTTTCCTTTTCTGAGTCTGAGCTTTCCGAAACATGATGACGCTTGGTGCCCCCCCAAAAAAAAAAATCTTCAGAAATATTCTCTAGCTGCGTTGTGGGAGTGCGCAGTGGGAGTAGGAGTTCCTTTCTGAACACCATTTTCATCCTTCTTTTCTATGTTTTCTTTCGTATTTTTTTTTTCCTTCACTTGTAGGGGGTTCTAGTTCTTCTTCACCCTCTTCATCGTCTAGATAGGGTGGGGGGAATTTTCATCCTTTGGATGTCTTTGTTGGTTGCTTCTTCCTTCTTGTCTCTTTCTTTTCCTCGGGACACGAATTTTTTAGATGTCATGTTTGTCGGAAAATGCGACATCTAAAAGTTGTGTTTTTAAAATCTAGGTACTGATTCCAACTCTACTTGTTATGTGACAAATGAATTAGATCTGAAAAACCTTCGCTGAGATCCACCTCTACACATATTCTAGAAAAAGTGTAGATTCGTTCTTCCATTCTTTGTGTATTTGTCTTGATGTATCTCCCTACGATATTCCCAATGCCTTCTAGGAATTTTTGGTGCCATAAATGAGGGGAAGGTTTTGCAGCCTAATCCAAATCGACATTATTGATACTTTAATTGTGTTTGCATCAAGATCTGGGAATCATGGGGTAATAAAAAGACCCGTAGATCCCCAAAACCATGGTCCTTATTGTAGCACACTCTCTCTTTCCTCCGGTGTTGAAAAAATAACTATGAATAACCCTTTAGAACATAGGTGAATCTCGCAATCTATTAACCAATTTTTTAGGATCCAATGAAATAGATCCATTAGTTTTGTCCAGAAACTATTGAATCTGCAAATAATAGATTGTGCTTCATAAGTTAAGAATTGTTCATTTGTTTCTAGTAGATCTATAATCAGTTCTGGAACATGATTCAGTTTCTCCACAATATAGGGATGTGCTTGTTCTGGAGTTGTTGTTGTTGTCAGTTTAACTTGGAGTATGTCTTTGAAGGAGAGACCACCATTTATATGTTCTTGATTTGGTATTGTTCCTTTCGGAAAAATAGGGCCAACAACTCCTCCTGGTCCTTTTGATTTTCTTGTTCTAGATTCTCTACCTCTCAAAGTCAAATTTAGGATGATGGTGGATGCATGAAGTACATTGTATTCCTGAAGGCTTCGTTCATCTTGCATAGATCTGCCACAGCAGATCAAATTTTGTTGATGAAAAGGAATGCCCAAGTTTTTCTTGATGTTTTTCTTCATTCGAAGTATATTATCAGATGCGTGCACCCAGATTAGTGATGATTTATTATCAGGGGTTTTGATAAATATTTGGAAGGATATCTTCTCATTCAGATCCAAAGAGAAAAGTGATTTGTCCTTTGACATGTTATGATCTGTCAGAATTGTTGTCTGTGGCAGGGATGGTTTCGGAAGTCCCATTTGATAGGGATCCGAGAGCTCCACCGAAACGCTTCTTATCCTTCCCGCCTCCTGCATATTTTCCATCGGATGTGTGGATATCCTAAATATGGCGGAGGAGATCCTAGTTTCAAGATCGATATGCTGAATCCAGACCATCAATTGGGTACAATGGATATTTTTCCTATAACATGAGACAGGTCAGACAATAAAACCATATCTATATGTTCCTTCCTTTTATATGTATCCAGATCTATCTTATTATGAATAGTTTTGATTCGCTCATCGCATAGGGCGTGGTAAAAACACTATCACTTATAATTATAGAACAATTAATTAATTATTATATAATTAATAATATAGCTAATTAATTAATTAGATATTAATTATAATATATTTATTAACTAATTATTAATTATATAAATAATAATTAAATAATTAAGTAAAAAAAGGGAGGCAAGTCAAAATGGAATGAAGCTCGCCACTATTTACTCGGATAATGATAATGAGTGAATTTAGTAAAAAAAGGGAAGGTTTTGAAAAGAGGCTCAACCAAAGTGACTTGAACTTTACGAAGCACGAGGATAAAACAAATAATATATAGAATCAACTCCAACAAAATTATAATGCCATTCAAAAGGACCAAACAGACATGAGAAAATGAGTTGATCATATTCACAATCAAGTGATGACTATGTTGAACCTAATCTTTTCAAAGAAGAATGCATCCACTCAACAACAAGATTCTTCTAATACGTCAAAACCATCATATTTACATCATATTCTCGAATCTCCAAATTCATCTACCATATATGATCCACAAAACAATATACTGAATCTTCAAAATATGTTAATTTCAAACCAAATTCCTTCATTCAAGCCACTGGTTGTCACGTACCAACAAAGAGAAAAATGTGAGTTATTGAAATTTAATGGTAATGAGAAACACGGTGTAGCATGGTGCAATAAGGTATAGGAATATTTTGATGTTTATAATATTGAGAATGATGATGACAAAATAAAACATGTTTCCATGCAACTTGAAGGTGATGCATATAACTAGTACATATGGTGGAACAAATCATCATATGAAACTAGTTGGAATAAATTCAAAGATGATTTATTTAAATGGTTCTATGGTGTTAAGAAAAAATATTTATTCATAGAACTCACCAGACTACAACAAAAGGGAGATGTGGACAAGTATAATAGAGAATGAGAAGCACCTGGATTATCGGAAAAACACCTTATTCAATCTTACATCATTGGAATTAAACTCTATCTCTAGAATGAACTTAATATTCATAACGTTACTTCTATAGATGAGGCAAGAATGAAAACAAAAGTTTTAAAAAATAAATTTGAAATAATACCAATTCCAAAAGTTGAAAGAGCATACTCAAGATGAAGGTCTCTCCAAAATTTTGACATGGAGAATACAAAGTATGTTCCCCCACATCTACGAGAAGGAGTAAAATATAATATAGAGGTGAAAAGAATAAAGGAGGGTAATTGCAAATGTTGTGGAAAAAAATGAGACACTAGACACAAATCTTTAAGGGAAAGGATACCAAGAAATTATATAAATTTGAAGCAACCAATGATTCAGATAATGACGAATCAGACATAGAAGAAGTTGATGATTCTCAACAATTTTACCCAGAATTAGACTACAAAATGTTCTGCAAGTATCACTATTAGTTGTGGAAGGAATAGCCCAACACCAGGCCTTGAAGTTAAAATGGCATATCAAAAATAGCAATGTAATAGTTTTAATTGATACATGAAGCACTAACAATTTTTTGGATTCAAATCTTGTGAAAAGGCTCAACATTTTCACATATCTAATGCCTAACATGAAATTGATGATAGAAGATAGAAAGAAAAAGAAAATAGAAGTGAGAGCATTATGTCCCATAGATTGCTCCATCCCCTAAAAATTCCAAACCAAAAGTGGGAAGAAATATCGATGGTATTTATTGAAGGGAAACCCATGTCGAACAGAAAAGAAAAAATCCTCGTAGTAGTCAACGAGCTCACAAAGTATGCACACTTCATGGGAATCAAGTAATCAAACTCTGCAAAACAAATCGTTAATATTTTTTGCAAAAATGTCTACAAATTACATGGATTCCCAAAAGTAATTGTTAGTGATAGAGATTCCAAATTTAAGGGGAATTTTTGGAAGGAATTTTTCAAACAGATCAAAACATACCTCAACATGAGTTCATAGTATCATCCTCAAACAAACGGTTAGATAGAAATTGTCAATAAATGTTGAGAAGTTTACCTTTGTTTTTATGCAACAAATAAAAAGAATAAGTGGGTTCAATAGTTACACGTTGTTGAATCGTGGTACAATTCCAATTATCGCACTTCAACAAAAATGACCCCATTTCAAGCTCTTTACGGTTATGAGTCTCCTAAGTGGAAGGAATTTACCCTTATAAAAATAAAGTTCCCATCAGTAAAAGATCAGTTAAAATTAGAAACTCAAATTCTTTCAAACACTAAATTAAGATCTAAATGTTGCAAGAAATTGTATGAAACAACAAGTCCACCAACGTAGAACAGAAATAGAATTTGAGGTTGGAGAGTGGGTATTTGTTAAGCTTCAACCTTACAAGTATTTATCCCTAAAAAAACAAGGAAAAAACAAATTAGCGTCAAATTTCGATGGACCATATCACATTAACAAAATATTATCCAAGTAGCATACAACTTGAATCTTCTTGATACAAGTTGCATTCACAACGTTTTCCATGTATCTTGCCTTAAAAAGGCACTAGGAAAACACCAAGAAGCACATATGACACTTCCGATATTAGATGATGAAGGGAAGATCATTTGAGAACCATAAGGAACCATCACCACCAAGGAAAATAAATTGCAATCACGAGTAATTAAATAACATTTTATAAGTGGAAGAACCTACCAGAAGAAGAAGCCTCTTGGGAAATAGAAGCATTTCATCAACAACACCCTTCGTTACCTATGTTTTGAGGATAAAGGATTTTTCCCGAGAGGTTGGAAATGTTATCTATAACATATATAATATATATATTTAATTGTATACATAACATTTCCTTCCTCTCAAGAAAAATTCTTTGTCCTAGAAACATAGGTAAAGAAGGGTGTTGTTGACGAAATTCTTTTGCCTCCCAAGAGGACTCTTCTTCTAGTAGGTTCTTCCACTTAATAAAATATTATTTAATTACTCATGATTGCAATTTCTTTTCCCTGGTCGTGATGATTCCTTATGGTTCTAAAATGAGCTTCTCTTCATCATCTAATGTAAGAATTGTCATATGTCTTTCTTGGTGTTTTCCTAGTGCCTTTTTAAGGCAAGATACATGGAAAACATTGTGAATGCAACTTGTATCATGAAGGTTCATGTTGAATGCTACTTGGCTAATCGTTTTGTTAATCTGATATGGTCCATAGAAATTTGGTGCTAATTTTTTTTTTACTTGTTGTTTTAGGGATAACTTCTTGTATGGTTGAAGCTTAACAAATACCCATTCTCCAATCTCAAATTCAATTTATGTTCTACGTTGGTCGGCTTGTTGTTTCATACAATTTCTTGCAACATTTAGATCTTCATTTAGTGCTTGAAATACTTTTTGAGTTTCTGCTAACTGATATTTTATTTATGGGAACTTTGCTTCAATAATGTTGAATTCCTTCCACTTTGGAAGCTCGTAACAATAAAGAGCTTGAAATGGGGTCATGTTTGTTGAAGTGTGATAAGTGGAATTGTACCACCATTCAACAAGGTGTAACTATTGAACTCACTTATTTTGTTTATTTTTTTCATAACAACGAAGGTAAAATTCTAAACATTTATTGAAAATTTACAGTTGACCATTTGTTTGAGGATGATAAGCTGAAATATTGTTGAGGTATGTTTTGATCTATTTGAAAAAAAATCCCTCATGAAATTCCCCTTAAATTTGGAATCTGTATCGCTAATAATGACTTTTGTAATTTGTAGACATTTTTGAAAAAAAATATTAATTATTTATTTTGCAGAGTCTAATTAATTTATTCCCATGAAGTGTGCATAATTTGTGAGCTCGTTGACTACTATGATGATTTTTTCTTTTCCATCTGACACGGGTAGCCCTTCAATAAATTCCATCGATATTTCTTCCCACTTTTGGTTTGGAATGTTTAGGAGATGGAGCAACCCAGGCGACATAACATTCTCACTTTCATTTCTTTAGAATTTATCACACTCTACTACATATTTTTTAATATTATTATTCATCCCCTTCCAAAAAAACAATTGCCATGCATTATAGTAGGTTTTAAATAAGCCCACATGTTTGTTTCTAACAATTCATGGGATTCCTTGTTGTATGTAGATTTTTGACATTCTATTTTATTGATATTTCTACTTTCAAATGTCATTGGATGGTCATCTTGCATTAACATTGCTCATATTCCAAACCTGAGGTGTCATATTCAATAACAAAAGGTTTTGAAAATTTTGGAGTTAATAATACAAGTGTAGTGGACATAATTTCTTTTGAAGTTTCAAAACACCTTTCGGTCTTCTTATCACATTGGAATGAGTTCTTATTTAAAAGGTTTGTTAGGGGTGTGGCTATATGAGCATAGTTTTGAATAAGTATTTGATAGTATATTGTTAAACAAAATCCTCTTAATTTAGAAATGTTAGTTGGCATGGGACATTGTGTGATAACATTAATCTTGTTTGGATCTACCTTCACTCCTTCTTGTGATCAGTATCACATGCCCCAAATACTCCACTTCTTCCATTCCGAAGGTGCATTTCGACATCTTTGTGTAGAATTGGTTCTTTTCTAAAAGAGAAATAACTTGATCCAAAGTGTTTGATATGTTCACCCCATGTTTTACTGTAGAAATTATATAAACAATATGTATATCAATGGATTCAATCTGATCATGCGATATGCTAAATAAATATATTGAATCCTTCTACAAATCAATTGCGGAAAATAAACACGATCATTAATCACAACAAGTAAAGAAAGAAGAAAATCTAACCACAACACAGATATTTTTCCGGGGAAAGCTTACTACTCAAAACCCCTCTATCTTCTATTGTATATTCACCAAGGAATCGTGAAACAATTACAATGCACTCTTCTCACAAGAGTCTCCTGCACTCTCACAACTATCTCACATTGATCCACACAAATTCGACCAACACTTAGCCAATTTTCAGCCTCTGCTCAACCTGCCTGCCTTGCGCAATTCAAGTGGAATGCAATCCCTATTCTTTAGGAAATTTAGCCTTCCAAAAATGCGCAATGCTCATGGGTAATCCTATGGTTGCTTTACTATATGTGGGTAGCCTACTAATAATACAACCGATAGTTAACATCCCTTTAACCTTTGTCTCAACTGGGTCTCCACTAGAACTGACATGCATGAAGCTATTAATAGTAAACCATCTGTTACATGACAGATCACTGCATGTGAAACAAATCTGATTTAATTCACTTGACCTCTCACTAGTGCCACAAACAGTTACAACTAGTTAAACTATTTTTCACTCAATTAATTGAGTTAACTGATTTCTCATGCATTAAACTAATGCACTAACTGCAACTTGGACTCAATAACTAAAAGAATCACTCTACATGCCTCACCAACGACCGTCAACTCAAAATTCATTAGCTAACTGAGTTTATCACACTCAGTTAACTATTTTAATTGATTATGAGATAAGATTACATTTTATTGTCCAATTTAATTAAGGGAAAATTAAATTAGAAACACATTTCCTATTGACTTTTCAACATTTACTATATATGAAGATGTCATCGAAGAAGAGTAACACGAATTTCCTTAAGTATGAACATAAAATTTTATTCATGGCTACTTGGAAGGTGGTTGGGGCATTATTTAACCCAAACGACTTAACATTGAATTTGTAATTTCCTTCATGAGTTCAAAAGGTTGTTTTTTCCACATCTTCCAATCATACCTTGATTTGGTAGTATCCTGATCTCAAATCCAATTTAGAAAAATACTTGGCTCCATGTAGTTCATCCAAAATTTTGTCTATAAAGGGAATAGGAAATTTGTTTTTATTGTTATCTTATTCAATCCTTTTTAATCAATACATAACCTGAAAGATCCATCCTTCTTCTGAACGAGGACTACAGGAGCTGCACAAGTACTTCTAGTTTCCACAATAATACCATTCTTTAGTAGCTATTGGATTATCCTTTCGATTTTTGTTTTTTGATGATGGGGTTACTGATATGGATTGATATTAACCAAATATGATCCAACTTTGACCTTGATAATGGTTTCAATCTCTCTTTTAGGAGGAATCTTTAGTGGTAAATATATGAATACTTTCTTGTTCTTTTGAATTAACTCTTCAATCTCAAGAGGTTCTTCACCAATTTATTTTGAAGCCAAAATTTCCATCTGATGACATTGCACCATATATGTTGGAGCTTCTTTTTGGATCAACTTCACCATTTGATGGGATGACACAGTCTGATTTTGATGTGGTTGAAAACCATATAACTTATATTTCTTTCCTTCCCAACTAAACTTTATAAATTGTTTTTTATAGTGTGAGATGGATACCTCATGATTGTCCTGTTCATTCTTTCAGCTACTCCATTCTGTTGGGGATTATAATACATAGTTGTTTAATATTTGATCCCATGTTGGTGAAGATATTTTTCAAATTAATTTGAAGTATATTATTTTCCATTATCAGTACAAATAGAGCCAATATGAGATTATGTATCATTTTCAATCCATGCATGAAAGTTCTTGAATGTTTCAAAATCTTCAAGTTTGTTCTTCAATAAATAAACCCAACACATTCAAGTGTAGTCATCAATAAATGTCATCATATGTTTATTATCATTTGTAGAAGGAACAGGCATTGGGCCACATAAATTAGGATGAATGAGTTTAAATTTTCTATGTGCTCTCGAATGAGAATAATGAAATGATTGTTTTTTGTGCTTTCCTAAGATACAAGCATTACTTTGCTTAAGTTTCCTAGGACTTGTAGGCAAACCAATAACACCATTTGTATTCAACAAACGAAGGTTTTCATAGTTCAAATGTACAAATATAACATGTCATAAAATACTTGATGGAAGTGTACCTTCATCATAGTGAGAGTTGTATGAAAAGTTGTGTGCACGAGCAGAGGTTCCTTGCAGCTACATTAGTCTTTCTTCTTCTATCCCAGTCATGGCAAGTGAGTGATCTGATGACTTTTTGACCTTAACCTTTCCATCAAATATGTGAATGGAGTGTCCTTCTTTGGTGGATGTGTACCAAATATAGCAAGTTTCTCCTCAAATCTAGGAGGTATAAAACATCATGTAGAAGAAACTCCGGAAGACTAAAGAGTTTGAGCCTAATGGTGCTAAGCAACGATGGAGCTAAGTCTTGATGTCTTGATTCTTGACTTCTCTTTTTCACGCAAAGTATACTACTCCATCAACATTTTCATTGAATTATTCAAAGAAATATCTTCACGAAAGTCATGTGGTAAGTTTCTTCTAAATCAAGCAACCAAGCATATTTCCATGAAGCAAGTGAAGCATTAAATAAGTCTTCGATTTACTCCAATATTGCAATGTGCCATAACATAATGAGTGGATTCATATGCTTTCCCTTTCCCTTTACCACGTGTTTTACCTTTTAGTTCATTTCTTTCCTGCTCGATGTTGTCCCAAGGAAACTTACATGTGGAAGCATCACGTCCATTTCTGTTACACCGTATGCAATGAAGATCATACCTTTCTCCTTGGAAATGTCCACCCACCCACCTCTAAAATTATTCTTTCCACATCCTCTTCTACCACCTCTTCCTCTAGAATTATCTTGTGCATGATCCTTGTCTTTCCATGCAAGGCACACAACTTCTTTAGAAGATTGAGGAGTTGTCTTCTTCCCAAAAGCTTTCTCTCTTTCAACAAACTTCTTCTTAAGGGAGTCAAAGGAATTATCCTTATGTTTTCCACTCACTTGCAATGACTCAAGATAATGTGAATAAGTGGGATATAGTGCCTTGACATAAGCAGTGAGAGGAACATCTATGTTAACACTACTGGGTTTTATTTCAATGGATCTTATTTCTGATGCTAACGTAAGAGGATCATCATTTTTTAACTCAAGATTAAACAACTTGATCATCAATTGAACAACTTCAAGCTCAGAGTGTGAGTCATATAATTCATTAAACTTATTTAAAGATTCAAAAGCATTTGAAAATGGTGAAATATGACGACTCACCTCTTCATTTACTGATGTTGCAATCCAAACATAGGCCTTGCTATTCTTGTTTTCCCAAATGGAAAGCTCCTTGTCTGAAGTGGGCTTTTCAGATGCATTGTCTACTTCTCCTTCGCAAATTCCTTTCCAAAATTCATTGAAAATGAGAGTGTATTGTATCTTCCTAGACCATTCATGGTAATTCTATTTGCCAGTGAAAAATACTCCTACTATGGAGATAAGTGAATGCATATAACTATGAATTAGACCCAAAATAGTCACAACACTGACACACACACAAAAAAAAAAAAATTATATCTACAATTCTCTTCGAACCATTGTTATATTCTATTTCAATAATTTAAATAAAATAACAACCACACCATATATAAATCACCATATATTTGAAACATATACAATGTTCAAAATCATGCCATATATCATGCTTTAATTCTTTTTTTTACCACATAACATATGGTCTTTAAAAACAGAAGTTCAATTAATTTTTATATGCCATCACATTAAATATGTCCCACGGCCTCTTAAAACAACATGTGCTCATTTAAAACCAACCTAGATCCATCTAACTCTAGATCTATCATGCGCCGAGAGGGATCAAATCTCTCGAGGTGTAAACCTATTTTTTGAGTGCAAAACTTGAGGAAAGGTTTGCACCTCGAGAGATTTGATCCCTCTTGGCACATGATAGATCCAGAGTTAGATGGATCTAGGCTGGTTCCAGTCGGAGGCATCAACGTCACATTTTTCAGATTATTAAATTTTTTGTATATTTTTGAGATATAAGATGGATCTAGGCTGGATTCATTCGTATGCTGCCAAGGAAAATCTATCAAAGATATGATTAATTTTATCAGTAATATGTAAATATATTAAATATTAATATAATCATTTTAAATATGCTAAATATTTCTGAGATTAACTTGGTCATTTTAATTTTAAATTTTCTTAGTTACCTCAGTTTGTTGAGATGATAATTATTGTTAATAACTATAATGATGAAAAATGATGAAATTTTTTTTTTAAATGCAAAGTGACAATAAAGTGTTGAAAGATAGAAAATGTGAATAATAAGAACGTACTCATGTTACAATCAATCTCAAACTATTTTCTTCTGCTATTCTTATTTCCTCCCTTGTTACTTTTGTTATCTTTTCATACCGATTATATGAAAAAGAAAATTTAAATCGTAAACCATTTAAATATTTAGCTCAATCTGTTGTAGTAAACATGAAACCTTGTCTCTCTTGCTCTCCAATATTAATAGCTTAAATTACTATAACACAAAAATCAATATACATTGTTAATAAATTTTTGTGCTTACACTAAAATCAATGCATATTGTTAATCCAATCACTTTAATATTAATGTACCGTCATATATCCAATTACATCAAATCATAAATCAACATATACATTGAAATCTGTGCATTTAATGCAAGCAATCAAATAAGATTAGAAAATAATTTCTACATTGAAATAAATGCACCTAATGCAATCAATCAAATAAGATTAGAAACCAACATCTACATTGAAATCAATGCATTTACTCAAAGCAATCAAATAGGATTAGAAATCGCCATCTACACTGAAATCAATGCATTTAGCGCAAACAATCAAATAGTATTATGAATAATCTACATTGAAATCAATGCATCTAGTGCAAGCAATCAAATATAATTATAAATCGACGTCTAAATTGAAATCAACACATCCAGTGCAAGAAATCAAATAGTATTAGGAATCATCACCTACACTGAAATCAATGCATCTAGTGCAAGTAATCATATATCATTAGAAATAATTATCTACACTAAAATCAATGCATCTAGTGCAAATAATCAAATAGGATTATAAATCACCATCTCCACTTAAATCAATCCATCTAGTGCAAGAAATATTCTTCCCTCTCTCCACCCTCCATCCATATCTATATCCCCATCCATCTCTTTTTTTGTCTCTATCTCACCCCCCTAAACACACACGCTCTCGCACTCCATATATATCATTCTCTTTGTCGATCACCCTCTCTCCCTTTCTCTCTCTTCTTCCCTCTCTTCCCCTTCTCTCCCTCTCCCCCGCTAATATCTCTCTTTCCTCATTTTCTCCTCTCTCTCTCTCTAGGAACCAACATCTACACTGAAATCAATGCATTTACTCAAAGAAATCAAATAGGATTAGAAATCTCCATCTACACTGAAATCAATGCATTTAGTGCAAACAATCAAATAGGATTAGAAATCATCTACATTGAAATTAAGTCATCTAGTGCAAGTAATCAAATATAATTATAAATCGAAATCTAAATTGAAATCAACACATTCAGTGCAAGAAATCAAATTGTATTAGAAATCACCACCTACACGAAAATGAATGCATCTAGTGCAAGTAATAAAATATCATTAGAAATAAATATCTACACTAAAATTGATGCATCTAGTGAAAATAATCAAATAAGATTAGAAATCACCATCTCCACTTATATCAATCCATCTAGTGTGAGAAATATTCCTCCCTCTCTCCACCCTCCATCCATATCTCTATCCCCCTCCATCTATTCTTTTTTGTCTATGTCCATCTCACCCCCCTAGAAAGCACACACGCTCGTACTCCACTTATATATCAATCTCTTTTTCAATCACCCCCTCTCCCATCTCTCTTCTTCCTCTCTTCACCTTCCATCTATATCTCTATCTTCCCCCTTCTCTCCCTCTCCGTCGCTAATATCTCTCTTTCCTCCTTTTTTCCTCTCTCCCTCTCTCTCTCCATCTTCCTTATCACTCACTCTCTCTCTCTAGAAACTAACATATACACTGAAATCAATGCATTTACTCAAAGAAATCAAATAGGATTAGAAATCGACATTTACAATGAAATCAATGCATTTAGTGCAAACAATCAAATAGGATTAGAAATAATATACAGTGAAATCAATTCATCTAGTGCAAGTAATCAAATATAATTATAAATCGACATCTAAATTGAAATCAACAAATTCGGTGCAAGCAATCAAATTGTATTAGAATCACCACCTACTGCTGAAATCAATGCATGTCTAGAGCAAGTAATCAAAAATATCATTAGAAATAAATATCTACACTAAAATCGGCCATATAATGCAAATAATCAAGGATTATAAATCACCATCTCCACTTATATCAATCCATCTAGTGCGAGAAATATTATTCCCTCTCTCCACCCTCCATCCATATCTATATCCCCCTCCGTATCTTCTTTCTGTCTCTCTATCTCACCCCCCTAAACACACATGCTCTCGCAATCCATATATATCAATCTCTTTGTCAATCCCCTCCTCTCCCCATCTCTCTCTTCTTCCCTCTCTTCACCTTCAATCTATATCTCTATCTTCCCCCTCTCTCCCTCTCTCTCCATCTTCCTTATCACTCACGCACTCTCTCTCTCCACCTTTCTCTCTCTATTTCTTTCTTCTTACCTCTCTCCTTCTCCCCCTCCAAGTCCATCTCTCTTTCCCTCCCTCTCTCCACTCTCTCACATCCTCTCTCTTCCTTCCTCTCTTTCCCTTTCTGTCCCATATCTCTCTCCCTCTCTCTCTCTCTTCACCCACCAACTATGTTACTATATCCCTCCTTCTCTCCTTATATCTCCTTCTCCCCCTTATCTCCATCTCTCCTTATTTGTCTCTTTATCTCAGCCCCAAACATACGCACTCTCTCTCTGTCTCTCCCTTGTCACTCCTCTCTCTCCACTTATCACTCTCTATATTTCTTATTTCCTACATCTCTACCCCTCCAAATCCATCTCTCTTATTGATCCCTCTCTCCTCCTCTCTCTCGTCCTTCCTCTCTCTCTCTCTCCCCTAAATCCCTCTCTCTTCCTTGATCTCTCTCTCTCTCTCTCTCTCCAATACTCTCCTCTTCCCCATCACTCTCCCTCCTCTCTCTCTCTCTCTCTCTCTCTCTCTCTCCAATACTCTCTCTTCCCCCATCACTCTCCTGCTCTCTCTCATCCTCCTCTCTCTCCCTTTCTCTCCCACCTCTCTCTCTCTCTTTTCCCTCCAATCCTCTCTCTTCTCCCATATATCTCTCTCTCTCTAATCCTCTCTCTCCCCCTCTCCTTCTCACTTCTTCTCTCCCCCCTTCTTTCCATACATCTTACTTTGTCTCTTTATCTCACCCCGAAACATACACAATCTCTCTCCATCTCTCCCTTATCACTCTCTCTCTCTATTTCTTCTTAGTTATGTAAACTAATGAACATAAATATTCGTAAATATAAAGCAGATTATGGAGTAAATATGAAAAGAGGTTTTATTTACTTACCATACCTTTGGTTTATTTATATTTTTATTTATTTACCATACCTCTTTTATTTACTATGGTATTTGGCCCATAGGCTTGTTATATAGTTAGATTTTTATTTATAATCATATTTGATATATTTTTATTTTTTTACCTTACCTCTTTATTTTTAAAAACAATTTAAAACATTCCAATAGTACATATCATATAAATCAATTTCAATAATACACACCATATAAATCAATTTCAATATTTTATATTATATTTTAAATGATATTAATAAAAAATATAAGAAAAAACAAAATAAAAAAATTTCATCTACTTGGATAAACCATCAAACAAAATCAAAATGTAGTACAATATATTATCTAAATTAAAGATTCCCACTCTGTGTTTCGCATCACATCTACAATTTGTTTCAGTTTTTTTTTAACAGTTTGGGTATTAAAGTTAATGGAGATATTAAAATGGGGATACATGTTATTGTATCTGTGGACGGAATGTTATATTGTTTTTTTTGTTTTTACTGAAATTTTATAAAATTTATTAAAATTTTGAAAAAAAATAAATATCAAATTTAATATTTATGAAATTGAAAAATTTTAAATTTTAAATACCAGTTTTATTTGGTTTAAATACTATTTATTTAAAAAATATTAAAAAAAAATTATATACATATATAATATCAATATTAATAACTTGAAATGAAAGTAAAAAGATATTTGCGTACAAAACATTCACTAAAAATAACAATTCATATTTTTCAAGGAATATAGGGCGCACTCGGCTCCTTCATGATTGTACTCATCCCAAGATCCCATGATTGTACAACCAAAAAACACTTCTTTCCCATCTTAGTACAACAGATTAAATAAGTGATTAAAGAGTTAGATGGATCGCCATCCCAACTTAGCGCATTTGTATCACCATCCCAACTTAGCGCACAAATGGGCTGATTGATTTTTAATTCAGATTTACAGGTTCAGAGCATGATATAAAGCCCTTCAATGTAGTTGAAATGTTACGAGGCCCAAACTTGTCATCAGCGGCCCATAGTTGCGAGGATATGTTACGAGGCAAGAGGGCCCGCCAGTCGGACGCGAATGTCACGAGTAAAAAAATTACAAAGAGCAGCAACAATCAAAAGCGGGTGTAAAAGTTCAACTCCAGAAAAGAGTCTGAGATGAGTAATTGCTCGGTGGCAACCACTACAAGAAAGAAAGAAAGAAAGAAAGAAATAATTTTTAATGTCCACGAGGCTAAAAATAGCCTATGGGACAGATTGCTTCTCTATCTGACTCTTGTATTCGGCCCTTTTCCTGTGAAGTTTTACAATGAGCACTCCCAGCTTATCGAAAAAATCTTCGCTGAATAGATTATCCCAAGAATTAGCTGGCAGAATACCTGCATAGTTTTCCCTGGTGTCCTTGAAGGCCTCACATTCTAGAATGAAATGTTTTTCTGTTTCCACTTTTCCGGAGGAGCAAAAAATACATACTCTTTCTTCGCACATTTCTTTTGGCCTTTTCCAGTGCCCTATTTCACAATGGAGTTGATGAGAATTAGTCCTTAATTGAGCAATAAGAATTTTAGATCTCCAAGAAATATTAGCCCCTATGTACGGCTTTTGTTGATGGTTATGCGTGGGGTTAAACTCTTCTATGTAGTACTTCTTCTTTCTCTCTAGCTCTTTCTTTTAGTATGTTTATGGAAATTTATCCATAACAAAGTTTTTATCTCTTCTTGTTTGTAGGACACATGCTCAACAAATACCCATTTACTAAACAGCATGTTATTTTACGCATCAAGTCTTGTCTTTTACACAATCTGTCACTAAACACAACCTTAGGCCATCTATCCTCTTCCATTTGCTCAATTTTTTTCGAGATACCTTATGACTCGCACCATAGCAATTGCTTCAATAGGAGCGGCCTGTTTCACTTAACGAGGGTAGCATAAATTGCACTTTTTAATTTTGAATTTGTTTGTAATCAAAGCGTTTACGAGATTTTCTCAATTTGTTTCAACACCATCTTGGTTGTCTTTTGCTAGCCATAGTTTCTGGCAAGTAAAGAATAATCGGGAATCACTAGAAGCCCAAAAAGAGTTAGGGTGGTTTTCCAGTCCCACAGCTCTGCCTCTCTACACCTCTCTACATATTATTCATTACATATGGTCATGTTAGTAAACATAACTTATATCTGTGTTCCTTGGAAGGTTTGGCCGACCTGCCAATTTGCATCAGAGACCTTAATGGAAGTGCTCATTTTTTCATCGCTCGTGGTGACCTGGAAGGAGAGACGCTGCCCATATAATTGGTAATTCGATGTTTACCAAATATGTCCCCAGCTGCGGCTCATTGATTGCCAACCAGTGTTGGAACCTTTGATGGAAATAGCCACCACATTCCCTGCACCTCCTGCGTTGGTAATGAGCACCGCAATGTAATATTCTGTCATAGCCTGAGTGATTATGAATACAATTCCTCTTGTCCTCACGCATGGGGCTCTGCACACATTAACATTAATTTTGAATCCTAGTATTTCATTCCACTTATCGTGAACTTGGTCAAAAGACAATCGAAACGTAGAGGATAACGTTGATAGAAGAAGAAAAACATTAATTACCTTCAAAACCAAATACGACTCACCTCTATGTTCGATCGAGCTCGGGAGCTTCCAGTTCAAACCACGCCACAAAACCAAATACGACTCACCTCTATGTTTGATCAGAGCTGAGTTGTTTTAATTTTTTTTTGTTTATTTATATGATTATTAAAACTTATTTGTTAAACGGACACTTATTTTTTATTTTTATTTTAATTTAAAATTTCAACCGATATTGAAAACGTTACCCACCTGACATCTGGGTCATACTGGGCTGTAAATGCGCCTCTTGGCGCAACAAAGATTATGCATGAAACATTAAATATTCCACTACCCTTCTAAATCCATTATCTGCCACTACTTATAGTATGACCATAAAAAAATCAATGAATTTTTAAATACACTAGTGCGGTCTTCAATTAGGAACCCAACGCAAATATTTCATACCATTCAAAGAAATTTCAGTGTTCAACAATGGCACTAGAGAAATCCTCTCCTTCGTATAAATTCGTAAGTCCATGCCACTAATTAATTTCATGTCCTCTACATTCAAACAAGCATCCAGTATCATCCAATTTATTTTGAGTTGTAATGAAGGCGTAGGTAGGGTCCGAACGTTGGAAGTGGCATCCCAAGCATTTTCTTGTTTGCTTAGTTGTGACCTTCGCTACTGTAAAATTTTCAGAAGGTGGGCACTCTTTAAGAGAGTCCAGAACAATCATAGATTCTTGCACAATGTTTTCGTAGTCCTTCCAATCCGCCTGTTGGATTCTCCCTCTTGCCAGAATTTTAATTTTACTGTAGCATTTTTTTACTATGCCAGAGAGGGCAGGCCAGAACCAAGGTCATATGAGGTGTGGCAGGGTTGGTAGGAAATTGACAGATAAGACAAACTGCAAAAAAAAATGTAGAAGGGAGTTACAAGTGCAGAAATGGAAGGAAAAAATAAAAATGAGGAGTTGGCTTTGATACCATGTAGTAATTTCATGAATTAATTGTATTTAACATTAAGAAAGAACATGAATATATACAAGGAGAGGGAGATTATTGGGATTCATTCCCAATGTCTTTTTGTCTTCCAATTTCTTTTATTTTGCTATTTAGAATATTTACATGGATGTTCCTAATCCCAAAAAATAAGTGCCAACATTATATATATATAACTTCTTAGATGAGGATTTGTAAGAAGAAATTTATATGGAAAAACCTCTTAGCTATGTTCATAATGACTCTAGTCTTATTTATTTTCTTAACAAATCTCTCTATGATCATATGCAAGTTCTCTGGGTTTGGCCTACTAAAGTAGATAACTTTCTTCTTGACACGAGCTTTTTGAGAGGTCATTTTGACCACAATGCTTATACCAAGAAAGTAGATAGCCATCTCTTGATACTTGTTCTTTATGTCAATGACCTTATTCTTACGAGTAGTGACCCCAACTTTTAAACCATGTGAAATCTATCCTTAAGAAGAAATTTGAAATGACGACTTAGGTTATGTGCATTATTTTCTCAAGCTTTAAGTATTGCAAATAAAGGAAGGAATTATCTATCCTAGTCTAAGTATGCATTGACCTTCTCCATTGCTTTCACATGGAAAAAAGAAAATCAAGCCTATCTCCTTTTTATTCTGGTATCAAGCTTGTTGCCACTTGTATTACCCCCAAATTAAATGTCGCTTTGTACCAAAAGTTAGTTGGTAGATTTTTTTTATTTTACTCATACACGTCGTTATATTTCCTTTGCCATTGGTCTTGTTCCTTAGTATATGAAAACACCCCATGATAAACATTAGAAAGCGACAAAAAGGATACTTTGATATCTAAGGTTTAGTTTAATTTAATATATATTAAAGTTCAAGGGGAACTCCTTTGTTGGTTGGTTTCAATGATTCTTATTGTTCCAGTGGCCTTAATGATCGAAAATTTATTATAGGTTATGTTTTTAGTCTTGGTTATGAAACTATCACTTAGGCTTGTAAGAAGCAATAGGATCTTGCTTTTTCATCAATAGAAGCATAATATTGAACAATAATTAATGAAAGTCAAGAAGCCTTATGGCTTTGACATATCTTTTAATAATTGGATTCTAGTAGCAACAACCGAGCACACTCTAGTGTGATAATTAAAGTGCCATCAAGCTCACCAAAAATCCAATTCAACAGCAACATAGCAAACACATTGAGCTATACATGCACTTCATAATAAAGCTTAATCAGAATTGTGTTCGTGAAGTACTTGCCTTATAGATAATCAAGTTATAGACATTTTCAGAGAGTCTCTTCCAAAAGAGAAGTTTCCCAAACTTTGATATATGTTGGGAGTTTGGGAAGTTTCCATTAGGGGGGATAGGGTCTAATGTCTCTTCCTTTTGGTATTGTGCCACCTTTGTAAATATTTCAATCTTATCTCAAGTTGTTCTCAACGAGGAATGTTATGATATTTAGACACTTGGGATTTGGTTAAGATCAACATGGTTTAATATATCTTTAGGTAAATTTTATTTCCTTAGTATGCATTTGTACTTGTGTAATTTAGCGACTATGATATGTTATACACATAAAATGATCTTAAGGTTCATAATCTCCTTGATACTAATGACTATATTGATCCGTGGTTTAACACTCGACTAATCCGTAATTTATACTTAAAGAGCGTGGATGGTCATTTTCTTATGATTGATTATGAGAAACTCTTAGTTTTTTATTATATTTTACATTAATATATATTGCCTCAAGGGACCACATTAGTTGGGGTTATGGATTGTTTCCCTTCAAGGGTTATAACTACTTAATACATTGGTGTACTAATATTTGATCTATTTGTGTGAGTGTTTGCTTAAGGTGTAAGACTTATGTAGAAATACCATGCTTTGTTGAACATTACTAAATCAATTTATATCGACTAATATTAAGATAGAGGAATTGAACATGGGTCTGAAGGATCCCAATTATTCCTCCTAACTACCCAAGATAAACCTAAGTGACACCATATTATATTGTTTATCAAACTTATGGGATTATTTGGTTGTAGTAATTGGTAGAATACTAAATAGACACTAAAGTTTGAGGGTGTATCTTCAATTTTGGTATTAGAGGAAATGAAGAGAAAAATTATGGAGCATATGGCCAAGTATGTGTTATATATAAGAGGTCATCCCCAAGAGAGAAGCCTTTGAGGACCAAATCTAAATCTATAAAACAATTTATATGGAAATTTTGGAAGTATGTTAAAGTTAGCATCATAAGAAAGTTGTAGATCTAAGAATTTTGATTAAGGTAACATATATGATATATAGTTTAATTTAATATATATTACAATTCAAGGTGAACTCTTTTGTTGGTTGGTTTCAATGATTCCTATTGCTCTAGTGGCTTTAATGATCGAAAGTCTATTATAGGTTATTTTTTTAGTCTTGGTTCTGAAACTATCACTTAGGCTTGTAAGAAGCAATATGATCTTGCTTTTTCCTCAAGAGAAACATAATATCGAGTAATAATTGATGAAATTCAAGAAGCCTTATGGCTTTGACATATTTTTCATAGTTTTGATTTTAGTAGCAACAACCGAGTGCAGTGTGATCATTGAAGTGCCATCAAGCTCACCAAAGATCCAATTCAACAACAACATAGCAAACACATTGAGCTATACATGCACTTCATCATAAAGCTTAATCTGAATTTTGTTCTTGAAGTGCTTGCCCTATAGATAATCAAGTTATAGACATTTTCAAAAAGTCTCTTACAAAAGAGAAGTTTCCCAAACTTTGATCTATGTTAGGAGTTCGGGAAGTTGTCATTAGGGGGGATAGGCTCTAATGTCTCTTCCTTTTCTTATTGTGCCACCTTTGTAGATATTTCAATCTTATCTCAAGTTGTTCTCAATGAGGAATGCTATGATATTTAGACACTTAGGATTTGGTTAAGATCATCATGGTTTAATGTGTCTTTAGGTAAAGAGTGTTTCCTTAGTTTGCATTTGTAATTATCTAATTTAACAACCATGTTATGCTATACACTTAAAATGACCTTAAGGTTCATATTCTCCTCAATACTAATGACTATATTGATCCATGGTTTAACACTCAACTAATCCATAATTTATACTTAAAGAGTGTGGATGATCATTTGTTTATGATTGATTGTGAGAAACTCTTTGACATTTTATTTTTTAAATATATATTGCCTCAAGGGACCACATTGGTTAGGGTCATGGATTGTTTCCCTTCAAGGGTTATAACTACTTAATACATTGGTATACTAATATTTGATCTATTTGTGTGAGTGTTTGCTTAAGGTGTAAGGCTTATGTAGAAATACCATGTTTTGTTGAACATTAATAAATCAATTTATATCGACTAATATTAAGTTAGAGAAATTGAATATGTGTGGGGGGAGGATCCCAATTATTCCTGCCAATTACCAAAGATAAACCCAACTGACACCCTATTATAATGTTTATCAGACTTATGGGATTATTTGGTTGTATTAATTTGCAGTAATACTCAATATACACTAAAGTTTGAGGATGTATTTGTAGTTTTGTTATTAGAGGAAATGAAGAGAAAATTGATGAAGCATATGGCCAAGTATGTGTTATATATAAGAGGTCATCCCCACGAGAAAAGTGTTTGAGGACCAAATCTAAATCTAGAAGTAGATCTAAATCTATAAAACAATTTAGACGCAAATTTTGAAAGTATGTTAAAGCTAGCATCCTAAGAAAGTTGTAGATCTAAAAATGCCGATAAAGATGAGGATCTGATGATGATTCTTCTAAATAAACAAAAACCTCCATGGAAGGAAGATGTGATGTTTACTTGGCATCTACAAATACATCTGTAGATCATGATGTATGACTGATTGAACCAATGGCTTCATTTCATATGACCCATCAAGTAGAGTTGTATTCTGAATATGAAAAGTTACAACAGAACTGATGATTTTCTAGGAGATTACACTGACAACCAAAATCATAAAACATGGAAGGATGAAAATGCTGCTCAAATATGGAAGGAGTAGAACTCTCCTTAAGATTTTGCACATCTCAGATTTGACCAAAAACTTGGTAGCTATAACTAAGATCTGTGACGTCAGCATGCACATTGGTTTCAAATGCAAATTTGTCAAAACTTGAATCAACTTTAAATAAAAAAAGTGGGCGTTGTTTCCCTTTCCCACTTATCTGGTTCTTACAATCATTCTCAGCAGTATATCCCAACCTTTTCAGAGAGATAATCAAGCTTATTGATGATGGAATGAATGAATGCATCCAACAACATTCGGCTCAAATTGAGCTTATTGATGACAAGAATGATTGAGTACTGAGCATTCACTACGCTTGGACAGCCTTCTCCTGCTTCAGAGGCTTGACAATCTCCCAGGTGAAATCAGGGTCGTCCCTGCCGAAGTGGCCATAGGCGGCAGTCTTTTGGAACCTCCCATTTCCTCCTCTCTTCAGATCAAGATTGATAGTGATCATGCCAGGCCTGAAATCAAAGTTCTTTTTTATGAGCTCCAGAATTTCCTTGTCTGGAATAGTCCCTGTGCCATACGAATCAACAAAGACAGACAATGGTTCTGGCACTCCGATGGCATAGGAGACCTGCACAAGGCATCTTCTTGCAAGCCCAGCTGCAACAATGCTCTTGGCAGCCTGTCTAACTATGTATGCTCCACTTCGGTCCACCTTGGTGGGATCTTTGCCAGAGAATGCCCCTCCTCCATGAGCTCCCCACCCTCCATAGGTGTCTATGATGATCTTTCTCCCTGTTAGCCCTGCATCTCCATGAGGCCCTCCAATCACAAATCGGCCAGATGGGTTCAAGTGGAATATAGTGTTCTTGTCCAGGTACTTCTCAGGAATCACTGGCTTTATCACATGTTCCTTCAGATCTGCAGCAATCTCGTCATTGGTCACTGTCTCATCATGCTGAGTTGAGATGAGAACTGTGTGAACACGCTGAGGAACCATGGCACCACCATCATTTCTGTACTCAATGGTCACTTGGGTCTTTCCATCAGGCCTCAACCAGGGGCAGGTTCCATTCTTTCTGACCTCTGTAAGCTTTGCTCCTAGCTTGGTAGCCAGCACATGGGTCAGGGGCATCAGCTCAGGGGTCTCATCAGTTGCATAACCAAACATGTGACCCTGATCACCAGCCCCAATTTCCTCGGGCCTTTTGGTAAAGTGCCCATGAACACCCTGGGCAATATCAGGGCTCTGTTGTTCGATGTTAACCAGGACTTTGCAGTGATCAGCATCAAGACCCACATCGTCAGAAATGAAACCAATCTCCCTGCAAGTCTTGCGAACGATCTGCTCATAGTCGACAGTGGCCTTGGTGGTGATTTCACCAAAAACCATGACCATGTTCGTTTTAGAGCAAGTCTCGCATGCTACCTTGCTGTCAGGGTCCTGGGTGAGGCATGCATCCAACACTGCATCAGAGATTTGGTCACACAGCTTGTCTGGGTGTCCCTCGTTCACAGACTCGGATGTGAAAAGGAAGGTCTCCATCTCGATTCTGCAACCACAATAAACAAACAAGAACCATCAGATTTGCATGTTTCAGAAACCCATAACAAGATCTATGTAAATCAAGGTTCAATACCCATGCAATATATAAAGAGGAACTGCACACAATTGGTCATCCCAGCAACAATATATCTATGGAATTGAACTCTAACAATTAACCCTGCACAACAAGGCCAATTCCACGATCAAATGTTCCCTAATTCTCTGGCATGTTAGATGTTTCTCAAAAAAAAATACCCCAAGTTTTTAACCCATTTCAGCCTGATCTGATTGAACAAAACTAAACAATGGACTGAGAGCAAATGAATTACCTTGAGAAACAGAGTTTCCTGAAATGACTAAGAAGCGGAGGAGGAGGAGACGCACAAGCCAAAGTGATTTGAGCTTAGCTCTTCATTCTCTGCCTTTAAAGGAGGAGCTCTGCATTAAGATATTTCAGATTTGCCACATCAGCAAGGATTAACCCAATAGATTGCCTGCGAACCGACTACCTTGAACAGAAGTTGGTGAGAGCCTTTGACGTGATCAATACAGCATGAAGGGGTTGGTGGTTTGGAGGAGATTAGGATTGACTGAATTAATCGTCTGGGTCCCACCACCTCACTTTGACATCTTTGAACGCTGTACTTTCTTGAACAACAATTCTAAATAAGTTACTCCATAGTTGGGTATTTGTGACATTTGATGCCTAAAGTTTCTAAAGCAGTTTTGTATGTATTATTAACGAGGGGGCTAGTGGACCTTAAAAATCATATTAAATTAAAATAGAAATGACCACTGAGTTGGTAGAATAGTGTAGAGTGAGTGGGCACGTTTTTGTTATTGTTAGGTGAAATGGGGTGTTAGTGGTTTGTATGTATGGGGACCTTTGAGCATTTCATTGCCTTTTTGTCAACCTCTAGCAAATATGAAGAGATTTTTTCTACAAATAAAATGTATGGATAGTGTATTATTGGTAAAGTAGTGTTTCAAATGTGTTTGTTAGAGTGTCAATTCACCTACTTGAAAATAATGTGCCTTTTTTTATGGCCATTGCATTATTGGTAAAGTAATGTTTCAAACGTGTTTTATAGTTTGTCTATTCACCTACATTACAATAATGTGCATTTGGGAATTTAGTTGACTAAATAGAGAAATAGAAGAATATGGCTATAATCATGAGATACATATTGTTAAGTGGAGAAGAGATATTGGATTAAATTTATTGTCTCGGCATGATGTCATTATCAATTTTTTATAAATTTTATTTATTTAAAAAAATAGTTTCATCCAAAGGATTTATAATTAAACATTTGATTAGTAGTTTTAAACCCTTTTAAATTACAAAATAAATAATGTTTTATTTATACAAATATTTTAATAATTTTTAAATTATAGAATTAAAAAGGTAATAAGAAAAAAATATTTCTCAAGTTTATAAGATTAATGTTTTAGGTTATCTTATTAGAGACTTTTACCTTAATCTCATAGAAACATGGGAAATGCAATTTATATATGAGATTCTTTATTCCATGTAAACCAAAAGAGTTGTCTTAATGAAAACACTTTTCTTTGGTCGTGACAATGAGAACGGGTGTAAGAATCATTGAAAATGTTGTAATGAACTTTTACAAGTATTTTGTTACTTTCATGAAATTTCTTATCCTTGTTATGTTAGTTAAAGTTGACCACTTGTCAATGGCTTCGATAATTGATAGATCTATCTTCAATTCTCCTCCACCAATTATATGTCCAAGGTAAACCAAAGACTCTTTATCAAATTAATAGTTCTTGAGATTGGGAAATGACTAATGTTTAAGTGTGTCAAGTTCTTATTTCAATTGTGAGATATGATTTTCCCAAGTAGAGTTGCATATATATATATATATATATATATATATATATATATATATATTGTTAGGGTTTTTATATGTCCTTCTAATTACCTAAATTTAAAATTGTCAATCTGGAGTTCGTAATCTTCGAGTTACAAGGCATTACGATTCAGATCTAAATTGATTATCTTATACTTACTTAGTACGAAATTAAGTACCGAATGACCAAACTTTTTTTCTAGTTTAAAATCATTGCACTAAAGTTTTCTGAAGTGAAGAAACCTACTATACTCTTCAATGTTACACACGTAATTCAAATTGTAATTCGTCTTCAATAACCATGCAACTAATTAAAGGTTTCTTCTAGAAATAAATTCAACAATCATCATAAGCTACATTCATAATTCAATAAACAACTTGTTTTACTCAAAATCTTCACACAGAACTAACACCGGGGTCAAGCTAGAAATCGAAAACAAACCTAACAATGCGATTAAACTCAGAATCATTCACACAACTTCTTAATTCGATAAATCTATTCGAAATTTATTGAACAATGAAACAAATGACTCACAACTTCTACATAATCTCACAAAAATTCAAGCATGATGAACATCAGCTACAAGGACTCCTTATTAAAATTTCAGATCCATAGACAATAGATTATTTTGTTTAGATCAAAGGGTTCAATCCAAAAACTGTGAGAAACTCATCCTTCAGGAATCTGATTTAAGTTGAAACATGTTCTCTCAAATTTATCAATGCTCAATATGAGAAGAGAAAGCTACGGACTCAAATAATCCTTATGAAAATGACTTTGCAAACTCGCGCAATTCAAAACAAGAATCTAACCAGTTACCACTTGAACATAACATTCGGATCTACAAAATAATTTAGATGTCATTTAATTGCATTCCCAACTACTGAGTATCTGAAAATTGCAAAAAGAAACAAATTTTTTAAGTACAGTTTCGCTAAAGCTAATCCACAAACACACTTCCTATCTAACTAAAATTAATACATAACTTGGCCGATGTCGGCGGTGGGATATTGCCATGACTTGAGTGTTATAGCATCATTTATCACCTTTATATACTTAATGACTTATGTATTGGCCTTGGGCAGCCTTTTCCTTTCAGAATTTGTTAACTTCTTAAAAAACATTATTTTGAATTCCATATGAGACTCTGCTCAGACTTTTATGTGTGGAGACACAGGTTCGCTCATATCTGACCCGCGTATACAATTAAAATATTAAAAAAATATAAACTCCCTATTAATTGGGCGGGGTTTATGGGTTTTACCTGAAGACTGCCTACATCAGCCCGTGGTCAAATTGTTTTTCAACTAAAAATTTGATTTGAGAAAGTATAAATACACCTCATTGTGAAGGCCTAAGGGAGGAGAGAGAATGCTATTGATACTATAAAATGTTATAGCTCAAATCAAGTCTGATTATCCTTGTGCCTCTTGCACTTCTCGGGTTCAAGAAACCTTGTTTCCATGTGATGATTACATCCCTTGTAATATTCCTTTTCAGGAATATCCTTTTTAAAACACAGCAATCTCTAACCAGAGATGGACTGGGAGGGCATTTACCAGATATTTCACCTCTGAGAAGAGGGTGAGATCTGGAGGCTATCTGGCCCTTTTCCAGGCTCTGTCTAAGAGTTCGGCAAGTGGTATAGAAATATAGATGCAAAAGGGAAGAAATAACAGATTTGCAGTCATACAGTAGCTTATATATAAATCAGGCACAGATACTCAAGAAATAAGAAAACACTGAGCCATTTTATTAATCTGATAAATACAGAGGAGTACAATCGGTGATCAAGTGACATCATCTAATTCTTGCACAAGGCAAGTCCGGATCTATTCCCAGAATGCTGCACAGAATGACTGCATGGCAGAACTGCATTGCATGGGATGGTTGTGTCTCAGATCTACGTTCCTGCTAACGAAAAGCGGCTCTGTCAAGTCTTTTAATGCTTTCACTAATGCTAAGGCTTGCTTCTCCATGATGTTATATTTGAGAGGAGCATCTCTTAAGGCCCTACTAAAGAAAGACATTGGTTGTTCTTGCCCCAAACCATTCTTTTGAAGTAAAACTGCAGCTATTGTATGTTCAGATGCAAAAGAAAAGATATAGAAATCTTTGGTAAAATCTGGACTAATCAGGAAGGGTGCTTGAGTAAGAGCTTGTTTGACCATTTCAAATGATTGTTTAGCTGGTAAAGTCCATTTTAAACCTACATCTTTCTTAAGCATGTTTGTAATGTTTTTTAATAGCTCAGCAATATTAGGAATAAACCTCCTTAGAAAATTAATCTTTCCGATGAAAGATTGCAATTCTTTGAGGCTCCTCGGATGGCTGATCTGCAATATGCCATCTATCCTTGTAGGGTCTATTTTGATTCCCTCTTCCGAAATTATGTGGCCAAGAAGTTTACCTTCTTGGAGACCAAAGAGCGTTTTCTTGGGATTCAATGACAAGCCAAATTTCCTACACATCTCAAAAACTTTTCTTAGGTGAATCAAATGCTCTTCATCAGTTTTTGAGAAAACAGTTATGTCATCAAGGTAAATGATTATGAAATAGCCAATGTCTTCAGAAAAGGCTATATCCATGGCCCTTTGGAAGGTGGCCCCTGCATTCATTAACCCAAAAGGCATTTTGACATACATAAAGGTGCCCCAAGGTGTGGTAAAAGCAGTTTTGATTTGATCACTTGGGAGCACTAGCACCTAATTGTAACCCGAGAACCCATCTAAGAGTGATATCCTTTTTGACCCAACTACCCTCTGAAGTATATGATCCATTTTGGGCAATGGGTAGTTGTCTTTTAGGGATGCTCTGTTTAGGTTTCTGAAATCGATACAGAGTCTGATCTCCCCTGTCTTTTTCCTAACAGAAACTAAGTTTGATACCCATTCTGAAAATCTAACAGGTACTATAATGCCAGCATCATGCATCTTTTCAATTTCGGCTCTAACAGAAGGTAATAAAAGTGGGTTTATTCTCCTCAATTTTTGTTTGAAGGTCTTTTGATTTTCCTTCAAGAGAATCTTGTGCTAAATGATGCTGGTATCGTAAGACTTCAGATCTATGTATGCCCAGGAAAAAACATCTTTAAACTCTTTAGACAGATCAATGTATCGAGATTTTATGTGAGTTGGAAGAGTGCTGGAAAATTTAATCATCTTGGGTTCCATTAGGGAGCCTATGTTGTGTTCTTCTATGTTTGTTTCTACAGGCTCTATTTTTGGTTCCTTAGCTACATCATTAAAATCAAAAAGGTGTTCTAAAGGTGCTAGACCTCTTGGAATTTTATCATTTTGCATTGTAAAATTTCCAGGTCTTTTTGGTCCACGTTGTCAATTGACTCTACTTCAAATGTATTCTCATAATGAATTATATCAGCAGAGTGTGTGATTTCAACTTCTGGGATTTGTTCAATATACAAACAATTTTCTTTATGGTTGGTTTCTGATATTGGTATGCCGAAATCATTTTCTGATTTCAAGAAATCGTCTATGTGTTTGTCAGAATCAAACACTTGCCAGTGATCTTTGTTATCAGGTACGGCTGGTCTGTGTTTTACTTTTACACTGAATTGTTGATTTATTTCAGGTGTCTGACAATTGCTGGCATTGAAAGCGAATTCATTTGCTAGATGATTCAATTCTCTTGGAATGAAAATAAGTTCATATTTTTCAAAGGTTTTCAATAGATCAAGGGCAGCGTTTCGATATTCCCTAAGTCTTGGATTTTTAGCTGAGTATTCTCCTTTGATTTGTTTTATGATAAGTTCAGAATCTCCTAAGATTGATATCCTCTGGGCTTCTAGCTGTTTAAGCAGTTGTAAGCCTAGGAGAAGTGCTTCATACTCAGCAATATTGTTAGTGCATGGGAAATCTAATTTGTATGAAAAACTCTGCTTTGTATTTTGAATCCACACACCTGCTCCTGCACTTGTTTTATTACACGATCCATCAAAATTCATTTTCCAAAGTATGCCATCCTTATTTTCATTTTCTTGTTTCTGTTGATTGTCAATGTTTTGAATTTGATCAAAGGGAAGATTGGATTGTTGTGGTGAACTGATTGGGTCTATGTTTTCTTTATCTTGCTGGGTAATGTCATCTTCGTTATATAAGATAAAGGAATCTAAACTTGATTGAATAGAATAGATTGGAGAATTTTTTGGTCTATCCATGTTTCTCACCATGTACTTCATGTGAGATTCCCTGTATAGTCTTCTGTTTTGGTTGAAAACAGGGATGGTGGCATAAGACATGTCCATTTGAAGGCTTCCCTGAAGTTTGGCTCCCCACGATCTTGATAAGAGCATGCCATACTTAGGGGGAATGTCAGCTACAACTATATCCATAACTAGACTCTTAGCAGGGATCTGAGCTAAAGTAACACATAAATCCTTGATTAAACTCAAACATCTGACTCGGCTCGAGTCAAAAGAATACAAATATTTGTATGGTTTAGTAATCTCTAAGCCTAAGCTCTCCATTACCACCTTGGGCATCAGATTGTGTGAAGCTCCCGAATCTAACATGGCATTATGTAAAATTTTCTCATGTATGTTCAAGCTAACATAGAAGGGAGGGACAACCCCTTCTTGATATTTTCCTTCAACTTCTGGACCAAACAACAACTCAGGTTTGTCATCTGTCAAGTTTAAAGTGTCTGTATCACTTCCCAAGTTCAAAGCTTTCAAAACTTGGTTTTTGTACACCTCTTGGGTTACTAGTTCAGCTAGGGGGATGGTGATTTTTATTTTGGCAATCTCTCCCTCAAGGCTGAAAGGAATAATTGACTTGTTTGTATTTACATATGTTTTTTCAATTGAATTCTTTTCAGCAACTTTGATTTGTTGAACCTTGTTTGGAATGGTAATTGGGATAATTTTATTAGGACCACTAGCTGAAGTGCTAGGGGTACTCTGTTCAACATTTGGCTGGACACCTTTGTCTTTGTTTGAAACTGGTTTTTTAGTCGAAATGTTGGTTTTCTCTGCTATCTTTTTGGGTTGGTTTTCTTCGTTTTTCTTGAAAGCAGTGCTAGTGTTCTTATCTTTTGAATTATCTATGTTTCCCTTGCTCCTAAGATCATACTGTTTGTGTATCTCCATGATTGCATTTTCAAAACCTAATCTATAGTCATCAGAATCTTCATAGGTGTTTGTATTTTGATCAGAAGAGAAAAAATCTTGTTCTTCCTCAGTGAGGAAAACATCATCTCCACTATCTGATCCAATCAAGTTTACATGGGATTCTTCCAACCTTTCCAACTCTCTATCTTCCTCATATTGATCTACATAGTTTTGTTGGAAGGGAGGTATAATATGTTGGTCATTTTCGTTCTGTTTGTCTTGATTGTTTTCTCTTCTATAATTCTGATTTCTATTTCGAGGAGCAGCTTGGTTTTGATTTGCTTGTGCTTTCTTAATTATACTCATCTCTTTCATCATTTCTTCCAACATCCTCTCCATTTTTGAGCTTGAAGTAGAAGGAGTGGACTCTTCTCTAAAAGACACTCTCTTTTCAGTTTTCATTCTTGCTCTCTTCTCCATCAAGTTGACTTCCACAGAAAGAGCACCCTGTTGCATATCTTCCAGAGTTGCAAAATTTCTTTCTCTCAACTGATAGGTCATGTCAGAGTCAAATCCTTCAGGAAATTTATTTAAAGCTGAGCCCTGTGGAGGTTTTAGTTCTGGGGAAAGTGCATTATACACACTATTGAACCTAGTGCAGTAAGCTTGCACACTTTCCCCAGGGTTTCTATGGAGATTTTTGTAATCAGAAAGGACTTGGAGAGGATTCTTCTTTACTTCCCATTTGTTTAGGAACGTTTGATGGAAGCCTTGGAGATCATTAATACTATGGGGGGCTAGACCTTTGAACCATTTTCTTACTTCCCCCCCCTAAACTCTGAGCAAATAACCTAAGCTTGACAGAATCATCATCGATTTCATTTCTGTCAAAGTAGTCATTCATTTTATCTACATGTTGTGATGCGGTTGTAGCATTGTTGGCATCATACAATGGAATTTTGGACTGATAGTCCTGTGGAAGATTAACTAATGGTACAGGAAGGACTAGGGGAGCATACCATGCTGCCATGATAGGTGGTGGGGGCGGATTTATAATAGGAATGGTGGGCTGAGGTGTAATGGTTTGAACAGTGGATGAAGGGTGAGCAGAAGTGGATGGATCAGAAACAGATTGTTGAGCTGACCTTGGATGAGAGACACCTAAGTTGTGAAGGAAATGTAAATCAGGTGGTGTGGTTTCTCTACTACCAGGTTGTTCACTTTGTTCTGGGGATGAAAGTGAGGACTCAGAATCTATCTGAATTATATCATCAAGTGACCTAGTTCTAAAAGGATTTCTTAAGTCGACTTGTGATTGGTGTAGGGCTGCAAAATTTTCAGGGACTGAATTAGATCTCAAGGGTGATTTGAAAACAGTTGAAAATTTTATCTTGGAAGATTTCCTAAGTATACTTTCAGGGTTGTCAACTTCTTCTAGTGGGTTTGGGTCAGGGTAGGCTCTAGTATGAATCTTTCTAGGAGCCACTATGCTATGTTTTTCAGACCTAGTTGAAAAAGAAAAGTTTTAACCAAATATGACAATCTTTAAGAGGCTAACTGATCTTTTCAAAAGAAGGAAAATTTTAATCTTAAAGCCTTCTAGCTGAGTTTGTATGATGCTGTTAATACTTGGGGTCTTCCCAATGGAGTCTTAAGGTCTATTTCTTAGGATCGTGGAGTCACCAGGTGGAAATTTTTAGCTCTTTTGGAGGTAAAGGTTTTATGGTCCACCACCAAGTTATTATGAAGCCAAACTAAAATGTTTTGGGTTTTTCTGAGTTATTTTGGTCTTATAGGTTATGAGAGTGTCCTACTTTTGTCTTAACACTTAGCTAGGGTGTCAAAACGTACAGAGTTCACTCTTATGGCTTGGTAACTGGATCCTTCAAGGTTTGATAAGGCTTTATAAGAATCCTATGGGTTACTTAGTTTGTCACTGATTCAAAAGATCCTATCATGATTACCATTGCTTGGTAGTGCTTGAAAAAGGTTACTTATGTTATACTTAGACAGTGAGCGTTTTGTTTTACAGATTTTACTCAGAGTCCCACCGTGATCGCCATTATGTTGGTGTCTCGTGTTTTGATAGTTTGGCAAATCAAAAGACAAGGCAACATCAGAACCAATATTTAGAGTTACAGGATCTAGTCCTCCTGTTCTCAGAGAGGGATCTCTCAAAGTTTGTTTGCAAAATTTTATCTTGTGTGCTTAGAGTATTGGTTTTAGACTAGTTATTAAGTGCAGGTGTTTGTTTGTTTGGTTGGATTGAATTGATACAACAAAACATAAAAGATCTAGGAAAGATATATAGGACAGTAAAATATCTGTTTCATTGGGCAATGGAGTCAAAAAGAGGTCATAACACGCTTATCAAAGGATATGGGATATCAAAGGGCAAATCTAACTTGGCTACAGGATCCTTTTGTTTTTGGAATGGAATGAACATTAATGATTTGGAAAGAGAGTTTTAATTCTCAACAAAGGGAATTTGAAAGCATAATTTGAAACAATAAAGAGTTCTTTGATAGACAGGGCTAACCATAAATTCTACAAATCACACCTTTAAGCAAACAATAATTTCCAAACAACTTTCAAAGTAAAATCTAAGATTCGGGGAACACCCTATTTCCTCAAAGATTTTATTCTAAAGGAATTTAGAAAACATATAAGATTTACTGATAATCACAGTCATAGAAGAGGGAACACCTAAAAACATCTATGATCATAATTATAATGACCTTTAAGCTAACTGTTTAAGTGAGAACAAAGGGCAAGATCAAAACAGACCTCTCTGACTCACTATAAGCAAAGAACTTCAAAGGGAGACTTCAATAACAGTTTTTAAGTGGCAAAAAACAAGCAGGGAGAACCATAAATCATGCTGAAACCAATTGTTCAAACTATTAAGGAAATAAACAAGCATGAAGACTAAAGAGAAATATTAAAGCCTCTAAAATACTTCAGCAGAAGAAAACATAAAACAGTGAAGGATGAACAGGTCTAAGGTGCTTCCAGGAGTCATTTCTTAGCCTAATATTTTCTATCCTAATGTAGTGAGAAATTATGGAACATAATGAAAACAGGGAAAAACATTAAACAGTTCAGAATACTTCAACAACAACCAAGCTCATGAATCCGATGATAGAGCCTTCTCAGGAACAAACATGCAACAACATCATCAAGATATCCAAGACTTCAATTTGTTCTTCAACTTCAAAGGACTATGTATTGATTTTAGAGAGTTTCAATATTACAACTTGTGATCAAACAACAACCAACCCCTCACTCATCTTTTGAAGAAGTATATATAGAAGGATGAAGAGGTGAGATCTGATAATAGATCTCAATTACAATTAATACAGACTTAAATTGTTTCTGGGCCTTTGAAGGGCTCAATGAAGAAAATTACATACATATCCTCTGTATTAAATGTTTTTACATAAAGCTTAAGCTCTGTGGAAGCTTTTGTTGAACTTTGAGGCTCTCTGCGATGTCGGGGTTACTTTGCAGATATTTCTGCATTTATTTCCTTGCAGAAGTAACTCCCTGGCTGTGCTGAAGGCAAATATCTGATTTCATGCAATAACTTCGGCCTGTATTTGATTTCTTTGAGGCACAGGTGTCTTTGTGGTAGCTGAGAAGAATTGATTCACTTTAACTAAGGCGGTGGAGCTTTATGTCGAATAAAACACTCTGATCTTTCCTTAAAACTGTGTTTAAATCCAGGGATTAGGCTTTTGATAGACATCTTAGATATAATCCCCATGAATCTATCTCTTAATCCTCTGTTCTGGTGCATTCTGGTCTTCTATACTGATACTCTTGATTTGTGATTGACTTGCTTTGTATTTCAAATGTGCAGGACTGAAACAGGAATCGAATGGCATCAATGTGTTGTGAAACACTGATGAAACATGCATTTAACACCTGTGAATGATTTCCTTTGACGAATTGAAGGCGAGAGGGTCGCCACCCTCAGCCTACAAATTTCCTTCAGAATGGCGGAAAATCATTTAAACCCTGCAAAAATACAAACAACTATTACAAAATCCTGCATATATAGGTTGACTGCTTCAAAGGACGTGTGGAGGGAGCGTGACCGCTGGATGGCATCATCTAACAGTCGGGATTAATCGGGAGAGATCGTAGAATGGGCGGAAGAAAATTGAATCTGAGCCGTCGATCGCGCAGAGATCGACGGTTGGGATCGGAGGTTGAAAGTCAAACGGAGGGAATAGGGTGATGGAATATGGACTGTCGATCTACGGATCAGATCGACGGCGGAGATGGATTTAACGTTGCGCTAGGACGACGTTAAGTGTCGGGCATCTTCATCGAGCGATAGTCGTTGGATGGGCGGCTTCAGATCGGATGGTCCACGGTGATATCGCTCGGCATCCTCATCCAAACGATAACGCGCAATGGACGGCAGTTTTCCAAATAGTATAGGGGACGCGTGGCAGCAAGTGTATGGAATCGCTGGCGATCGGGGGAAAACAGCTTTTCGCCCAAGGGCGGTGCGATGGATACTGCCGGTTTTGGGCAATCGGCTTATGAGCAGCAGGGACCACAAGGAGAGGGACTCCGCACTGTCGATCTGCAAATCAGATCAACGATGGAGATTAATTTTGAAAATCGGACCAACAGCAACTTTGTAATATAATAATAAAAATCAAAATTTTTTTAAATAACAAAGGTTTTTTTTAATTTTTTCGAGGCAAAATAATTGTTAAAAATGGATAAGCGCCCGACTGACTCAGTGCCTGGTTCTGGCGCCAGGGTGCATTGATAAAAAGGGTTAGGGACTTGGCCAAAGGGGGCTTAAGTCCAATACATAGAAAATATGCATTTTAACGGTTTTTCAAGGATTTTCGAAGGAATTTGAGGATTCCGATAAGGCTAAGAAGGGATCTTAGAACCTTATTACGGATTTTCATGAAGTAAAAAAGAGGAGAAACATGATAATGAGGGATTTTCATGGGAAATGGGGGAATAGAAAATGAGGTTAGTTTTGGAAGAAGAGGCAGGGGAGAAATGGGTTTGCAGCAGCATTTGGGCTTTAGATTTTAGCAAGGATTTCAGAGGTTTTTAGGATGTAAACAATCGGTATAGGGTCTGGACAGAGGCATGAAGCCTTCAAGAGTCAACATTTTTTGTAATGAAAATTGTTCCTTGAAGGCTTAAAACAGATTTAGCCTCCTTTGGTATAATCAAAATTTATAGGTGGCTAACACACCGGAACCAGTTACTACCCTTTATACGACTCGTTCCTCTAGGAGGATTCATCTTTCAGCTCTTTTCTGACTCGCTAAAACTGAAAAGATTGTCGAGACTCTTGTCATTTTGAACTCGTTAAATGGCTATGAAACGATATCTACCCAGTATATGTTTACCCCTTTTTTAGGATGGGATAGATTATTTACGAAAAAAGAATACCTTAGCCTATTACGACTAAGAGGTTCTCTCAGACATTGTTTTCTACCTTTTTAGATCTATGAGAATACCTACGAAAAGGGACCTACTGGAGTTTTCTTTTTGCCTATTTTCACACTATTTAAACATGAAAATACATCGAGTTATCCCTTTGTCAGACTCGTTAAACAATGATGACATCAGACATCTTCACCATGACGTTAACCAAGTTCCTCCTTCCTAGGGCTCGGAAAATGTACTAGGTTGGATTTGTCCGAAGGACAAAATTATATGACAAGCATATGCTATCCTCTTCAAGCTTGTGTAAAAATAAAGAGGTACTCGTATAAATGGTGGGGAAAAATGGAACCAAGTTTTAGTTATGTTGGCAGTATGTCGCTCTTGAACATAGCACTTCTCTGCATTTTTGTCGGGTTGGGGATATCTCATTTCGTCACTTTTGCCTCCATGGGTTTGGGTAATCTCTTTTGACCTCTCATCTACCCTTTGCCATGTCACCATGACCTCAGATCCCTTGATGTCAAATACTGCCAAATCCAGTGTCGTGTTGTTGATATGTTCAAGAGAAGTTTGCCTTTGCAGTTTTCAACCTTCCCCTGATTCTCTGTTGGTCCTTATTCACTATCATCATGTTACTCTGTCTCGTGTCGATGATGTGGGAAACATTATGGCCCACCTTTGATCAGGTCACTTCCTGTTGACTTCAACTGATTATCCAGGAATTTGATCTGGAGACCCCCTTCTGGTACCTTGGAGCCTGCATGCCTCAATGGCAGGTTCTTCACATTCGACACAAGGTCCACCTCATTGGCCTTCGATCGAGTGATTCTGCGGGTGTTCAATGCCAGATCACTGTCCACATTCCGTAGATTGTACCGGTTGTACCTTGAGAGCCATTTTCATTATTGGTGGTTTCTCTCATGCTTGTTAATAGCTTTCATCATTGGCTGGTAATTAGGTTATTTTCTTGCATGTTTGACTTCAGCTCATATATTCGCATGCTTGAATATGTACTTGTTCAGATCAAGATGGAGCGTGAGACCTAGATTTTTTCTGATAAAATCTAGGCTACATATTTATGTGGATTATCATGACTTATCGCATGACTCTTTTGATTAGATGGATGTGACCATACCTAATTCTATTTTTTGATCCTTACTGTTGGATGGTTGCATCAATACCTCGGATCACAGTTTTATACACTCTATTATGGATGGTTGTGCCCATACCACATGTTCATGTATCAGAGATATCATTTGTATTTGTAATTGCAGCCAAAAGCGGTGTTTGGTTCGAACTTGTTCTCATAAAGCATTTCACCCCTCCCTCTCCCTTGGACCTCATGCTTTAGGGGGCATCTGTTACACAACATTTTTTCACTGTCCCTGCAATCCCCATCTCGCCCATTGGAGGTCATTTCCATGATCAATAAGAAATGTCATGCTTTACAAATACCATCATTGTATCCCTTTACATGAGAGTAATATTCCTTATGTTAACAATTCCCTGAGCAGAGACTAAAAAACCCTTGTTTTTCCTTGGTGCGGGTAGTCAGTTATGCCCTCGCACCGAAGGGGAAGATTAACATTGGGCCCTGCGCCAAGATATTTACGGAATTTTTTTTAAAAATAGAGGAAGAGATTCCACTCCAACCACCTCGAAGATGAGTCATTGGGAGTGGTTGAACTGATAAACCACAGACTCCCTCCTTTAGTTTATGGTTTCCACCTCTTATGGGAACTCCCTAAAGGATAGGCCTCCCTCCCACCTTTGTAGGGATCCTAACCTCCTCCTCTTCCTCTATAAAAATAAGCTATCTCTCTTTGCACAAGCTAGCTGAACAGCTGAATAACTGAACTTGGAGAATTAAACATACGGGAGAGATAGAATAAGAAGGAATTACTTTGAGAAAGCTTGAGTCCATGTATTTTGAGATAGCTTAAGTCCATGCCTTTATCCTATCCAAATTCCCTGACGCGCATTTGAGACGTGCTCCGACTGAACCCCGCTGGAGGAGACCTCGACATCAAAGCTTTGGTTGTATCTATTCCTTTCATTAATACATATACATGACTATTTTTTGGTTCCAATTTTGTGTTATGACATTTGTTTAATGCAATATGTTTAGCACTCTTTGACTGGCTAATAGTTATGAATGAAATGTTATTATATCGTATGTTGTTCTTGTTTTATGATTCTGTGTGCAGGTATCTGAGCATGACTGTGAAAGGACTGTGACCTGCCGATACAGGAGCAAGAGGCCACCACCACTATAGCAAAGATGACAGCGTTGGACTCCAGGTAGGTCGATCTATTGTGTCCTCTTTTCATTCAATAATTAAGAATCAACAATTTAGCATGTCTCTTTGTTTCTAGACCCACTAGGGCTAGAGGGATCGTCTTTGTTTTTTAGTCGCCCCGCTTTGGCATTTTCCCTTGTTCTGCGATTCGAGGGCACCTTTCCTTAGCTTCAGATTTGCAGATCCAAAGTCTTGCTTCTTCTACTTAAATTTCTGCTCAATCTTGGCGGCATAGCGATATGTCGTGCCAAGCAATGTAATGTCAAGGAACTCCATTTCCTCCTAAATGTGTTCATGCAGACATCCGCAGTACTTGAGCACCAAATGTCTCTTTGAATCTTTAATAACCAACTTTGTGTGTAGGGTATGGAAAAAATTCATCAGTTCATGTACATCTTGAGCCCTTTGATGTCGCAGCGTGGTCCATTGAATGTATTTGTCATCATAGATCCCCACGGGTAATATTGTTCCTTAATTCCATCTCAGAACGAATTCCAAGCGGGTGTGGCCAAGAACAGAGAGGGTTCCCCTTCGTCCTCTTGCTCACAGTAGGTTTCCAACCAATCTTTGACATGGGGAGTGGCTTTAAGGAGTACAAAAATAATATTTACTCAGTCAGAGAAATCATGGACCAAGAAATACCCTTCCAGCAAATTTAACCATCTATCTATGGCGTCTCCATCTATCTGGCCTTCAAATACAGGAATGTCAAATTTTACCTGTACCTTGAAGGGAGTGGTGCCTCCAGAGTGCCTCTTGGATGTAGATGTGTCATAGGTGGGTATTCGTTGAAGGATCTGAGCAAATTTATCCATCATCGTGTTCCTCTGTTTCTCGAGGGCCTCCTCGAGCAATATTTTGATAGGATCTCCTGCTCCCTCGTCTTTCTTTTCTTTCGCCATGGGAGGTCGTCAGGGTTTGCGAGGTTGATCTTGCAAGGGTTCAACTAGATCGAGCCCTAACTCCTTATACCCTGACCATGTTGGGGACATGCAAAGAAAATAGAGAAAGAGCAGACCCGCTCTGATACCACTGATCCGGATTTATGTAGGAACGCAATAAAACACATAAATAGACATAAACACAAATATGCAGTGGAAAAAATACTTCATTTTATTTAAATCAAATGACTGAAATATGCTTACAGATATAATCGAAATAAAAATAGCTAGGGTGTTGGTAGTGTATCCCTGAGAAGATATTTGGTGGCCACAGACCTTTGAACTGTGTTACAATGAGGCTTGAGGGCCTATTTATTATTGAGAAACAATGGAGAACTCTAAATGTCCAAAAACGTAACCCTAGGAGATGAAGCGCCAAAAATATAGGCCCTGTTTCGGTAAATTTGTGTTTCAACTTCTCGGGGACATAACTTCAGCATACAATCTCCGTTTGATGTGTATCATACCTTGTTATAAAGATCTATCCGAGGATTAAAAATTTCAGTGTGAGAAACATCGGTCCATGGACCCATGTTGCACCCAGTTTTCCTAAAAAAAAACGTCATTTAGGGGCCTCAAAACGGCTCCGAAAGTTCAGGACCCGAAAAACTTCTAAAAATAGTAAGTTGTGCTACAACTTAAAAACTGAAAGAACTAATGGTGGGGGTTCAAATGGAATAGGTGGGTGGCCACCAATATCCACCTAGATCATTAAGGCCCCAAAACGACTCCGGGAGTGTAGGACCCAAAAACCTGCTAAAATTAGTAAGTTGTGTTGAATGTGAATAGCTGCAAGAATTGATGGTGCGAGTCCAAATGGAATAGGTGGGTGGCCAAAAATATCCACCTGGATCATGTCGTAGTCTATGCTTTATTTCCCCACCACTATATGCATTATGTTTCCACTATCGTCATTGTTTCATTGTCCGTGTAAACCTATATTTTTCGACCAATGTGTTATTCTGACAAATCCCTTCTTCGAAAAGAAGTGATCCCTCTAGCCCAATGAGTGGGTATAGTAAGTCAAATAAATAATACAAGCTTTCCTAGTTTAACATCGAAATAATACAAGTGAGAGAGATGACCTACCTCCCTCCTTATGCAATCGTTTCCTCTAAGTCGATGTTGATCCTTTCGATTCTAGGCTTGTTCCTCGCTATGCCTTCTATGTATAAATACCTTTAAGAAAGATCATACGATTCAAACAAAAGATACATAGCATATATATATTTCAAAGAAAACCACATGACAGATCACTGAGTATCATGCTAAATCAACTAATAGTAACATATTCATGGGAAGCAAAGCATACTTTGTATTATTAAAGAAACAAAGGGAAGCTTAAAACCAGTGCCTTGATGTTGGAGGCCTCCTTCGGAATGGAAATCCAAGTCCAAACCAAGCCTTTCAATCTCTTCTCCTTCCTCGTCAAATCAAAAGCATCTAGGCGCAATCAGGTAGAATAATGGCAACCAGCAATGACCAACCAAGTCTCACTAGCATGGCACTCTTTTATAGTAGAGCTAGAGAGGTTATGGATCCACTAATGAGGGGGGAAGGTCTTATCTCAAAGGGGAAAATCTTTGGAGATAAGATCGTGGGTCAAAAATGGGAGTATTCAACCATATCCTGAACCAAAAAGTATCATACCTCCATTCTCAAGAATTCTAGAGGATGAAGCTTCTGCTCCATCTTTGGAGAACCTACTAGAAGAGGACGAGGGAGACATTATTGTTGAATTCCCGCACTGGTAGCATTTTTCACATGTTAGGGAAAGGGTGACAAGCACGAGGCTATTAAGGGGAGAACTACATAGGGCTTGCAATTTTAGGTTTTTTTACAAACTTTGCAGAAATGCTTCAAGGTATTTTTCTTTTAGGTCTTCAGGGATACTTTAAGAATGTTATCCAAGATGAATAAGTTTACACAGCTCTTATCACTTTGGAACATTTGTGACATGAGCGACACAAAATATGACAGTTAGGATAAGGACTGAGGAATGTGACAAAATAATGTGTAACACAATGTCACTGCTCTATCATTTTCCATTCATTTTCATCCACGTACTATTCTATCGTTCTTTAGTTTTCCCACTTACGGTCTCATTCTCCCCGACATTATCCCCGCCACTAGATTTCCATCGACTAGTCCATTATTTCAACAATTGACCATTGCACCCCATCCATTCATAAATTATTTTTATTTAGTTACTTAATATATAATTATTAATTAATTAATTAATTGACTATCACTTTTTTTCTAGGAAAAATTTGTAATTTTATTAATGAAAACAAAATTACATGTTGTAGATGCTATAATAATTCCATCAAGCCAATCAAAAATACTAGTGATCACATAACCATAACAAGAATAAAAGAGTTAAGGTTATATTTTCCTCCATCTCTTTTTTTCTACTATCCTCCATTCTCCTTGAGATGGCGTGGTAGCTACAATTTCCAACTGATTTTTGTCTCCCATTCTTGGATTTTCCTTTTCTGAGTCTGAGCTTTCTGAAACATGATGATGCTTGGTGCCCCCCCAAAAAAAAAATCTTCAGAAATATTCTCTAGCTGCGTTGTGGGAGTGCGCAGTGGGAGTAGGATTTCCTTTCTGAACACCATTTTCATCCTTCTTTTCTATTTTTTCTTTCGATTTTTGTTTTCCTTCACTTGTAGGGGGTTCTAGTTCTTCTTCACCCTCTTCATTGTCTAGATAGGGTGGGGGAAATTGTCATCCTTTGGATTTCTTTGTTGGTTTCTTCTTCCTTCTTGTCTCTTTCTTTTCCTCGGGACACAAATTTTTTAGATGTCATGTTTGTCGGAAAATGCGACATATAAAAGTCGTGTTTTTAAAATCTAGGTACTGATTCCAACTCTGCTTGTTATGTGACAAATGAATTCAATCTGGAAAACCTTCACTGAGATCCACCTCTACACATGTTACACCATTTTTTGGTCATCTAACCTATTATCATTAGATGGACCCAAGTACACCATGTAAGACCAATTTTACCCTAAGTAAAATTGCCTTCACTATGTTAAATAACTTAATAAACCACATTTATTAGGTTGTTTATGGTCTAAACGGGAAACCCCAAAAGGAAATATTAAACAAACCTATATTTGTTTGATTTTCCTCATGGAATAATTAATTAAACCATAATTTAATTATTATTCCCAGTCATGTTTAACCCAAAAACAAAGAAATTAATTAGATAAACCTTTATTTATCTTATTATTTTCTAAGAATAATTATTTAAATCTTATTTAGATAATATTCCTTGTTAAATATGACCAAATCACCCACAAATAATTAAATAAATCATTATTTGTTTGATTATCTTCCAACCACTTCCTTAAAAAGATAAATAAATCATTTATTTATTTATTTTTGACAAATAAAGGGATTTGACCCAAGTCAAATACTTTTTCCCTCCAACAAATATAATAAAATATTCCATAAACGGTGGATCTAGATTTGGTTAACATTATTTTAATCATGCACCAAGATATAGAATGACCCAATATTTTGTTATAAATAGGAGGGTTTTTTCCTACCATTCTTCACCTTTTGTTGCCTATTATATCACTCTGGATCTATACACTTGGTCACATTTTTCCATTATTTGTTGTGTGAGCTCCCTTTGAGCTCTATTCTTTGCATTGGGTTTTCTACACCAACAAGAGAGAGAGATATTAGATCTGAAGTGCTGAGAACTTCCAAGAACCCATCCCACTGAGGAGAATTGGATACGCCTTCTTGTTTTCCTCCCAGGTGCCCTTAATACAAAAATTCTTTCAAAAATTGTTCTTGTCTTGTCTATTGGTATATGGAGTAAACCCTTATTTTTTTACTGCTTAATGTCTTTCCATGCATAGATCTGGTTTTTTGCAGCTCTTTTCTTGAACAACTAATCGCAGATCTGAAGATATTGGCAGCCACATTCGTTGTTAGGGCTATTAGTTATGCGTAGCTAAAGTGGTCCTTTTTCGTACACTTCGACAAAGGATTCATACTAACAACACATATTCTAGAAAAAGTGTAGATTCGTTCTTCCATTCTTTGTGTATTTGTCTTGATGTATCTCCCCACGATATTCGCAATACCTTCTAGGAATTTTTGGTGCCATAAATGAGGGGAAGGTTCTGCAGCCTAAACCAAATCGACATTATTGATACTTTAATTGTGTTTGCATCAATATCTGGGAATCATGGGGTAATAAAAAGACCAGTAGATCCTCAAAACCATGGTCCTTATTGTAGCACACACTCTCTTTTCTCCGGTGTTGAGAAAATAACTATGAATAACCCTTTAGAACATAGGTGAATCTCGCAATCTATTAACCAATTTTTTAGGATCCAATGAAATAGATCCATTAGTTTTGTCCAGAAACTGTTGAATCTACAAATAATAGCTTGTGCTTCATAAGTTAAGAATTTTTCATTTTTTTCTGGTAGATCTATAATCAGTTCTGGAACATGATTCAGTTTTTCCACAATATAGGGATGTGCTTGTTCTGGAGTTGTTGTTGTTGTCGGTTTAACTTGGAGTATGTCTTTGAAGGAGAGACCACCATTTATATGTTCTTGATTTGGTATTGTTCCTTTAGGAAAAATAGGGCCAACAACTCCTCCAGATCCTTTTGATTTTCTTGTTCTAGATGCTCTACCTCTCAAAGTCAAATTTAGGATGATGGTGGATGCATGAAGTACATTGTATTCCTGAAGGCTTCGTTCATCTTGCATAGATCTGCCACCGTAGATCAAATTTTGTTGATGAAAAGGAATGCCCAAGTTTTTCTTGATGTTTTTCTTCATTCGAAGTATATTATCAGATGCGTGCACCCAGATTAGTGATGATTTATTATCAGGGGTTTTGATAAATATTTGGAAGGATATCTTCTCATTCAGATCCAAAGAGAAAAGTGATTTTTCCTTTGACATGTTATGATCTGTCAGAATTGTTGTCTGTGGCAGGGATGGTTTCGGAAGTCCCATTTGATAGGGATCCGAGAGCTCCACCGAAACGCTTCTTATCCTTCCCGCCTCCTGCATATTTTCAATCAGATGTGTGGATATCCTAAATCTAGCAGAGGAGATCCCAGTTTCAAGATCGATATGCTCAATCCAGACCATCAATTGGGTACAGTGGATATTTTTCCTATAACATGAGACAAATCAGACAATAAAACCATATCTATATGTTCCTTCCTTTTATATGTATCCAGATCTATCTTATTATGAATAGTTCTGATTCGCTCATCGCATAGGGCGTGGTAAAAACACTATAACTTATAATTATAGAACAATTAATTAATTATTATATAATTAATAATATAGCTAATTAATTAATTAGATATTAATTATCATATATTTATTAACTAATTATTAATTATATAAATAATAATTAAGTAATTAAGTAAAAAAAGGGAGGCAAGTCAAAATGGAACGAAGCTCGCCACTATTTACTCGGATAATGATAATGAGCGAATTTAATAAAAAAATGGAAGGTTTTGAAAAGAGGCTCAACCAAAGTGACTTGAACTTTACGAAGCACAAGGATAAAGCAAATAATATATAGAATCAACTCCAAAAAAAATATAATGACGTTCAAAAGGACCAAACAAACTTGAGAAAATGAGTTGATCATATTCACAATCAAGTGATGACTATGTTGAACATAATCTTTTCAAAGAATAATGCATCCACTCAACAACAAGATTCTTCTAATATGTCAAAACCATCATATTTACATCAAATTCTCGAATCTCCACATTCATCTACCATATATGATCCACAAAACAATATACTAAATCTTCAAAATATGTTAATTTCAAACCAAATTCCTTCATTCAAGCCACTGGTTGTCACGTACCAACAAAGAGAAAAACGTGAGTTATTGAAATTTAATGGTAATGAGAAACACGATGTAGCATGGTGCAATAAGGTATAGGAATATTTTGATATTTATAATATTGAGAATGATGATGACAAAATAAAACATGTTTCCATGCAACTTGAAGGTGATGCATATAACTGGTACATATGGTGGAACAAATCATCATATGAAACTAGTTGGACTAAATTCAAAGATGATTTATTTAAATGGTTCTACGGTGTTAAGGAAAAATATTTATTCATAGAACTCACCAGACTACAACAAAAGGGAGATGTGGACAAGTATAATAGAGAATGAGAAATAGTAGCTACACGAGTACCTGGATTATCGGAAAAACACCTTATTCAATCTTACATCATTGGAATTAAACTCTATCTCTAGAATGAACTTAATATTCGTAACTTTACTTCTATAGATGAGGCAAGAATGAAAACAAAAGTTTTAAAAAATAAATTCGAAATAATACCAATTCCAAAAGTTGAAAGAGCATACTCAAGATGAAGGTCTCTCCAAAATTTTGACATGGAGAATACAAAGTATGTTCCCCCACATCTACGAGAAGGAGTAAAATACAATATAAAGGTGCAAAGAATAAAGGAGGGTAATTGCAAATGTTGTGGCGAAAAATGAGACACTAGACACAAATCTTTAAGGGAAAGGATACCAAGAAATTATATAAATTTGAAGCAACCAATGATTCAGATAATGACGAATCAGACATAGAAGAAGTTGACAATTCTCAACAATTTTACCCAGAATTAGACTACAAAATGTTCTGCAAGTATCACTATTAGTTGTGGAAGGAATAGCCCAACACCGGGCCTTGAAGTTAAAATGGCATATCAAAAATAGCAATGTAATGGTTTTAATTGATACATGAAGCACTAACAATTTTTTGGATTCAAATCTTGTGAAAAGGCTCAACATTTTCACATATCTAATGCCTAACATGAAATTGATGATAGCAGATAGAAAGAAAATGAAGGAGTGGGAAAATTCCATAAGTTTAAATTACAAATTTATGACTACAATTTAGAATATTCATTTTACATCATACCGCTTGGAGGAGTGGATGTGGTACTAGATGTCTAATGGCTACAAATCTTAGGAACTTACTCTGCCAATAATCAAAAAAACTTTATAAAGTTTAGTTGGGAAGGAAGGAAATATAATTTATATGGTTTTCAACCACATAAAAATAATATTGTGTCATCCCATCAAATGGTGAAATTGATCCAAAAAGGAGCTCCAACATATATGGTGGAATTTCATTAGATGGAAATGATGGCTTCAAAATTAATTGGAGAAGAACCTCCTAATATTCAAAAGCACAAGAAAGTATTCTGATATTTACCACTAGTAATGCCTCTTGAAAAAAGAGATTTAAAACATTATCGAGGTAAAACTTGGCTCAGATCTGGTTAATATCAATCCATATCAGTACCCCCATAGACAAAAAAAATAAATCGTAAGGATAATCCAAAACCTACTAAAGAATGGTATTATTGTGAAAGCTAGAACTACTTATGCAGCTCATGTAGTTCTTGTTCAGAAGAATGATGGATCTTTCAGGTTATGTATTGATTACAAAGGACTGAATAAGATAACAATAAAAAACAAATTTCCTATTCCCTTTATAGATGAAATGTTGGATGAACTACATGGAGCCAAGTATTTTTCCAAATTGGGTTTGAGATGAGGATACTACCAAATTAGGGTATGATTAGAAGATATGGAAAAAAACATTCTTTCAAACTCATGAAGGAAATTACAAATTCAAGGTTATGTTGTTTGGGTTAATGCCCCAACCACCTTCGAAGTAGCCATGAATGAATTTTTATTTTCATACTTAAGGAAATTTGTGTTAGTCTTCTTCGATGACATCCTGATATATAATAAAACATGGGGTGAACATCTCAAGAACTTTGGACCAAGTTCTTTCTCTTTTAGAAAAGAACCAATTCTACATGAGGATTTCAAAATGCACCTTCGGAAAGGAATAAGTGGAGTATCTGGGACATGTGATATCACATGAAGGAGTGAAGGTAGATTCAAACAATATTAATGCTACCACACAATGGCTCAAGCCAACTAAAATTTCTAAATTAAGAGGATTTGGGTTTAACATGACACTATCGAAGGCGTATTCGAAACTATTCTCATATAACTAGTCCCTAACAAACCTTTTAAAGAAGAACTCACTCCAATGGGATGATAAGGCTAAAAGGTGATTTGAAGCGTCAAAGGAAATTATTTCCACTACACTTGTATTATTAACACCATAATTTTCAAAACCTTTTGTATTTTAATGTGACACCTTAGGTTTTGGAATAGGAGAAATGTTAATGCAAGATGACCATCAAATAGCATTCGAAAGTAGAAAGCTCAATAAAAGAGAATGTCTAAAATATACATACAACAAGGAATCCCATGATCTATTAGCAAAAAACATGTGGGTTTATTTAAAACCTACTATAATGCATGCCAATCATTTTTTGGAAGGGGATGAATAATGATATTAAAAAATATGTAGCAAAGTGTGTTCAATCCCAAAGAAATAGAAGTGAGAGCATTATGTCCCATAGATTGCTCCATCCCATAAAAATTCCAAACCAAAAGTGGGAAGAAATATCGATGGTATTTATTGAAGGGCAACCCATGTCGAACAGAAAAGAAAAAAATCCTCGTAGTAGTCAACGAGCTCACAAAGTATGCACACTTCATGGGAATCAAGTAATCAGACTCTGCAAAACAAATTGTTAATATTTTTTGCAAAAATGTCTACAAATTACATGGATTCCCAAAAGTAATTGTTAGTGATAGAGATTCCAAATTTAAGGGGAATTTTTGGAAGGAATTTTTCAAATAGATCAAAACATACCTCAACATGAGTTCATATTATCATCCTCAAACAAACGGTTAGATAAAAAATTTCAATAAATGTTGAGAAGTTTACCTTTGTTTTTATGCAAAAAATAAAAAGAATAAGTGGGTTCAATAGTTACGCCTTGTTGAATGGTGGTACAATTCCAATTATCGCACTTCAACAAAAATGACCCCATTTCAAGCTCTTTACAGTTATGAGTCTCGTAAGTGGAAGGAATTTACCCTTATCGAAATAAATTTCCCATCAGTAAAAGATCAGTTAAAATCAGAAACTCAAATTCTTTCAAACACTAAATTAAGATCTAAATGTTGCAAGAAATTGTATGAAACAACAAGTCCACCAACGTAGAACAGAATTAGAATTTGAGGTTGGAGAGTGGGTATTTGTTAAGCTTCAACCTTACAAGTATTTATCCCTAAAAAAACAAGCAAAAAAAAAATTAGCGTCAAATTTCGATGGACCATATCACATTAACAAAATATTGTCCAAGTAGCATACAACTTGAATCTTCTTGATACAAGTTGCATTCACAACGCTTTCCATGTATCTTGCCTTAAAAAGGCACTAGGAAAACACCAAGAAGCACATACGACACTTCCAACATTAGATGATGAAGGGAAGATCATTTGAGAACCATAAGGAACCATCACCACCAGGGAAAATAAATTGCAATCACGAGTAATTAAATAATATTTTATAAGTGGAAGATCCTACCAGAAGAAGAAGCCTCCTGGGAAATAGAAGCATTTCATCAACAACACCCTTCGTTACCTATGTTTTGAGGATAAAGGATTTTTCTCGAGAGGTTGGAAATGTTATCTATAACATATATAATATATATATTTAATTGTATACATAACATTTCCTTCCTCTCAAGAAAAATGCTTTGTCCTAGAAACATAGGTAAAGAAGGGTGTTGTTGACGAAATTATTTTGCCTCCCAAGAGGACTCTTCTTCTGGTAGGTTCTTCCATTTAATAAAATATTATTTAATTACTCATGATTGCAATTTCTTTTCCCTGGTCGTGATGATTCCTTATGGTTCTAAAATGAGCTTCTCTTCATCATCTAATTTCAGAATTGTCATATGTCCTTCTTGGTGTTTTCCTAGTGCCTTTAAGGCAAGATACATGGAAAACATTGTGAATGCAGCTGTATCATAAGGTTCATGTTGAATGCTACTTGGTAATTGTCATTTTGTTAATCATTGTGGTTAGCGTAGAATTTTGGTGCTAATTTTTTTTTGCTGTTGTTTTAGGGATAACTGTATGGTTGAGAGCTAACCCAAATACCCCTTCTCAAATCTCAAATTGATTTATGTTATACGTTGAGTTGACTTGACTGTTTCATACAATTTCTTGCAACATTTAGATCTCATTGGATGCTTGAAATACTTTTTGAGTTTCTTTTAACTGATATTTTATTTATGGGAACTTTGATTCAATAATGTTGAATTCCTTCCACTTTGGAAGCTCGTAACAATAAAGAGCTTGAAATGGGGTCATGTTTGTTGAAGTGTGATAAGTGGAAGTGTACCACTATTCAACAAGGTGTAACTATTGAACTCACTTATTTTGTTTATTTTTTGCATAACAACGAAGGTAAAATTCTAAACATTTATTGAAAATTTATAGTTGACCATTTGTTTGAGGATGATAAGCTGAAATCTTGTTGAGGTATGTTTTGATCTATTTGAAAAAAATCCCTCATGAAATTCCCCTTAAATTTGGAATCTCTATCGCTAATAATGACTTTTGTAATTTGTAGACATTTTTGCAAAAAAATATTAATTATTTATTTTGCAGAGTCTAATTAATTTATTCCCATGAAGTGTGCATAATTTGTGAGCTCATTGACTACTATGATGATTTTTTATTTTCCATCTGACACGGGTAGCCCTTCAATAAAGTCCATCGATATTTCTTCCCACTTTTGGTTTGGAATGTTTAGGAGATGGATCAACCCAGGCGACATAACATTCTCACTTTCATTTCTTTAGAATTGATCACACTCTACTACATATTTTTTAATATCATTATTCATCCCCTTCCAAAAAAACAATTGCCATGCATTATAGTAGGTTTTAAATAAACCCACATGTTTGTTTCTAACAATTCATGGGATTCCTTGTTGTATGTAGATTTTTGACATTCTATTTTATTGAGATTTCTACTTTCAAATGTCATTGGATGGTCATCTTACATTAACATTGCTCATATTCCAAACCTGAGGTATCATATTCAATAACAAAAGGTTTTGAAAATTTTGGAGTTAATAATACAAGTGTAGTGGACATAATTTCCTTTGAAGTTTCAAAACACCTTTCAGTCTTCTTATCACATTGGAATGAGTTCTTATTTAAAAGGTTTGTTAGGGGTGTGGCTATATGAGCATAGTTTCGAATAAGTATTCGATAGTATATTGTTAAACAAAATCCTCTTAATTTAGAAATGTTAGTTGGCATGGGAGATTGTGTGATAACATTAATCTTATTTGGATCTACCTTCACTCCTTCTTGTGATAAATATCACATGCCCCAAATACTCCACTTCTTCCATTCCGAAGGTGCATTTCGACATCTTTGTGTAGAATTGGTTCTTTTCTAAAAGAGAAATAACTTGATCCAAAGTGTTTGATATGTTCACCCCATGTTTTACTGTAGAAATTATAGAAACAATATGTATATCAATGGATTCAATCCGATCATGCGATATGCTAAAGAAATACATTGAATCCTTCTACAAATCAATTGTGGAAAATAAACACAATCATTAATCACAACAAGTAAAGAAAGAATAAAATCTAACCACAACACAGATATTTTCCCGGGGAAAGCTTACTACTCAAAACCCCTCTATCTTCTATTGTATATTCACCAAGGAATCATGAAACAATTACAATGCACTCTTCTCACAAGAGTCTCCTGCACTCTCACAACTATCTCACATTGAACCACACAAAATCGACCAACACTTAGCCAATTTTCAGCCTCTGCTTAGCCTGCCTGCCTTGCGCAATTCAAGTGGAATGAAATCCCTATTCTTTAGGAAATTTAACCTTCCAAAACTGTGCAGTACTCATGGGTAATCCTATGGTTGTTTTACTACATGTGGGTAGCCTACTAATAATACAATTGATAGTTAACATCCCTTTAACCTTTGTCTCAACTGGGTCTCCACTAGAAATGACATGCATGCAGCTATTAATAGTAAACCATCTGTTACATGACAGATCACTGCATGTGAAACAAATCTGATTTAATTCACTTGACCTCTCACTAGTGCAATAAACAGTTACAACTAGTTAAACTATTTTTCACTCAATTAATTGTGTTAACTGATTTCTCATGCATTAAACTAATGCACTAACTACAACTTGGACTCAATAACTAAAAGAATCACTCTACATGCCTCACCAACGACCCTCAACTCGAAATTCATTAGCTAACTGAGTTTATCACACTCAATTAACTATTTTAAGTGATTATGAGATAAGATTACATTTTATTGTCCAATTTAATTAAGGGAAAATTAAATTAGACACACATTTCCTGTTGACTTTTCAACATTTACTATATATCAAGATGTCATCGAAGAAGAGTAACATGAATTTCCTTAAGTATGAACATAAAATTTTATTCATGGCTACTTGGAAGGTGGTTGGGGCGTTATTTAACCCAAATGACTTAACATTGAATTTGTAATTTCCTTCATGAGTTCAAAAGGTTGTTTTTTCCACATCTTCCAATCATACCTTGATTTGGTAGTATCCTGATCTCAAATCCAATTTAGAAAAATACTTGGCTCCATGTAGTTCATCCAAAATTTTGTCTATAAAGGGAATAGGAAATTTGTTTTTATTGTTATCATATTCAATCCTTTGTAATCAATACATAACCTGAAATATCCATCCTTCTTCTGAACGAGGACTACAGGAGCTACACAAGTACTTCTAGTTGCCACAATAATACCATTCTTTAGTAGGTATTGGATTATCCTTTCGATTTTTTTTTTGATGATGGGGTTACTGATATGGATTGATATTAACCGAATCTGATCCAACTTTGACCTCGATAATGTTTTCAATCTCTCTTTCAAGAGGAATCTTTAGTGGTAAATATATGAATACTTTCTTGTTATTTTGAATTAACTCTTGAATCTCAAGAGGTTCTTCGCCAATTTATTTTGAAGCCAAAATTTCCATCTGATGACATTGCACCATATATGTTGGAGCTTCTTTTTGGATCAACTTCACCATTTGATGAGATGACACAGTCTGATTTTGATGTGGTTGAAAACCATATAACTTATATTTCTTTCCTTCCCAACTAAACTTTATAAATTGTTTTTGATAGTGTGAGATGGATACCTCATGATTGTCCTATTCATTCTTTCAGTTACTCCATTCTGTTGGGGATTATATACATAGTTGTTTAATATTTGATCCCATGTTGGTGAAGATAGTTTTCAAATTAATTTGAAGTATATTATTTTCCATTATCAGTACAAATAGAGCCAATATGAGATTATGTATCATTTTCAATCCATGCATGAAAGTTCTTGAATGTTTCAAAATCTTCATGTTTGTTCTTCAATAAATAAACCCAACACATTCAAGTGTAGTCATCAATAAATGTCATCATATATTTATTATCATTTGTAGAAGGAATAGGCATTGGGCCACATAAATAAGGATGAATGAGTTTAAATTTTCTATGTGCTCTCGAATGAGAATAATGAAATGATTGTTTTTTGTGCTTTCCTAAGATACAAGCATTACTTTGCTTAAGTTTCCTAGGACTTGTAGGCAAACCAATAATACCATTTGTATTCAACAAACGAAGGTTTTCATAGTTCAAATGTACAAATATAACATGCCATAAAATACTTGATGGAAGTGTACCTTCATGATAGTGAGAGTTGTATGAAATGTTGTGTGCACGAGCAGAGGTTCCTTGCAGCTACAGTAGTCTTTCTTCTTCTATCCCAGTCATGGCAAGTGAGTGATCTGATGACTTTTTGACCTTAACCTTTCCATCAAATCTGTGAATGGAGTGTCCTTGCTGGTGGATGTGTACCAAAGATAGCAAGTTTCTCCTCAAATCTAGGAGGTATAAAACATCATGTAGAAGAAACTCTGGAAGACTAAAGAGTTTGAGCCTGATGGTGCTAAGCACTGATGGAGCTAAGTCTTGATGTCTTGATTCTTGACTTCTCTTGTCTGCAAAGTATACTACTCCATCAACATTCTCATTGAATTATTCAAAGAAATATCTTCTGAAAGTCATGTGGTAAGTTTCTTCTAAATCAAGCAACCAAGCATATTTCCATGAAGCAAGTGAAGCATTAAATAAGTCTTCAGTTACTCCAATATTGCAATGTGCCATAACATAATGAGTGGATTCATATGCTTTACCTTTCCCTTTACCAGGTGTTTTACCTTTTAGTTCATTTCTTTCCTGCTCGATGTTGTCCCAAGGAAACTTACATGTGGAAGCATCATGTCCATTTCTGTTACACCGTATGCAATGAAGATCATACCTTTCTCCTTGGAAATGTCCACCCACCCACCTCTAAAATTATTCTTTCCACATCGTCTTCTACCACCTCTTCCTCTAGAATTATCTTGTGCATGATCCTTCTCTTTCTGTGCAAGGCACACAAATTCTTTAGAAGATTGAGGAGTTGTCTTCTTCCCAAAAGCTTTCTCTCTTTCAACAAACTTCTTCTTAAGGGAGTCAAAGGAATTATCCTTATGTTTTCCACTCACTTGCAATGACTCAAGATAATGTGAATAAGTGGAATATAGTGCCTTGACATAAGCAGTGAGAGGAACATCTATGTTAACACTAGTGGGTTTTATTTCAATGGATCTTATTTCTAATGCTAACACAAGAGGATCATCATATTTAACTCAAGATTAAACAACTTGATCAGCAATTGAACAACTTCAAGCTCATAGTGTGAGTCATATAATTCATTAAACTTATTTAAAGCTTTAAAAGCATTTGAAAATGGTGAAATATGACGACTCACCTCTTCATTTACTGACATTGCAATCAAAACATAGGCCTTGTTATTCTTGTTTTCCCAAATGGAAAGCTCCTTGTCTGAAGTGGGCTTTTCAGATGCATTGTCTCCTTCTCCTTCGCAAATTCCTTTCCAAAATTCATTGAAAATGAGAGTGTATTGTATCTTCCTAGACCACTCATGGTAATTCTATTTGCCAGTGAAAAATACTCCCACTATGGAGATAAGCGAATGCATATAATTATGAATTAGACCCAAAATAATCACAACACTGACACAAAGAAAAAATATATATATATCTACAATTATCTTCGAACCATTTTTATATTCTATTTCAATAATTTAGATAACAGCCACACCATATATAAATCATCATATATTTGAAACATATATAATGTTCAAAATCATGCCACATATCATGCTTTAATTCTTTTTTTTTATCACATAACATATGGTCTTTAAAAACAGGAGTTCAATTAATTTTTATATGCCATCTGTTGGACAGTAATCAACAGCACAACAGATTAAAACATATACGCAAATAAATCATGCACAGGAAACACAGAAGTTTACCGTGGTTCACCCAACCATTCTGGGCTACGTCCACACAACAAAGGCATCGACAATTCTTTATTAATCTAACAGGAGATTACAGACTCTCACACCCTCTCAAAAACAAACGTATGGATACCTGTTTTATAGAAAGGAGAATCTAACAGCCTCATAAATCCTCTCAACTCAAATTTAGGATGCATTAACTCCCTCCCAACAAACTGGAGCTAATCTAGGAACTAATTCCTAATTTTTGTCACCTACTGAGAGTTTGCCTATTTTATCCAAAACAGAAAATCTCAACAATCTCCACCTTGACAACAATTAGCCTGATGCCCTGTTCTTTATTATTTTATCTTTTCTGCAAGCCAAGAGAAACCAAACACCAACGCAGCTTCTCCAACAAAACTGGTTTCGTGAACATGTATGCACAGTTTTCCTTTGTATGCACCTTTTCAAGAGAGACTCCCCTTTCAGTAATAACCTGTCTTACAAAATGGTACTTAATTGGAATATGATTTGATTTACTATGATAGGCCGGATTCTTAGCCAAATGTATTGCACTTTGACTATCACATAGTAACCTGATGTTGTCCTGTAACCTACCAAACTCACCAAGCAAACCTTTCAACCAAACCGCCTCTTTGCAAGCATGCGAAGCAGCAATGTATTCTGCTTCAGTAGTGGATAAAGCAACAATGTTTTGTAGCTTCGACATCCAGCTAATAGCTCCACCTGCAAGAGTAAAGACATACCCTGAAGTTGACCTTCTCTTATCTAAATCACCTGCAAAATCGGAATCAACATATCCGCAAACAAATTCACTACTCTTATTGTAAGTGATACAATAACTATTTGTGCCTCTCAAGTACCGAAGCACCCATTTCACTGCTGACCAGTGTTCTTTACCCGGATTTGCCATGTACCTGCTGACAACCCCAACTGCATGCGAAATATCTGGTCGAGTACAAACCATCGCATACATCAAACATCCTACTACATTGGCATATGGAATTCGAGACATATAATCCTTTTCTTCATCTGTATTAGGACATAAACTGCAAGAAAGCTTAAAATGGGAAGCAAAAGGGACTGACACAGGCTTCACATTATTCATACTAAACCTCAAAAGTATCTTCTCAACATACTTCTGTTGTGATAGCCATAGCTTACCATTACTCCTGTCTCTGAAAATCTCCATGCCCAAAATCTGTCTTGCTGCTCCTAGATCTTTCATATCGAATGTCCTTGCCATCTGAGTCTTCAACCTGTTGATTTCATCAAAGCTTTTGCTTGCTAAAAGCATATCGTCAACATACAACACTAAGATAATGAACATGCCATTACTTAACTGCTTAAAGTAAACACAATGATCATATTCACTTCTTATATATTTTTGACTCAACATGAAAGAATCAAATTTCTTGTACCACTGTCGAGGCGACTGCTTCAGACCATACAATGACTTCTTGAGCCTGCAGACAAATTTCTTATTGCGATGCTGAACAAACCCTTCCGGTTGTTCCATATAAATTTCCTCATCTAAGTCTCCATGTAGAAATGCAGTCTTAAAATCTAATTGCTGCAACTCTAAATCAAGCAAAGCCACTAATGCTAACACAATTCTAATTGAAACAATTTTAACCACTGGTGAAAAAAATCTCATGAAAGTCAATACCGGCTTTCTGAGAAAACCCTTTTGAAACCAGCCGTGCTTTGTCCCTGTCTTCCGTATCATTCACACCCCGTTTCAGCTTGAAAACCCATTTACACCCCACAGTTTTCCTGTCTTTCGGAAGCTCAACCAGATCCCATGTGCCATTCTTACCTAAGGCCATCATTTCTTCCTTCATAGCTGCTTTCCACTTGTCACTTTTCGAACCTTCTATAGCTTCCTGATAGCACAGAGGTTCATTGTCATTAGCGGTCAAAGCAAATGAAGTAACATAATCATCATACCTTCTCGGTGGCCATTTGATTCTTGTCGACCTCCTTAAGGATGTTTCTGGCTGACTACCATCTGTAGGAACTTCTTGCCGATCAGTATCTGAGACCTGTTCATGATCTAAACCTGAACCCTGTTCATGTTCTGATTCTGAAACCTGTTCATGACTAGTATCTAAACTATGGTCATCATGACTATCATTAGAAGTGCTATCAAACTGAATGTGCTGAAAATCAAATACATCATCCTGTTTCAATTTACTATCTACATCTAACTGTACAAGAGAGGATTCATTAAACTTTACATCTCTGTTGATGATGATTTTGCGGGTAGTAGGATCCCACAATCTATATCCCTTTGTTCCAACACCATACCCAACAAAGATATGCCTTTTAGACTTTGGATCTAACTTAGTTCGCTGATGTTTAGGCACTAGAGCATATGCATCACAACCAAACACTCTGAGTTTAGAATAGTCACAAGGGTGTCCTTTCCATACCTCTTGCAGAATCTTGCAGTCTATCGCCGTCGATGGAGATCGGTTTATCACATAACAAGCTGTTGCCACCGCTTCCGTCCACAGCTCCTTTTGCAACCCGGCGTTACTCAGCATACTCCTTGCTCTCTCTAGAAGAGTCTTGTTCATGCGTTCAGCAACTCCATTTTGCTGAGGAGTATAAACCGTGGTCTTATGTCTCTCGATCCCTGCATCCTTGCAATAGCTGTCAAACTCCTTCGAAGTAAACTCACCACCATTGTCAGTTCTTAAACATTTTATTGTTCTACCAGTGCTGTTTTCTACCAATGCTCTAAACTGCTTGAAAACTGAAAAAACATCAGACTTTCTTTTCAACATGTAGACCCATACCTTCCTAGAAAAGTCATCAATGAACGACACAAAATATGACGAGCCACCATATGACGCTGTAGGGGCTGGACCCCAAACATCTGAATGAATATAATCAAGTATCCCTTTACTAGTATGTTTGCCTGTTTTAAATTTTTGTTTACTTTGTTTTCCAAACAAGCAATGCTTACAGAAATCTAACTTTCCAGACTTCAGATTTGGAAGTAACTTGCGATCAGCCAAAATTTTCAACCCTCTTTCGCTCATATGGCCCAAACTTTGATGCCATAAGCGAATGGAACTACTGTCATGTTCAGACACCGTAGACACATGAACTGACCCTGTTCTTCCTTCTAACTGAAACAGATTTCCTACTTTCTTAGCTTTCATTACTAGTAAAATACCTTTATAGATTTTCATAACTCCACCTTGAATTACAGTTTTATATCCATTCGTATCCAATGCTCCTAAAGAAATTAGATTTTTCCTTAAGTATGGAACATGTCTCACATCTGTTAATATTCTAGTTGTGCCATCAAACATTTGCAGTTGTATGCTTCCTATCCCAACAATATTAGATGTGACATCATTACCCATGTACACGACTCCATCATTAATTGATCTATACGTCTTAAACCATTCTCTATGAATACACATGTGGTTTGATGCACCGGAATCTAACAACCAATGTTGATCATGATTTGACATATTAACAGACAACACTTCGTCGCTCATACCTGAACCAGATGCCAAACCTGTATCTGTTGTGTTTGCCTCCTTCTTCTCTGTCGAAGAATCTGCTTTAGAAGTTTGCTGTTGTCGCTTCCAGCAGTCCTTCTTCAGGTGTCCAGTTTTCCCACAATGCCAACACTTCACCTTTGTCTTCTTTCCTTTAGACTTTGAACGAGAGTTGCCATGCTTACCCCCGGAGTGTCTCTCTCTCGAGCGACCTCTGGCCATCATTACCTCTGATGTAGAGGTGTCTGCATTCGACCTCTTCCTCGTCTCCTCAGACAACAAGGCTCCAAGCACATCGTTCTCAAAACGGGCACTTTGAGTTTTTGCCATTTTGTTTAAAACAAACAATCTCCAAAAACCAACACTTTAAATACCAGCATTTAACAAAAAAAAAAACTGCCTATGCCTTGTAGCCTTTTTTAATAAAAAATTCCCTTTAAAAAACAAAATACTCTTCACCTTCCTTTAAGTGCCTCTCACTTAATTTTTAACACAAATGTATCCTTGACCTTCCTCTCATACCATATGCAAATGGTATTAAAAAAAAAATTACAAATCGATTTTATACAAAAAAATTTCAAATAGACTCCACCTTATAAAAAAGGGGTTTTTCTTAAATACCATATACAAATGGCATATTCAAATCAATTTTCTCAAACTACCACCACTTATGTATATCGATTTGCATATCGTTTGAAATAAAAAAGGCACTTAAAACAAAAATACAAAGCGATTTGTAATAAAACAAATCGACTTGTTTACAAACTCCAAATCGCTTTCAAAAAACGCATAAATGGCATACGATTTATAAAATCGACTTTATAAAACGCTTTCAAAAAAATGGCATACGATTTTTCAACGCATAAACCAGCGATTTGCATAAACCACGTTGTCAAATTTCAACGCACAACACTGTTTTACCTCCACGCAGACCTCCACCCGCACCAGCAATCAATAGCACCTGTCAACGCTGCCAACTCAGTCCACACAGGCTCGACTTTCACCTGTTCATGCTCCACGCAGAGCTCATTTTCACGCAGAGGGTGGTTTCACGCTGGCTCAGACTCACGTAAGTGGCAGCGTCCTTCGATCAGGCAGCGTCGAGTCCACGCAGATGGCTTAGCAAATGTGTGGCAGCACACTCTCCTCACACTCAAAAGAACTCGACTCTGGATTATACAATCAACGGTTCTTCCTTTATCAATTCACGTGCTCCTCCCACAGTAAGCGATGGTACAACTCCGGTTCACAATTAACAAAACAGTCCACGTCAATTCACCAGCGCTCCACGCAGCATTGGTAAACGACCCCACGCAGACCTCCACCAGCATATATCACTGCGTGTTCTGGCAATCAACACGCACCAGCATATATCACGTGGAGTTCCACGTATGGATTCAACGATTTTTTTATGAACCCGCCCGATCACCTCCAAAGCTCACGTATGCAGGACCGAGTGGAGCATTAAAATATGACAGCGCAACACTATCACAGCAATCGATTCACTGCACCAGCAATGTTCAACGCAATTCTGCGCACCATTCAACGCACCTGCAACCTCCACGGGCAGGTAAGCAAAAACAAAAAAAAATTCAACGCATCAATTTCAAACCTCCAGCAATTAACTGCGCGCTCCTCCAACACGCTCTGATACCAATTGTTGGACAGTAATCAACAGCACAGCAGATTAAAACATATACGCAAATAAATCATGCACAGGAAACACAGAAGTTTACCGTGGTTCACCCAACCATTCTGGGCTACGTCCACACAACAAAGGCATCGGCAATTCTTTATTAATCTAACAGGAGATTACAGACTCTCACACCCTCTCAAAAACAAACGTATGGATACCTGTTTTATAGCAAGGAGAATCTAACAGCCTCATAAATCCTCTCAACTCAAATTTAGGATGCATTAACTCCCTCCCAACAAACTGGAGCTAATCTAGGAACTAATTCCTAATTTTTGTCATCTACTGAGAGTTTGCCTATTTTATCCAAAACAGAAAATCTCAACACCATCACATTAAATATATCCCACGGCCTCTTAAAACAACATGTGCTCATTTAAAACAAAGATTTCATAACCTCAAGTATGCATGAAACATTAAATATTCCTCTACCCTTCTAAATCCATTATCTGCCACTACTTATAGTATGACCATAAAAAAATCAATGAATTTTTAAATACACCAGCACGATCTTCAATTAGAGAACCTAACACAAATATTTCATACCTTTCAACAAAATTTCGGTGTTCAACGATGGCGCCAGAGAAATCCTCTCCTCTGTAAAAATTCATAAGTCCATGCCACTAATTAATTTCATGTCCTCTGCATTCAAACAAGCATCCAGTATCATCCAATTTATTTTGGGTTGTAATGAAGGCACTGGAAGGCTTCGAACATTGGAAGTGGCATCCCAAGCACTGCCTTGTTCGCTCAATTGCGACCTCTGCTGCTGTAAAATTTTCGGAAGGTGGGCACTCTTTAAGAGAGTCCAGAACAATCATAGATTCTTGCACAACGTTTTCGTAGTTCTTCCAATCCGCCTGTTGGATTGTCCCTCTTGCCAGAATTTTAATTTTACTGTAGCGTTTTTTTTATTATGCCAGAGAGTGCAGGCCAGAACCAAGGCCATATGAGGTGTGGCAGGGTTGGTAGGAAATTGACAGATAAAGACAAACTGCAAAAAAATGCAGAAGGGAGTTACAAGTGCAGAAATGGAAGGAAAAAAAAAAATGAGGAGTTGGCTTTGATACCATGTTGTCAGGTTAGTAATTTCATGAATCAATTGTATTTAACATTAAGAAAGAACATGAATATATACAAGGAGAGGGAGATTATTGGGATTCATCCCCAATATCTTTTTGTCTTCCAATTTCTTTTATTTTGCTATTTATAATATTTACATGGATGTTCCTAATCCCAAAAAATAAGTGCCAACATTATATATATATAACTTCTTACATGGGGATTTGTAAGAAGAAATTTATATGGAAAAACCTCTTAGCTATGTTCATAATGACTCTAGTCTTATTTACTTTCTTAAGAAATCTCTCTATGATCATATGCAAGTTCTCCGGGTTTGGCCTACTAAAGTAGATAACTTTCTTCTTGACACTAGCTTTTTGAGATGTCATTTCGACCACAATGCTTATACCAGGAAAGTAGATAGCCATCTCTTGATACTTGTTCTTTATGTCAATGACCTTATTCTTACGAGTAGTGACCCCAACTTTTAAACCATGCGAAATCTATCCTTAAGAAGAAATTTGAAATGACAACGTAGGTTATGTGCATTATTTGCTCAACCTTTAAGTATTGCAAATAAAGGAAGGAATTATCTTTCCTAGTCTAAGTATGCATGTGACCTTCTCCATTGTTTTCACATGGAAAAATGAAAATCAAGCCTATCTCCTTTTTGTTCTGGTATCAAACTTGTTGCCACTTGTATTACCCCCAAATTAAATGTCGCTTTGTACCAAAAGTTAGTTGGTAGACTTTTTTTATTTTACTCATAGACGTCGTTATATTTCCTTTGCCATTGGTCTTGTTCCTTAGTATATGAAAACACCCCATGATAGACATTAGACAGCGACAAAAAAGATACTTTGATATCTAAGGTTTAGTTTAATTTAATATATATTAAAGTTCAAGAGGAACTCCTTTGTTGGTTGGTTTCAATGATTCTTATTGCTCTAGTGGCCTTAATGATTGAAAATCTATTATAGGTTATGTTTTTATTCTTGGTTATGAAACTATCACTTAGGCTTGTAAGAAGCAATAGGATCTTGCTTTTTCATCAATAGAAGCATAATATTGAACAATAATTAATGAAATTCAAGAAGCCTTATGGCTTTGACATAGCTTTTCATAATTGGATTCTAGTAGCAACAACCGAGCACACTCTAGTGTGATAATTAAAGTGCCATCAAGCTCACCAAAAATCCAATTCAACAAGAACATAGCAAACACATTGAGCTATACATGCACTTCATAATAAAGCTTAATCAGAATTGTGTTCTTGAAGTGCTTGCCTTATAGATAATCAAGTTATAGACATTTTCAAAAAGTCTCTTCCAAAAGAGAAGTTTCCCAAAATATATGTTGGGATTTTGGGAAGTTTCCATTAGGGGGGATAGGGTCTAATGTCTCTTCCTTTTCGTATTGTGCCACCTTTGTAAATATTTCAATCTTATCTCAAGTTGTTCTCAACGAAGAATGTTATGATATTTAGACACTTGGGATTTGGTTAAGATCAACATGGTTTAATATATCTTTAGGTAAAGTGTATTTCCTTAGTATGCATTTGTACTTGTGTAATTTAGCGACTATGATATGTTATACACATAAAATGATCTTAAGGTTTGTAATCTCCTTGATACTAATGACTATATTGATCCGTGGTTTAACAATCGACTAATCCATAATTTATACTTAAAGAGCGTGGAGGGTCATTTTCTTATGATTGATTATGAGAAACTCTTAGTTTTTTTATTATATTTTGCATTAATATATATTGCCTCAAGGGACCGCATTAGTTGGGGTTATGGATTGTTTCCCTTCAAGGGTTATAACTACTTAATACATTGGTGTCCTAATATTTGATCTATTTGTGTGAGTGTTTGATTGAGGTGTAAGACTTATGTAGAAATACCATGCTTTGTTGAACATTACTAAATCAATTTATATCGACTAATATTAAGATAGAGGAATTGAACATGGGTCTGAAGGATCCCAATTATTCCTCCCAACTACCCGAGATAAACCTAAGTGACACCATATTATATTGTTTATCAAACTTATGGGATTATTTGGTTGTAGTAATTGGTAGAATACTCAATAGACACTAAAGTTTGAGGGTGTATCTTCAATTTTGGTATTAGAGGAAATGAAGAGAAAAATTATGGAGCATATGGCCAAGTATGTGTTATATATAAGAGGTCATCCCCAAGAGAGAAGCCTTTGAGGACCAAATCTAAATCTATAAAACAATTTATATGGAAATTTTGGAAGTATGTTAAAGTTAGCATCATAAGAAAGTTGTAGATCTAAGAATTTTGATTAAGGTAACATATATGATATATTGTTTAATTTAATATATATTACAATTCAAGGTGAACTCTTTTGTTAGTTGGTTTCAATGATTCCTATTGCTCTAGTGGCTTTAATAATCGAAAGTCTATTATAGGTTATTTTTTTAGTCTTGGTTCTGAAACTACCACTTAGGCTTGTAAGAAGCAATATGATCTTGCTTTTTCTTCAAGAGAAACATAATATCAAGTAATAATTAATGAAATTCAAGAAGCCTTATGGCTTTGACATATTTTTCATAGTTTTGATTTTAGTAGCAACAACCGAGTGCACTGTGATAATTGAAGTGCCATCAAGCTCACCAAAGATCCAATTCAACAACAACATAGCAAACACATTGAGCTATACATGCACTTCATCTTAAAGCTTAATCTGAATTTTGTTCTTGAAGTGCTTGCCCTATAGATAATCAAGTTATAGACATTTTCAAAAAGTCTCTTACAAAAGAGAAGTTTCCCAAACTTTGATCTATGTTAGGAGTTTGGGAAGTTGACATTAGGGGGGATAGGCTCTAATGTATTTTCCTTTTCTTATTGTGCCACCTTTGTAGATATTTCAATCTTATCTCAAGTTGTTCTCAATGAGGAATGCTATGATATTTAGACACTTGGGATTTGGTTAAGATCATCATGGTTTAATGTATCTTTAGGTAAAGTGTGTTTCCTTAGTTTGCATTTGTAATTATGTAATTATGTAATTTAGCAACCATGATATGCTATACACATAAAATGACCTTAAGGTTCATAATCTCCTCAATACTAATGACTATATTGATCCATGGTTTAACAGTCGACTAATCCATAATTTATACTTAAAGAGCATGGATGATCATTTGTTTATGATTGATTGTGAGAAACTCTTAGACATTTTTTTTTTAAATATATATTGCCTCAAGGGACCACATTGGTTAGGGTCATGGCTTGTTTCCCTTCAAGGGTTATAACTACTTAATACATTGGTATACTAATATTTGATCTATTTGTGTGAGTGTTTGCTTAAGGTGTAAGACTTATGTAGAAATACCATGTTTTGTTGAACATTAATAAATCAATTTATATTGACTAATATTAAGTTAGAGAAATTGAATATGTGTGGGGGAGGATCCCAACTATTCCTGCCAATTACCAAAGATAAACCCAACTGACACCCTATTATAATGTTTATCAGACTTATGGGATTATTTAGTTGTATTAATTTGCAGTAATACTCAATATACACTAAAGTTTGAGGATGTATTTGTAGTTTTGTTATTAGAGGAAATGAAGAGAAAATTCATGAAGCATACGGCCAAGTATTTGTTATATATAAGAGGTCATCCCCACGGGAAAAGTGTTTGAGGACCAAATCTAAATCTAGAAGTAGATCTAAATCTATAAAATAATTTATACGGAAATTTTGAAAGTATGTTAAAGCTAGCATCCTAAGAAAGTTGTAGATCTAAAAATGCCGATAAAGATAAAGATCTGATGATGATTCTTCTAAATAAACAAAAACCTCCATCGAAGGAAGATGTGATGTTTACTTGCAATCTACAAATACATCTGTAGATCATGATGTATGACTGATTGAACCAATGGCTTCATTTCATATGACCTTCTGAATATGAAAAGTTACATAAGAACTGATGATTTTCTAGGAGATTAGACTGACAACCAAAATCATAAAACATGGCAGTATGAAAATGCTGCTCAAATATGGAAGGAGTAGAACTCTCCTTAAGATTTTGCACATCTCAGATTTGACCAAAAACTTGGTAGCTATAACTAAGATCTGTGATGTCAGCATGCACATTGGTTTCAAATGCAAATTTGTCAAAACTTGAATCAACTTTAAATAAAAAAAGTGGGCGTTGTTACCCTTTCCCACTTATCTGGTTCTTACAATCATTCTCAGCATTATATCCCAACCTTTTCAGAGAGATAATCAAGCTTATTGATGATGGAATGAATGAATGCATCCAACAACATTCGGCTCAAATTGAGCTTATTGATGACAAGAATGAATGAGTGCTGAGCATTCACTACGCTTGGAGAGCCTTCTCCTGCTTCAGAGGCTTGACAATCTCCCAGGTGAAATCAGGGTCGTCCCTGCCGAAGTGGCCATAGGCGGCAGTCTTTTGGAACCTCCCATTTCCTCCTCTCTTCAGATCAAGATTGATAGTGATCATGCCAGGCCTGAAATCAAAGTTCTTTTTTATGAGCTCCAGAATTTCCTTGTCTGGAATAGTCCCTGTGCCATACGAGTCAACAAAGACAGACAATGGTTCTGGCACTCCGATGGCATAGGAGACACACTGAGCATCTTCTTGCAAGCCCAGCTGCAAGCAATGCTCTTGGCAGCCTGTCTAACTATGTATGTTCCACTTCTGTCCACCTTAGTGGGATCCTTCCCAGAGAATGCACCTCCTCCATGAGCTCCCCACCCTCCATAAGTATCAATAATAATCTTCCTGTCAGTGAGACCTGCATCTCCATGAGGCCCTCCGATCACAAATCGACCAGACGGGTTCAAGTGGAATATGGTATTCTCATCCAGGTACTTCTCAGGAATCACCGGCTTTATCACATGCTCTTTCAAATCTGCACCAATCTGGTCATTGGTCACTGTCTCATCGTGCTGAGTGGAGATGAGAATAGTGTGAACACGCTGTGGAACCATGGCACCACCATCATTTCTGTACTCAATGGTCACTTGGGTCTTTCCATCAGGCCTCAACCAGGGGCAGGTTCCATTCTTTCTGACCTCTGTGAGCTTTGCTCCTAGCTTGGTAGCCAGCACATGGGTCAGGGGCATCAGCTCAGGGGTCTCATCAGTTGCATAACCAAACATGTGACCCTGATCACCAGCCCCAATTTCCTCAGGCCTTTTGGTAAAGTGCCCATGAACACCCTGGGCAATATCAGGGCTCTGTTGTTCGATGTTAACCAGGACTTTGCAGTGATCAGCATCAAGACCCACATCGTCAGAAATGAAACCAATCTCCCTGCAAGTCTTGCGAACGATCTGCTCATAGTCGACAGTGGCCTTGGTGGTGATTTCACCAAAAACCATGACCATGTTCGTTTTAGAGCAAGTCTCGCATGCTACCTTGCTGTCAGGGTCCTGGGTGAGGCATGCATCCAACACTGCATCAGAGATTTGGTCACACAGCTTGTCTGGGTGTCCCTCGTTCACAGACTCGGATGTGAAAAGGAAGGTCTCCATCTCGATTCTGCAACCACAATAAACAAACAAGAACCATCAGATTTGCATGTTTCAGAAACCCATAACAAGATCTATGTAAATCAAGGTTCAATACCCATGCAATATATAAAGAGGAACTGCACACAAATGGTCATCCCAGCAACAATATATCTATGGAATTGAACTCTAAACAATTAACCCTGCACAACAAGGCCAATTCCACGATCAAATGTTCCCTAATTCTCTGGCATGTTAAATGTTTCTAAAAAAAAAATGCCCCAAGTTTTTAACCCATTTCAGCCTGATCTGATTGAACAAAACTAAACAATGGACTGAGAGCAAATGAATTACCTTGAGAAACAGAGTTTCCTGAAATGACTAAGAAGCGGAGGAGGAGGAGACGCACAAGCCAAAGTGATTTGAGCTTAGCTCTTCATTCTCTGCCTTTAAAGGAGGAGCTCTGCATTAAGATATTTCAGATTTGCCACATCAGCAAGGATTAACCCAATAGATTGCCTGCGAACCGACTACCTTGTCCAGAAGTTGGTGAGAGCCTTTGACGTGATCAATACAGCATGAAGGGGTTGGTGGGTTGGAGGAGATTAGGATTGACTGAATTAATCTTGTGGGTCCCACCACCTCACTTTGACATCTTTGAACGCTGTACTTTCTTGAACAACAATTCTAAATAAGTTACTCCATAGTTGGGTATTTGTGACATTTGATGCCTAAAGTTTCTAAAGCAGTTTTGTATGTATTATTAACGGAGGGGGTTAGTGGACCTTCAAAATCATATTAAACTAGCAATTGCATCTGTGGTGCAAAGGAAATGGTGTATTTTGGGTCCCACTGTGACACCTTTTTGACAAACGCACCCATGGTTTTGAAAACAAAAAACTGCTTACGGAAGTACTTATAGCAGTTTCTTGAGAGAAGATTAAGTGGTGCCGCAATGCATGAGAAGCGTAGATTTTGCAAAAAATGGTTTAAACGAAACTATTTTGCGGGGGCACTATCACATGCACATGACAGTTTGAAACGTAAGCGTATAAGCAAGTGGAATACATTAATTGGAATTGTTAATGGTACTGAGCAAACACTAAATAGTAGATACTGAACCCTGAAACAACAAATTAAAATTGCATAAGATTAGTAAAGAGTGACTTGCTAGTGCATACTTGTAATATTAGAAGTTTTTTTTTTTTGAAATTATTGTTAATCATATATGAAATGATATATGCACATCACAATTTGAAATGTGTGCGTATACAGAAAAAAGAAAAACATTGATTGAAGTTGTAAATAGTACTAAGTAAATACTAAATAGTAGAGAGAGTAAGATTGAAATGGCTAGTTTGACTCAAACAATTAGAAAGTAATTTATTTTATTTTAGAAAGAGTGAAGCAAATGTACTAAATGTCTTTGCGAAGATCACATTAGAATAGATTAGGTTGAAGTGTGTTTATTTATTTATTTATTAATCTTTATTTTATTTTATTTCTATTTATTTATTTTATTCTTATTTTTGTAATGAAATTTTTTTTTTTATCTATTTTATTTTTAATTTTAATTTTATCTTTATTTTATTTTATTTCTATTTTTTTATTCATATTTTATTTATTTATTTAATTATTATTATTATTATTATTATTATTTATCATAGCATGTAACTATAAAAAATGAAATAAATATATAAATTGAAACTTTAAATATTATTTAATTACTTTTAACATTTAATTTATTTGATAATAATAAAAACAAATGAATATCCTTTGAATAGTGCACCCAGGTTATCTCCCTCTTTTATAAAGCGCTCGAATATTAATAGATATGACAATAATTCCAAACCATCCATAGATATGACAATAATTCCAAATATTAAGAAAATGTTGACATCGTAACCATTAACTTCGTAACTAATTTATCCCTGTCCAAGAACAATGACCCAGCATCATTGAGCACAATCGAAGGTACTGGAATATGCTATTTATATATACACATGCATAGTACTCTTGAAACCATCTAGCAATATGAAGGCAAGTCCAAAAATATTAGGAGAACGCCTCCCATAATAACTGTCCAAAATTTTGATTAACTTGCTTCGCTCCTCTCTAAAGCTGCAAGACAAAAAGGCAAAGCAAATATAAGACCATTGATGAATAAACTTTTAACAATTGATGGATACATTTAAGTGCAATTCCTGTTAAAAACCAAATTTACACAAATAGGTGAATAACTGGATATGACAAAAACAGCAGTACAAGTCCTGTGAATATTAAAAGCATAAGACTTACTGTTGAATGGATACCTCACTCATAAATCCTTGTTGTTCTTGAAAAATCTGATAGGGACATCAGATATGTGCGTTGATCTCTATCCCCCTTTCCTCCACTGAAAACATTAGTTTGGAGAATGTAACGCTGTCTAGACCTATTGCCCAAGAAGTCAAAGTCTATTTCATCATGTTCAGAGTTCTGAGAGGACAGCTGTTCCAACAAAGGCAATACACTATTGTTTTGATGCTGGCCTCTTTAGCCCCTATTTTCCCTCCTGGTAGCCTTGCAGCACAAGTGGTTGTTTTCGTCATTATTGGCTTTGTTTTTTTTATCGACTTTCTTGTTTGACACTATGCTTACTATGCTTGCAATTAGTTTGAATTTTTGGAGACATTCTAGGGGCATTGAAGCTTAACAGGTACATGTAACGGTCTTTTAATTAATGAAAGATATGTTGTTTTCTTAGCTTGAAAAAAGTGCACACTTCAATTTGCATAAGCTAATCCACATTGTGCATTGGCTCATAGAAGCTCTGAAATATAAATGCATTTCATCTAGTTTAATTCAATGTTATTTATAAAACTTGAAATCGTACATTTGGGTCAACCTTAAGCATTCTACAAGAATTAGATCAACTGATTATGTTGATTTCAAAACCCCATGAGACCCTGATGCACATAACTCAGTTGGGTATGCGAAATTCACCTTTGTGGGACGCATTACAGAGTCCAAAGATGAGAGGCGTCGATCAAAGGAACCCAGAACGTTAAGCATGGCGTCTGTTACAGCCTGACTCTTCTGCAAGCATTCCCTCAATTTTTTAGCGCTCTCCATCTCAACCTGCATTGTGATCAGAGCACAACTGAATTATGCTTCTAGATGAATGGTTGAATGCTCGCATTCCAAAGCTTTTCTGTATTCTGTTGTCCTGAAATATGGCGCGGTATGACGAGTTGATATAGAAACTGCCTGAGGCTCGCCATCTTCTTTATAGCGGCCTTGATGTTATGGGCAATCAAAGTTGGAAAGATGCACATATCGAAGGTGGAAAAGAGACAACGAGGTTGTTCTCGATGCATGGTGGTCTGGACATGTAGAGTAAAGCGCAAGACATTGGGTTTTTGGAGATGATGCCGTTGAAGTAGCCCTGGTTGCAGGGAAATTATCTCGAATAACCCTGTTTTAGCCGGACTTTCCAGCAGACAGACCGCTTCTCTGTCTTTCAGGCCTCCACTTTACTTCCATCTGACGAAAAAAAATTCGAAGATGACAAAATTGGGCTGCTTTTCTTCTCACAAGCAAAAGCATTCTCATTCAAAGCAGGCCTCTCAAAATATTTATGGTTGACCGTCTCGGTGCTGCAAGTGGGCACCTTATCAGCAGACTTAAGCCTTCGGGCCATACCCTGGTAGCTGGTAACCCCTTCCATTGCATTCAAACCAGTGACGTTAGGTTCGCATTCGAATTTGAGTTCGAGTCCACAGACTGTATAAAAAAGCCATTCTGCATCGAAGGCACAGCCCTGGCCACCACATCCTCTGGGTTACCTAAACAGGGGTGCCTACCTGGCAGAGGTCGAATGCAGCGCAGACATGGAACAAGGGAAACCTACTGAAGCCGGTCTGTATAGAATAACAGTGCTAGTTGTAGCTCGTCTGTCAAAATAAGATGGTTTTCTTCATTGAATAGGGAAATGTAAGTAGAATGAACCGAGTCGAAAATCTTGATGTAAAAAACTTTGTTCCGCCAAAGCTCGCTCCCAGACAATGCCGGAACAATGTCGATCACTTGCAGAAGCAAGAAAACTGTGTTCTCCAACGAATTTCACATCGGACAGGAATTCCAACTTTCCTGTTCTAGCGTGAGGTGGATGCGCATGAGTGTGGTGAATGCTACAACAACGCGAAGAGTGAGAGTGGAAAACTTTGTGAATGTCTTTTGCCGCTGCCTCTGCCCGGTTCCTCCACCCGTTATCTGCGGCTGAACCTGAACGCCTAGAATCTGAAGGAGAAAGGCAGAAGCATTTGAAGGAAATTCGTTTGCATCACAGGGAGAACGACGCCACATCCTCATGGAAGACGGTGGAGAAATGGAGGACGTCACCGGCGGAAACTTCGTGAATGCAGTGAATTATCAACCCCAACCTGAGGGCAATGAATGAGAAACTACAGTGGGCGTTGGATGGATGCACAAAATATCTAAAAATTGATGGATATCGGATACAACAGGACTTCTGATATTCACATGGGTTGAGCGATGTTAGATCAAATCAATCAGGCCAAGTCTGCTTGCCTCCCCTGGACGATCAACGATGACTTTGAGTGCAGGGATTTATAATTGCAGTGCAAAACTTGGAAAAATGCGGCAAACACCATTCATATTCTCGTATCCTTCGTTGCAGTGAAAATGATGCACGACCGCACCAACAAACTCAATATAAATTAAGAAATTGACCCTCTTTATGTTTCACTTGTAGAAGAATTTTCATTACTGTGATGCGATAAACACACTACGTTTTTATTTGATGGGCTCGAGTTCTAGTCTGTTGAAGTTAATGCTGAGGAAATATCGGAGAAGGATTGAATAAATGTGGAATAACAGGAGGAAGAAAGACTTGGGAAAGTATTCCAGACCAATTTCGACCACTTACAGGTCGCTTGAATGTTGTGCTAAGTCATTCGGGTAGCTTTGACATTGCAACTGCAGAGAATGTTGTTGTGTGTGGGAGTTTGGGTTCAGCTCTTGAGATGCTTGCAGCACCTCCATACTCTATGTCAATAGAGACGGTGTTCCTAATTGGAGGTGATAAAACTTATCTTTCAAGTTTGGTTGGATCTTTTTCCAATATCATATTTGGTCTAATTTTGGATTATACTAATTCTCTTTTTTGTCTTTCTCCAGAGAATCAGTCTCTACACCTAACTGTGATGCAATTCACATCACTGAGATAGATAATGCATTTGAATGTGATACATTCATCACACCCATAGATGCATCTGTGTTTCGGCCTTGGTATTCGTCATTGTCAAATCATTCAGGCATCCAATACCACTGTGTTATGCTTTTTAGTTCTAACATAAGAAGCTGCATATTGCCATTCTCTATTTGGTGAGATGCATCATTTCTGTTACTATAAATTGAAAATGTGGTTTTAAGTTTTGAACATGTCTTAAAGTAAAATTATTATGTTTTATACATGATACTATAAGTCCTAGAGGACCGGTGTAACATGATTTCTCATGATATCCACACAGCTCCTAAAATGTTTCATTATAAAATTTTAACACTATGGAAAAGCTCAAACGTTTTGCTTTAAAACGTCTTCACCTAACGTGTGGAAGGAACCACTTTGAGAAAACCCTTCAGTCCAAACAGCATAGGTGACTCTCTGCGTGGTGCTTTAAAAGCAAGTACATAAAGGATCATCTCCAATCAAATTTATTTGCCGTCAGACAAAGAGGCAACACTTTTATTGTAATCTATTTCTTTTTTATTCATCAATATAGAATTTAAGATTAAGAAAAAAAATGAGAAAATATTTTAAGCATATGTTATGTTTATAGAGAGTTATGTTGACAGTCCTCATCAATTTGAAGGGAACCCCTGCTTGGACGTCGATGACGAAGAAGAGAATCCTAGATTGAATGTCGAGATCAAGTGGAAGTGTGTCAAGGGCAAGCTCAGTTCCCCCTTCAAGCGACAATGTGTGGAGAGGAACTTTACGGCTGAGCAGAGCATTGGGGAAGATGGTGTTTGGGAGTGGATCTAAATTGAAAATTCCAGCTATGTCTCTATGTTTAGAGTACCGTAGCAGAAATGCCCAGAAAGCCAGAACTCTACATAAAAGCTCCATGACAAATACGGAGGAAATTATTATAACATCACGCTATGGTCAGAATGATTTGGTGGGAACGGCAGACTCAAAGCAGCAATGCAAACATTATCCTGCACACAGAGCATACTCGTGGATGGAATTTTTTTTTTTTTTTTTTATAAATAGCTTCAAGTTCGTGAGCGCATGCGATCCTGGAGACCAATATCCTGGAGAGGAAACAATATCCTTTGCCGTCCAACTGGTTTGAAAAACCCAGTTCAGTGAGTCGACAAGTGATTGTCGTGACGCGGACTTCCATGAGAACTTGATCTTTAACCTCTGGTACCAGGTCCCCATCGTCCAACTGCAAAACGTCATTGGCAGCCCCGTATTCCTTATAAATCAATCAGGCCAAGTCTTAGTGTACGAGCGTTTCATTAACTGGTGCGGATCTGCACTGTAACATGGTGGACAGATGACAACTACGACCAATAATCTATTTACCTTTGTCAAAATATTACTCGTTACAAGGGCGATGAGAAAGCCCTCCCATTGGCTGAAAGAACAGTCACATTCGGCTAAAGCCGGTAAAGGTGTTTGCCATTAACCACACTTGGCATTAAAAATCTCTTAAATAGAAGAGGAGACCTTAGTAAATGACAATGTTCATATGCAAAATAGAAATAACTTAATAATAGATCAAAAAATTAAGCTGCTATGATAGAACCGTGATTTTTTGTGCATCAATATAGTGAGAATCTGAATAAAACTTGTAGCTGACGAAATGTGAGGAAAATAAGGGCGAAGAAACAAAAATATGGTTGCAACAAATACAGGTCTAAATGCATTCACGGCAAAATATTGAGAGGCCCATTCATGATCATTAATGTCGAATGGAGAAAAGCCATAACTTCCTCGTGTAACTAAAAGGAAATAATTCGACAAGTTGGAACTAATAGAGACTCTGATTTCCCATTTTCAATGCACTGTATTAATACCAGTTGTTAGAGCATGTAGTATTTTAAGAGGTAGTTTTGTGACGATACAAATAGTGAAGAGATAAAAAACTCGTCAGGATGCACCACTACCACCCCTCAATTACATTGGTGGACTCGACGTCTTGCTGGATTGACCAAGACCTTTCAGGAACTTCTTAATAAGAGATTATCCAAACAAAGTTATACCAAAGATCCTGATTGTCAGTAAAAATAAAAAACAAGACAAAGAACATAAAAAAAGCCCTCCTTTTCGAGCCCAATGCATCTTATTTAAAGTCCTTAAAACCCTGCAAATACAATGGCAGGTTGCCCTGTCAGCTGACAGTGCATTAACTGGCCCTAGTCAGACTGTGCCTCAGTTCCTCTTTAGGGAATCTATGACAGGTCCCATTTCGGTTTAGTTCAGTTGAGCATTGATGGAAGCAAATTATATTCTATTAGATCCCGGCTTATTTTCTCTACTCCCTGAATAGTTGCTCTACTTAGATCTCTGGCATGGCGATTTCCCAAATGCGCTTTTCATGTTAAATGCGTATTTATATTTGCACATTGGAAAATTAGGTTTGAAATGTTGCTGCTTTTGGTAAAAGAAAATCTTGAATATTACATCAAATAGCAGGGAATAGTGCATAAAGGGTGCTGTAGAAAACTTACTCTGATGGAAGCGGACGCCATCGAAGTTTGTGGAATCCATGGCCACGGTTGATATTGCTGAGTGGCGAGGTGACAGAAATTTGAGCACCCAAAAACTGAGTGGGGCAAAGAGCGAAGGGCTTTTCAGTCCCCGACTTGCAAATACCAGGCAGAAGTGAAAGAGCCATCGATGCTCTTCTACTGAAACAGAACGCTGAACCAAAATCCACAGGTCCAAGCTGCTCGGATTAGATCGAAACTTCCTTGGACAAAGCAGAGAATCTCCAATTAATTGACGGCTTGGGACAGAACGCTGAACCAAAATCCACAGGTCCAAGCTGCTCGGATTAGATCGAAACTTCCTTGGACAAAGCAGAGAATCTCCAATTAATTGATGGCTTGGGCATCGTGAAACAGCCATTCAACTTCGTCCTCAGCTTCTCCCGCAGAAAATTAGTGTGGGCTCTTACCTTCACGCTGCTTCTTCCACTCTCTTTTCTAACTCTGGGTCTCTACTTCATCTCCGCCCGTCTGGTCATCAAAACCAATGAGAGGGAAACGTATTATACTATGGAGGCCAACGCTCTCTCCCGCCAGAAAACTCTGCGTGAATTGACCTCCGAATGGAGCGAATTTCTGGTGTTCGTAACGTTATACAGAGCTTTCATTTTCGTCTTGCGAATGCTATCGAAGGCGGCTGTGGCGTGCACGGTGGCCTCCAACTACAGTAGGGCCAACACCAATAAATTGGAACTCTTGGACAACTGACAATTGTCAAGATATTACTCGTTAGAAGTGTAGAGCTATAAAAAGGGTCTCTTTCACCTCTAATTACCTCACATTAATATGTCAACCCGAGAGCGTTTTGTCATTACAAAGAGTGACTCAATCCGAGGCTCATTTGTCAGAGTAATGCTAGTAGTACAGTGCTTAAGAAATACAAGAGTAAACGGATGCTTAACTGAAATCAAATTACTTTAAAGAAATAAATCACACACTCAGAAAACTCAATAACTTATCAGTCAAGGGTTCGGCAATGATAACCCATCCCTTCAGAAACTGATAGAAAAGGAACTAGAGCATAGATCACGAGCCTGGGAGCTAGACAGTGACTACTACTGCTCACTACAGCCTTAGATCATCTCGCACAACAAACCAACAACTGCAAGTAAATGGAACAGTAAAGCGAATAAAGGATTAAACCACAATTCTGAAATGGAACAGCAACTCTAAAATGGAACAGCAATTGAATAACTAAGTCCCGCGGGTTATAACCAAACTCAATCTATACACTCTTTGCAATCAAAGAACATTCTGTCACTCTAAAGGCGATTTACACAGATCACACTAATGGAACAGCAATAACAGCGAATGAATTATAGAACAGTATTGATGAATTATAAACGCACACCACACGAATGTTTAGTATGACAGCTCTGTAATATAACAGTAAGGATATGCGATTAACCCTTGAAAGGATTAATAACTTAATGCGGAGTTAACACACAATTCTAGCTGTAGAAACTTCAATGATTCAAACTTGAACACAGCATGTAATATGAACTTGTAAAGCATATCAAATTATCAAATAACAATAATAAACAAACCACACAGAAGTGAAGCTGTAATGGTACAGAAGCAAGTGTCCTTCGGGGCCGGGCCCTTAGCCTCCAAGGATACACCGCTTTAAGTTAATGCAGACGCGAAGATGGAATAATCACCAAGCTTTCATTAATGCATTGATCAAAAATACATCGAACCAGTTCTCAACAAAGCTTAATAACCAAAGCTGATGTCTTACAGAAGATTACATAAAAATGTATCCTATCTCGCTATTATCTATATCTCAAACTAACAGTGATGTCTCTTTTTATAAAGACGACGGCGGAGATGTCCAAGCAACTAGATAAATAAAGCAGCGATCCCTCAGGATCTTCGATCCTGAGGGATTCGCCAAACTGTTAACTCTTCATCCTGTCTTTGCTATTGCGCTGAGCTGGTGTCCTCTCCTTCTTTCCCGAGCCGATTCACTTTGATCTGTTTCCCTATGTTTGCGTTCGATTCTCGTCCAGAGAGACAGCAGTTATCTCCACTTTGTTCTTTCCTTTAGAGCGGCAACTCTTCGTTTTCTCCTTTTCCTGTATAGAAAATAACCATTATTAGTGGCTAAGTTATACACATCGATTCTCACATGTTTTGTTATAGTTCCTTATTACTTTCCAAAGTCATGATACAAAAGGTTCACAAATTCTATTAAAAAGTCATTAAAGTAATCATCAAAATCATACCTTTTTAGTACTCCACACACCCCCCTGCTTACCTTGTTTCATGTCCTCATGAAAACATTGTAGTTGACATGTAATGCAGTGAGAGAGTATGCTGGAGAAAAAGTCTCATGCGGAGGCCTACAACCATGTTGAGTGATTAAATAATCAAAGAACTGACCTGCTTGCCCCTCAGGCATATCATACAGGGCCTGGTATCCAGGTGCAGGATGCCAAATAATTGGAGCGCAAAATCTATACCCTAACCAAGATGACCCTGCTTTCAGAATGCTCTGGCCATAGAGATTCAAACGGTCAGCAGCTAACTCAAAGTTCTCATACTTAAATGGTTCTCTGAGCTGGAGGTGTGGATCAGAGATTCGATATCGAAATTTGGCTGCATTAATGGCCAAGTCTTTGATGGAAAAGAAATACTCTAAACTCTCTTGAATGAGTGCCTCATGCATAGGCCCTAATGTTACAATGACACCCGGAGTCCTTATGTGGTTTACATGAGCTGTCCATAACTGTACTGGGTTCCTAGGCTCAGCCCTAACTCGTAAATCTAGACCATTTTCTTGACTCTGGAAGGTATCATAGGCTTTTAGCCACTTAATCTGATTAACCCCGAATGAAATGAATGCTTGGAATTGGATATCGCCAATGGAGGGACCAGGGTTCAGTTCAGTCTCCTGACTTAGCACAAGGTCGTGTAAATAAAGTTCACACAACAATCTCTGGACTTTCACTCCATAATGTTTACAACAGTCTATAAAATCATTGACATTGTTGATATGTATAGGGGTGCCTGCCTTAACAGCTTTTATTTGTAATTGTAAATATCGTTCTAATAGAAACAGAGCATAGTTTTTAGCAGGGGCCCTACATGCTAAAACATTATTATATAAAGAACACAAGTCATTCATCTGTTTGATAGTAGTATCTAGTCTACAAGTTACCTGTGTGACTTCCTCTTGTTCCTTCATCCATCCTTCAAAAGCCTGTCTTTTAGATTGACTAACGTCCCTTAGTTGCTGCTGCAACTCTTCATATTTTTCTAGGGGAACCGTTTGCTCTTTAAGTTGCTCCACTTCTTGCTGTGCTTGTTTCACCATCTTGTGCAAGGATTTTGTCTTTGGATCTTTCTTCCATAGATCAGTGGAGGCCGGGAGTTTTACCTGAACCTTCTTGTTATGCTGTTTGGAGTTCAGAACCCTTATTACACCTGAGGGTGGTGCCTCTGTCTGAATTTTCTTATCATCCTTTTCTATTTTAACACGAACCTCAGCATCATGTGGAACGGCAGCTGGATCCTCAGGGTTTTGGACAGCAGGCCGTTTGTTGGCCCTCTTTTTCCTCTTTACCTTCTGGTTCTTTTTCAGAATCCTAATTTGTTGTCTGAGTTGGGTTATCGTATTTAACAATTTAGTTCGTTCCTTCCGCAACTTCTTGATTTCCATTGTTTCATTTGAAGGAACGGCAGTCTGTCGATGGTGGACTGGATCATGACCAGTTGCTAACTCTTCCTCCTGGGGTTCTTCCTCACTGCTCTGCTTCGGCTGTTCTGGGGTATGCACCTCGACTGGTTCTGATTCTTCCTCCTGGGGTTCTTCCTCATAATTTTCTTCTTGTGACATGGGAACAGATTGTTCCCGTTCAGTATTTTCCTCCTCTTCATCATGAACAGGCATGTTCTCTTCCTGGGGTTGGTCGTGGGGGTTCTCTGAACTAGAAGGTTGACCATACTTACTCATATTGGCTAGGATGGCGGCCAAGTCATCTTCTCCCAGTAGGTCTTGTAATGGGCTATCTTCCTGCTGTTCTATTCCCTCCTCCTGTTCAGCCTCTGCCCCCTCTTCGGACTGTTCGTCCTCAATTACTACCGGTTGGCTGGCGCTTTCCTGGAGCTTCTCCGGCCTTCCTCGTATTCGAGCCAACCGGGCTGATTTTCTGGGCTTATTTATGCTTCCTCTCATCTGAGCTAACCGAGCTGATTTCCTGGGTTCCTCTGGTTGCTCGGGTGAATCAACGACATGCTTTCGCTTTGCCGATTCTTGGTGTGTCTCTGGTTGTTGTGATGTGCTAGCAACATTTTCTCTGCGCTTTGCTGGTTGTTCTGGTGGGTTTATAGAATGTCTACGTTTCGGGGATGGTTCTGTCGATCCCCCTTCAATCAGTGCAATGAGCTCTTCCCAGCTGCTCTGCTGCTGGGTAAGACTATAACTAACAACAAGTCGAATCAACCCGTGGTGACTAACAATTGCCTCTACGTGCTGTGCCCTTTTCATACTTTGTGCAGCATCATGCAATAACGAGTTTAGGAGTGCCGGTAAATTCACAGAGCATTTCTGTTTTAGAACAGCTAGAAGTTTAAGGTGTCGTGGTCTTACCACGTCTTTTCTTCCTTCACAGGTAATGTAGCTCTGTACTATTCTTGCTAGCTCCGTCCAGGGTTCTCCTAGGGTCGCTGGCAGAACAACCTTTCCTTTAATTGTCAAATTCTGTCCTTCGTCCTGGAACAGTTCCATGACCTTCTGTAATCGTTCCTTTTTGAATGTCCATATCGGTCCGGTAGCTGGTAGTCCTGAAACTTCTGCAATTATGGCATCAGTGACCGCTATCCGTTTCCCTCTTACTGTGGAGTGGTCATCTTGTAAATTCTGCAAGAACTCCATTGCTATTGTCTCATTAGCCTCCTGTAAGCGATTGAAATAGTTCAACCATCCTGCCCTTTCCAGGATTTCTCGGGCAGCAGCAGAGATCGTTAGCTGTTGAGGCTCACTTCGAATTGCCTTTCCCCCCATGTTTTCACTGTGATTTCTAAATGGAACAGCAAAAACGTTTTCGGTTTGAAACACAGAGAGAAAGGTTTCGCGAAAGAAAACACAGAGTATGCAACAGTGCAGCAAAAACAACTTGTGTGAAAATAAAAATAAAAATATGCCATGCCGTGAAACCATGCCAAACCGTCGTAAACTAATTGTTTCGAATGGTGAATTGACACGTAATACAGGGAATGATGAGGTTAACCTCCCCCCCCCGCAGTGTGATAGGCTGTCCCAGCCGGCAAATAAAGGAGCGGCACCCAGTTTGCAATCAAGTCAGAAAGGAACAACATGTGGATTTATGCCATGTTGAAAAAGGACAACAGATTACCGAAATCGAGGCGGAGGATGGATCGCGTGTTATATAAGAGGCTACTGTGTTATGATTTGAGGCTGATGGATAGGGCATGTATCGTACTTGCCAATCTTAAGCGGTCATGGTCACCTCCGTTTCCATGATTGGTAATGATAAATATTCATGCGGTGTATAAATCGGGAAATAACATATGATTAGTGCCTAGGATATAAAAACAAAAGAGTGTTAATATCTTACCTATTGGTGTAAGCAAGGTGACTTCGATACCATTAACATTACTCTGCTGCCAACAGGTGTCCATAACCTTGGCAGAGTTGTTTTTCACCCTCGGAACCATGATCTTGTGTGTATACTTAGGAATGTTATTATGTCAGAATGTAGACCATTATGCTGGCTTGGTGACCAGTTAACCATAATGCCATTCACGAGGAAAGAGCGAAACGTGGGCAGGCCGGCTCGTGATGAGACCTCCTGTTCCAAGGTTTGTTTATTTTGATACACCTTTTGGACCATATCCCTGGTTTGGTGGCCAGAATGGGAATGCCACTTCACTTCCATCCTCATGATCATGGTAGGCTGGCTCTCAATGAGACCCCCTATCCTGCATTTGACATTTGACATGCTTTTTCTTTTTCATAGAATTCTTTTCCTTATTTATACACAAAGGGTGGTTCAGCACTCCTTAAGAGTAGGAATGGTGGAAGAAGTCTTATTATCTCAATAGGAAGATATAAACTCTTTGCTCTTATTCCCAAGTACTAATAAAAAAATTTAAGGGAATCAGCATGATAAAGATAACCAATCAGGGCAAAATTAGTAAAACCATGTCAACAAAAGGTAAGAAATAAGTATGTCCTTCCATTTGTCCTCTTATTAATGCAGAGCCTTATAGATATAGCGATTTATGGTTTGCAGATTTTCGGTATGTTGTGTTTTTATATTTCATCGCACAAATACATAGCTGAAGCTTGAAGACTAGAAAGAAGACGGGCAAAAAGCATCCTCAATATAAATCAGCAAAAGAGATCAAAAGTATGCTAATGGTGTTCCATTGGAAAAGAGACAACGATGGATAATAGAAAAAGGAACAAAAATGCAAATGCCGTTCCTTTGGGAAAAGGAACGGCAATCATACTATAAAACACTCAATATGCCATTCCGTTGAAAAAGGCAAAACAGCAATAAAAGAACGTTGTTTCTTTGAAGGAAAAGGAACAGTGGTAACCAAAAGGAACAGCGAGAAACGTAACAATATCGTTCTTTTGAAAAAGGAACAACAGAGATCCGAATGCTGTTCCTTTAGAAAAGGAACAGCAGAACAAGCAAAACCAACATCATAAAAACACATGCATATGCTATTAGAAGAGCAAAAATCAAACTATGTGGGAAAAAAAAAAAAAAAAAGGAACAGCAAAAATGACAAGAAAATATTCAAATCAAACTTATGTACAAGAATCACTTAAAAAACAAGAACTTTATGTACAATTTGCAAAAAGAAATAGACCCTTAATGAATTACAGGTGAGGAAGATTTCTCTTCCTCTCCTAATATCTCCAGATCAGTATCTCGGCGTAGCTGCTGGCAGAAGGATTCCCGAGTAAGTGGTTTACGGTAGAGACGGACTCGGTGGCCATTTACTTTGAATGCATATCCAGAACCGTCAATGGTGATTAGAGTAAGTGTTCCATTGTCATGTACCTTTTGGATTTCGTATGGTCCCAACCATCGAGTCTGAAGTTTTCCAGGGAAGTCCTGAAACCGAGAATCGTATAACAGAGCCCAGTCTCCCTCGTGGAAGACTTTGTTCTTGATGAGCGCATCATGCCATTTGGCTCGCTGCTGTTGAATTAATGCTGTATTTTGTAGTGCAGAGAGCCGAATTTCGTCTAATTCATTGATCTGCTGAAGTCGATTGAGTTGTGCCTCAGTTAAATCTAGGCCAACTTCCTGTGCTGTTCGCAGTGTTTGGATTTCGAATTCTATGGGAAAAATAGGTTGTTTTCCAAACACTAGTTGATAAGGTGAGTAACCAGTGGTGCTCCTCCATGTGGTTCGATAGACCCAGAGTGCTTCAGGTAGTCGGGTAGCCCAGTCACGCCTATGTGATGCAATAGTTTTCGTTAGGATTGATTCTATTATCTTATTGCTACTTTCTACCTGCCCATTCGCCTGTGGGTGATATGGAGTAGTGATCTTATGCTGGACATGATAATTGTTAAGTGTTGCAGCTAATTTATGCCCAACAAATTGTGGTCCTCCATATGTAATTATTTCCCTAGGAAGGCCATAACGAACAAATAAAAGGAACAGGAACTGTATGACAGAGTCCTCTGTGGCTCTTGGTAATGCTTCTGCCTCAACCCATTTGGTGACATATTCTGTTGCCACAAAAATATATGTTTTCTGATTTGATGAAGGGTTGATGGGTCCAACGAAATCCAGAGCCCACCGCTCGAATGGTTCGATGACTAACTGTGGTTTCAGAGGCATTTCATCAGCTTGACCAGGTCGTCCCGCTCGCTGGCAACTGTCACAGGCTTGGAAAAACTTCTTTGCATCTTTGAAGATCGTAGGCCAGTAATATCCTGTCTGCAATACTTTATGTCCAGTCCTACGCTCAGCGAAGTGCCCCCCACACGGTCCATCGTGACAGGCTTTTAGGATATCAAAGATTTCATCCTCTCTAACACATCGCCTGATATGCATGTCTGCTCCTGTGTGAAACAAATAACCTCCAATCCACGAAAATCGAGAACTTTTATGAATAATCTGCTTACGCTCATTAGGAGTTAAATGTTTTGGTAATTTACCTACTGCAAGGTAGTTGGCAACATCAGCATACCAGGGTGTTTGAACAGCAACAGCAAATAGGTGCTCATCCGGAAATTGATCTTCCACTACTGCTGCATCGCTTGATTTTGGTATTCTTGAAAGAAAATCGGCTACAGGGTTTTCTTTGCCAGGGCGGTCCTTGATTGTGATGTCGAATTCCTGCAATAAGATTAACCATCGAGTTACTCTGGCATTTGTGACAGGCTTATTTGCTAAATATTTTATGGCAGAATGATCTGTATACAAGATAATAGGGTAGCCTGTGATATAATGTCTAAATTTATTGACAGCATGTATTACAGCTAGGAATTCTTTTTCAGTAACAGTGTAATTCAATTCAGCAGGGGATAAATTTTTGCTGATGTAATAGATAGCATATGGTTTTTTATCCTCTTCCTGCCCAAGGACTGCACCAATGGCTGTATCTGAGGCATCGGATGATATCTGGAATGGTAGGTCCCAGTTTGGTCCTCGAAGGACTGGGGCTGTGGATACAAGCTTCTTTAGATCCTCGAAAGCATGGTCACATTTGTCTGTCCAAAGAAAATTAACGTTACCAGTCAGTGCATATAAAGGAGCAGCAATGTGCGAATAATGCTCTATAAATCGTCTATAATAACCTGAAAATCCAAGAAAACTGCGTACCTCTGTTTGAGTCGTAGGAGTGGGAATAAGCAAAAGTATTTGGATTTTGGCCGGGTCTACCTGAATGCCGGCTGCTGAGACATAGTGTCCTAGGATAAGTCCTTCAGTCATCATCAAGAAACATTTTTCATTGCTTAAGCAAAGTCTAGTAACAATGCAGCGTTGTAGGACTTTCTCTAGGGTGTCTAGAGCTGGATCAAAGTCGTCTCCGTATGGTGTAAAGTCATCCATGTAAACTTCAAGTCCATCATTGATTAAATCTGCAAAAATACTAAGGATAGCCCTCTGAAATGTGGCAGGAGCATTACATAAGCCAAAAGGTAAAAATCGATAGGCAAATGTTCCCCAGGGGCAAGTAAAGGTAGTTTTATCCTGGTCTTCAGGGGCAATCTGAATCTGATTGTATCCACTGAAGCCATCCAGGAAAGAAAAGAACTTCTTCCCTGCTACAGTGTCCAATACTTGATCTATGAAAGGAAGAGGAAAATGATCTTTTTGTGTTGCCTTGTTAAGTTCCCTATAGTCCACACAAATTCTCCATTTCCCATTCTTTTTTGGTACCACCACAAGTGGAGAGACCCATTTACTATCAGAAATAGGGTAGATAAAATTCACATCTAAAAGCTTCTGGAGTTCAGTTTTTACGACGTCTTTTAGATGGGGATTAAGTCTCCTTTGCGGCTGACGCACAGGTCTGGCATCCTTTTCTATGTAAATGTGGTGTGTACATAACTGGGGATCGATTCCTTTCATATCAGGGTAGTCCCATGCAAATGCTTCTTGATACTTTGTTAACAGATGGATGAGCTTTGTTTCTTGTTCGGGTGTGAGATTAGCATTGATGTTTAAAGTTTTCCCCGGTGCAATTTCCACAGTTTTACTATTTGCAACAGAAGTAACAGGTATTATTTGATCATGAATATCTTTCAGGGGATCTTCTTCTAATTCATTATCAAATGCTGCTTTTATCATGTGACATTGTGTGCGAGGGTCAGTTTGAGTAATGAAATTATTAATGGCATCGTCTTCTGTTTGATCTTTGAAATCGAGTGCCTCTTGTATAGTTAATGGAGATCTGATGTTATCGGTAAGATATGATACAGGGTGCTTATTAGTTTTAATCATTGTGACACTTGGCTGCGCTGGAGGATATAGAACTAAATTTTTGCTATTCGGTCCTCTGGTTATGGTCATATTTCCCTGCCGACAGCCAATGTAGGCATCGGCAGTAGCGAGCCAAGGTCTACCTAAAATTAGCGGATGTCCATCAAGTCGGGTTTTTGGATTAATTATCAGGAAATCGGTTGGATACTCCCAGGATTCTACAGAGACCATGACATCATGTAGAGTGCCCTCTGGTCTAACCACAGATCGGTCAGCCAATTCTAACAGAGTAGAGGTGGGTTCTACGGATGTAATGCCGAGCTTTTGGCAAGTTGTGGTTGTTAAAATATTAATTGCAGCCCCTAGATCAACTAAGGCATTAGACAGGGTCTGCCCATAAATCTGAACAGTTATAATTGGGTTCCCGGGGTCTTCATATTTAAGGGGTGTTTCTCTTCCAGACAATAGATCAGATAAGGTGCCGACTACTTGGACTCTTGGATTATTTGTTATATTCCTCCTTGGTTTCTTTATGCACAATTCTTTTATAGTTTTGGCGTATATGGGAATGTCTTGAATGGCTTGGAGGAATGGAATTTTTATGTACAGATTTTGTAATTCTCCCAGAATGTCAAAGTCAGGATATTGTATGGATCGAGGTATAGCTAATCGTTCTGGGAATGAAGGAGAGGATGTGGTTGCTTGATTATGAGTTTGTTGCTTATTTACATCCTCTTGTTGTGACTGATGTTCTCTGGGTAACTGATCTTCAATATGAACTGTTTTATCTCCCTCAGTTTCAATTATACGCCCAGATCTTAACTGAAGGTCATTGCACTCCCTTAAGTCAGGTCCTGGTTCTAGTGATTCTATGATTTGAATAGATTGGACCTGCCTGTTGTTTGGATTGGGATCGGGTTGGGCTGGGAGTTGCGGCCTCAAGTTAGACTGGGGATTTTGTTGTAAAGCTGGCAAAGTAGGTTGAGGGAGTGGAATAGTCCCAGCTGGGTGGTACATCGGTCTTTTCCAGCTTGTCTGCCAGGGCGAACTTTGTGAAGTAGAGGGAGTCCATTGTGAAGGATACGGGCCATTTTGCCAATATGGTGGAGTGTAAGGGAAATTCGGCCAACCAGTTTGGCTTGTTTGATTCAGCCATGGATTTGAAGAAGGAAATGATTGTGGTGACCAGTTTGTAAATGGGGGTTGAGATTGATTTTTCCATATACCATATTGTTGAGCATTATACTGTGGTTTTTGAAAGAAAGAGGTTGGGTCCGGAAACATACCAGATTGTCTTGGCTACCACTGGCGGCGCTGATTGATCGAATTCACCGATTCTGGTTCTTCTTCTGCTTCCTTATATACCGCTTTCAATCCAGGAAGTGAGGGGCAGCTCTCCGTAAGGTGATCTTTTGTACAAATGGCGCATGTTTGGACTTTATCTAATGGACACTCCTTGTGGCTGTGTTTTTTTCTGCATCGGGGGCAGAAGATTGCCAAATTCTGTTCTGCCTCCAGCTGCTTCTGTTTAGCCTGCACAATATCAAGTTGTGTTGTTAGTGTCCCCATAATATCAGTTTTAAAATTTTCTAATAAATTTCCAATTTCTGCACGTGTTACTCCTTCTGGTGATACTTTGTTATCTCTTACAAACCGATCATATTCTGCCGGTTTTATTCTTGTGCTGCCTCTCGAACTCCTGATACATAAGTCAAGGATGTCAGTAAAATTCTCTTGATAAATATCCCCTTTGCCCATAATGTTTAATGTTTCAATCCATTGTTCCTTCATGCCCCTCATTAATGCAGTTTTTAACACATTATCAGGTAAAGGTAGCGATGCATAAGGAGATCTTTGTAAATTATACTGAAAACGTTCCACATACTCTTCTAATGTTTCATTCGGTCTGGCTGTCATTTGAAATATTTCGTCTTTTAATTCTCTAGACCTACAATAATCCTGGTATTTCTTTAAGAAGGATCCTTTCATTTGATCCCAATTGTTGATAACCCCGCCACCTAGCCCCATAAACCATCTTAAAGCAGCCCCTTTCAATGTAGAGGGGAATAATTTCAATTTTTGGGGATCGGTGGTGTAATCATACCCCCGACATAACACATCGAATTCAAATAGGAATGCATCCGGATCTTCTGATGTGAGTCCGTGAAATGTGGGGATATGCTGAAGAGGAATAGCTTTCATGGGTGCATTTGCTGCAGAATCCACTATAGGATATTGTAATGTAGAGGTTTGAGTGTTTGGCTGGTTTTGAGCGTTTGGTTGGTTTTTAGCCATGGGATCGAATATATGCCAGTAACCTTCTGGGATATCTAGGAGGGTATTCCTAGGTTGGGTGGGAACGGTTTTGACAGGGATCTTTTTAATAGCGCTTCCTTTATCTGGAATAATGGGAATACCGGGTGTTTGAGGAGATTGAATCTCTTCAACAATGACTTTCGCAGCACTTCCTTTATCTGGGCTATCTAATGGCTGATTTGTTTCAAGAGGAGATTTTGGTTCCTTAGTTTCCCCTGTTTCTCCTTCTCCCTCACAAAAGTTGCTAGAGTTCCCTTCCTGCAATAATTCTGGAGTGGAATTTTCAACTTCTTGAAAGTCCTGCTCCTCAGTTTGACTATGCACCTCAGCACAGGCTACAGATGGTGATCCTGTGGCCTGAAGGGAACTAGTAGGCGGTTTAGAAGTGTTTCTCTTGAAGCCTACTGATGGCTGAGACTCTGTTTTCTTATAGATTTCGTCTATGAAGGTCGTTCGGCCAAGGGTCACCGGCCCCTTAGCTTTTTCAGGTTTGGATGGGGGTTTGATATTCTTTTCCGGTTTTTTCTGCTTAGTCATGCACTCAAAAATAAACTACCAACTTCTATTTAAACAAACAAAAACAAATATGTTAGGAAAGCGGATAATGAGCAGGTCTTTTACATGCTCTGCACGTAGGTTCTTACCTTCCGTTTTTAGGATCCAACTCCTCCCTAGCAGGCTTGTACACTACTCTGAAAAAGACAAATGGCTTCACTCTTTCCCCGGCAACGGCGCCAAAATGCAGAGCTATAAAAAGGGTCTCTTTCACCTCTATTCACCTCACATTAATATGTCAACCCGAGAGCGTTTTGTCATTACAAAGAGTGACTCAATCCGAGGCTCATTCGTCTGAGTAATGCTAGTAGTACAGTGCTTAAGAAATACAAGAGTAAACGGATGCTTAACTGAAATCAAATTACTTTAAAGAAATAAATCACACACTCAGAAAACTCAATAACTTATCAGTCAAGGGTTCGGTAATGATAAACCATCCCTTCAGAAACTGATGGAAAAGGAACTAAATCATAGATCACGAGCCTGGGAGCTAGACAGTAACTGCTACTGCTCACTACAGCCTTAGATCATCTCTCACAACAAACCATCAAATGCAGATAAATAGAACAGCAAAGTAAATAAAGGATTAAACCACAATTCTGAAATGGAACAACAACTCTGAAATGGAACAGCAATTGAATAACTAAGTCCCGCGGGTTATAACCAAACTTAATCTATACACTCTTTGCAATCAAAGAACATTCTGTCACTCTAAAGGCGATTTACACAGGTCACACTAATGGAACAACAATAACAACAAGTGAATTATGGAACAGTACTGATGGATTATAAACGCACACCACACGAATGCTTAGTATACCAGCTCTGTAATATAACAGTAAGGATATGCGATTAACTCTTGAAAGGATTAATAACGTAATGCGGAGTTAACACACAAGTCTAGCTGTAGAAACTTCAATGATTCAAACTTGAACAGAGCATGTAATATGAACTTGTAAAGCATATCAAATAATCAAATAACAATAATAAACAAACCACACAGAAGCGAAGTTGTAATGGTACAGAAGCAAGTGTCCTTCGGGGCCGAGCCCTTAGCCTCCAAGGATACACCGCTTTAAGTTAACGCAGACGCGAAGATGGAATAATCACCAAGCTTTCATTAATGCATTGATCAAAAATACATCGAACCAGTTCTCAACGAAGCTTAATAACCAAATCTGATGTTTTACAGAATATTACATAAAATGTATCCTATCTCGCTATCATCTATCCCTTAAACTAACAGTGCTGTCTCTTTTTATAAAGACGACGGCGGAGATGTCCAAGCAACTAGATAAATAAAGCAGCGATCCCTCAGGATCTTCGATCCTGAGGGATTCGCCAAACTGTTAACTCTTCATCCTGTCTTTGCTGTTGCGCTGAGCTGGTGTCCTCTCCTTCTTTCCCGAGCCGATTTACTTTGATCTGTTTCCCTATGTTTGCGTTCGGTTCTCGTCCAGAGAGACAACAGTTATCTCCACTTTGTCCTTTCCTTTGGAGCGACAACTCTTCGTTTTCTCCCTTTCCTGTATAGAAAGTAACCATTATCAGTGGCTAAGTTATACACATCGATTCTCACATGTTTTGTTATAGTTCCTTATTACTTTCCAAATTCATGATACAAAAGGTTCACAAATTCTATCAAAAAGTCATTGAAATAATCATCAAAATCATACCTTTTTAGTACTCCACAAGAAGGGCGATGAGAAAGCCCTCCCATTGGCTGAAAGAACAGTCACATTCGGCTAAAGCCGGTAAAGGGAACGCCTTTCGGCGTAATTAAAATAGAAATGACCACTGAGTTGGTAGAATAGTGTAGTTGTTTAAACTGTGTTTAAAACCCTTGTTCAACCCCAAAGTGTCAAGATTGACCTTTGCTCTATTGAGTTTTTTCCTTTTCATTGGTTAACTGGCTTGGCGTGGTTTTTCCCTGAATAGTCACTTCGATTGGTGCATGTTGCCTTTGTAGCACTCGCGCCATCACCTGTTTGGCGTTGAATACCACCTCACAGTCGCGCTGACCCCTGTGATTTGTTGGGTGTGAGCTTTTAATGAGTTTTTGGTTGATTGTACTTGTTTCTAGGTTATTTTCAAGAGTTATTGAAGTGTTTTGGACTGTCTTTGATTGCTGGAAGCTCATTTTCCTCGGTTGTTTGTCCATTTATTATCAGTGTGACTTAAGGTCTTAGGGTTTCTGAGTGCTTTGGTGCACTGAGCCTTCTGATTGAAGATCGAGTTTCTTGATAGATGTCGGATTATTTCCCTGTTTAATTACTCTTGGTCTCTCTGATCCTGTTGAGTATGTTCATTGGTTGAATGATCATTGCATTGCCTATTTTATTTTTCTTCCTCTTACTCCAAGCACTAATTACATTGCTTGCGTGGGTCATTTTGGAGATTTATCTTTGATTTGAAAAGTTTGTAGCATTGGTTTGGGTGTTGTTGTGTTTGTTTTATGTTGGAGGAGTCATTCCGTTTCAACTTTTACATTCGCTCTCTCAAGCTAGTGTTTAGTTTTGTTGTTCAAATCATTTAGTACATTGTTTTCTCTATTGCATTTAAAAAAAAAACAAAATATTGCACTCTTTTTGCTTTGAAAATGAAATGTTCTTTCGCATAACTAGCATTGCATAGGCTAGGAAAGAGTTTTGTTTTCCATTGATTGCATTAGATGCATTAGTGGATGTTTTCACATGATTTCATTATTCACTATTACTTGAAAGTTTTCTCTCCTTCTCGTAGATAGCATTCATTGAACGGAAAAGGTATCCTTCTGCATATAGTTTTACATTTAAGAAGATTTTGGATCTGACATATGTTAAGGCCTGGAAATTGAAACTTAATACAAGATCAATATTAAAATCTATTTCAATTAACCTAAGGCAACATTGAAACCTAACGGAATATTCTATTGGTCTAAGTTAGAGACGTGTTCTGGCGTCTTAAAACCTAGTAGCTGTCGTTCGCCATCTGGCTCCAGACAGCACTAGTATAGACTTGTCCTCCCCATACCGTCAATTATATAAAGGGAGACCCCTATAGGTTTCAATCCTTTTATCCATAGCAAGCCGAGTCTGCCGCCCTGTAACTGTGATACACCGAACACAGCATTCGAGGAGACTACCTGCACGTACGTTAAGTCCTTGGTCATTTCTCTTTCATTTGATCACCAAGGTGTATATGGAAGTTCACGAAAACCTAGCATACGCTCTTTCTTAGATACCTGAGCATTCATTTTTTATCTTTAATGACTCCTTAAATTTGAAAACATCATTGAGCACTTGTCATTTCACGCTCGTTCAAAATTGAAAGTGACTAGAGTCATCTTTTGCCTGTTTCTTGACTCGTAAAACATGAAACAACAAAGTTTGGTTTCAGTGTTGTGCTAGTGTCAGTATTGTCATACTGCCATCAGTGATCAAATTTACTCTTTTTCATTTTCATATTAGGAGTCCCATACCATAAATTTTCATCATTCCCTTAGGTCATGGATTCATTGATGGTAGTGGTTTTTCATCAGTTTTCCCTCATGCAAAAAATTGTCGATTCTCCTCTCTATGGTCTTCAGTCATGATTCAATTTCACTCCCAATTCATGTTATTAGGTCATAGGGTTGGTCTCATTAGGTTCTAGGGTCTCATCATGGTCAAATTAATGAGTCAAGTATCAATAAATATCAGCAAGGTCACGAGGAGGTCAAATAATCTCAGAAGCACAAATCAAAGAAATGTTTTATTGAGCTTGATGTAATTTTCCCCTCAAAGCCATGTTTTGAGGTGAAAATATGGTACTTTGCTTTTATTATCATATTTTATGTAATTTTATGTCTTCATATGTAATAAGTTGCACTTTGGAAGCTGCTATCTCCACAAAGCCACCTCCCTGCCTTTTAGAGGTGTTTTCCATAGCATTTTCAGTACAAAATCAGGTTCTAAGTATGTCCATCAGAAAGAGCCCAGAAAGAGCTTTCCAACGATATATTATACTCTTAAAACTAACTTCTGGATTGAAAAATATGCCTAAGTGAAAGAAGGTCCCCTATAGCCTAACTTTGCCCCTTTTCCCATTTGACCCTTAGTCTTTATTCCATAAAATTTTAAAGTTTTTTTTTATAAACCCCTTTTCCCCTATCCGATTGCATAATCGCATCGCAAAAGTTCTTTTGACCCATAAAACCTCTAATGCGATTAAATAAGCCCCTTCTCCGATCTAATCGCACCATTGAATTGCATAGTTGCGATTGACCCCGCCCGATTACAACTGGAACATTGATCTTCCTAGCGATCCGACGGCCCATATTTGATCACATAGCAAAATCGTAGTGCTCCCAACTCTTAACTCCACTCCTTTGATTTTCTCCGATGCGATTGACCCCCGCTGATTTACATCTCCACCGTCGATCCGCCTATCCGATCGGACGGCTCACAAGCCGTCGCAACATCGCAATCGGTGATTTTCATAAGTTTAAAACCCGCTCTACTCCTCTGCGGATATTGCAATTGAGATTGGCCGAGCCCCACCATAAGTATTTCCACCCCACTCCAAATTAAAGTGCTTTTCCTTTGTAAATACGAGAAATAAATTCTAAAACATTTCTTAAGTTTTTCATTTCATCGCCCTTTGCTCCATAGCATTGCGCCATGTTTTAAGACTTCCCCCATTCCCTTCTGTCCCGATTTGCGATTGCGATTAAAGTCTATCTCCCATCGCATCACAAGTTTTCACTATGACATGCTCCCATCCTTCTCCCCTTGTGATTTGCGATTGTGATTACCCCCTTTGGGTCCCACTTAAATCTTCCGCCCTTTTCAAAAGAAAATGGGTTTTTTCCCTATGTAAAGCCCAATATCTCATTCATTTTGGTTTTATAAAGACTTCCCCCCCATCGCTTATCCCTAATCGCAATCGGCGAAATCCCATTGTGTAATACACCCACCTCGATTCCCGATTGCGATTGTGCTTGACCCCCGGTCCCACCTTAATCCCTTCCTCATTTTCAAATGAAAATTGGTGTTTTCCTTTGTGAAAGTGGAAAAATCATTTTCGTTTGTTTTAAAGGGATTCTTCACCACCAGACCTCGCTTATTGAATAACTCCTAATTGCATCGCAAATTTTCTATTGCCCTATTATATGATACCCCCTTTCCGCCCCGATTGTGATTGCACTTTCCTCATAAAACTCTTCCTTTTCCTTTACACTAATCGCAATCGCAAATCTCCTAATCGCATTCTCTCCCTTATGTGATACTCCTTCCCCTCTTCCGATTGCGATTGCAATTCGGGCCCACCTCCTTTTCCTTCTCTCTTTTTTATTCAGAATGAGTCTTTCCTTCACTAAAGGGCATAATTTCATTTTGATTGGTTCCAAAGGGCATTTTCTTCAAAAGTTGGTTATTCTTCAAAGGATAAAAACAGAGAAAACAGTAAAGACCGAGAGCCAAATACAGACAGAGAATCATCACGGTTTCTTCAACAACGATTTAAAAGGGATCGGTTCTACAAGTTTCTTCTTATCATTTGTTGGAGCAATTGCAAATCTTCAAGATGGTCAAAAAATTTATTGTTGTTCCTTCTTTTGAGGGGCAGATCGTTGATATTTTTCCTATGTTCGGATTCCAGTGAAACAACTCCCTTTTTCTATGGACTTTCTCCCCTCAATTTTGGTCTATTTAATTTAATTTTCAATCATTTTTAAAGCAGTAAGGGGAATAAAGTGTGGAATAAGTTTGGAAATCACTGAGGACGCTCTACGCTCCATTTGTAACAGTTTAGCAGGGAATTAATAAAGATATGTAGCTCTAAGTTGTGGGATCCCTGTGGTATGGATTTTAGCACTGTTTTTTCCTTTGTGTTCATCTGTTAATTGTTATGTTTGCCATTCATTCATTCATATCTCTGGTTGAATGCTTTCAAGATAGATAGGTAGAATCCATTGTATAATGCTCTGCCTTCGGAAATCATTCAATATTTGATGTTTTCTGCTGTTTGAAAAGGATCCATCTCTTATGCCTTTTTTAGCTCCTTACCAGTCTTACCATCCCATTATTATTTAAAATTAATTGTTAAAATATTTTCCTACCTTGCCCCATGAAATACCCTGTATCTCTGATTTAATTCCCCAGTTTCAAACTGCCCCATTTGTTCCATACAACCTTGAAATTTATTAAAACATTTCCCATTATTATACCTAGCCTAATATCGGTTTACTCTTATATTTCATTGAATATATTTCCCGGAGAGAGCCCTCTCCTGACCTTGTAGGGCTAGCTACAAGGCTGAGCATGGTTTGAGGTTACCCTGATTGGCCTTTTTCAGCCCAAGGTTCAAATTAGGTGCTAACATTTCTGGCGACCATACTAGGGAAGCAAATTTAAAGAAAGGACAGATCTTCCCCGGTAAAGAATGACAAAGTATCATATCTAAATGTTGATGGTGAACAACAATTGGATACATATGAAGGCTGAATCATTCACCTGGCGACTCTATTCACTGAAAGATCTAGAAAATCATTCCTTCATGGTGACTCCACTGCTGTAGGAAGATCAGTAGCTTTAAGATTTTCAAAATGGCAAGTGTTGCAAGAAGGTATGCTCCCATGAGCCGAGATCACATTCCAGGTTTCCCAAATAAAATGCCTAAGGCAGATTGGCAAAGGAATTTGCCTATGTTCAAAAATGTGAAAGGTAATAATGTTGCTTTTCATCTGGTGAGATTTCACATGCGTGTGCGTAGATTAAATATTGATTTTCCTGAAGATTTCTTGATGAAGATATTCATGGCCACTCTGGAAGATGAAGCTCGATCTTGGTATGAAAGTAAGCCACCTGCTTGTATTTATTGTTTAAAATATTTTCATACCATATTCTTTGAAAGGTACAAAGAATCTTGTCCATCTTTAATATTAGTGCAGAATTGTTGTGAACATGTTAATAGTTTCATTGAAAATCTTGAAAATTTTTATGGAGATGATGAATTCATGGATGAAGAAATCATGGAAGCCCTGTATGAAAATCCATTTTAGCAGCATACAGAAATTTTAGAGGATACTTATCAAGATTAGCAGGTTGAATATCTTTATACAATTGAAGATGATGGAAGACAAGGTTTTATTTCATAACTGAATGAAACAAAAGATAGTATGTAGGAAAATGATGCTCCAATATCAGATAGTGATAAAGTCAAACCAGATTTAGAGTTAAAATATGATGATGAAGAGTATGTTGTTCTAGATCCCATGAAAGAGAGTTATATTATTGAGGCCACCTCAAATGAAGAAAACAGATTTATATACCTAAATGTTCTCATCCTATCAGAACAAAGTCTTCACCAGGAGGTAATCCATTCCCTTTATGGAAAAAAAGATGAGATCTTTGTTCAATTAAGTGAAAATGTTTCTTGGGATGAATCTTTGGTGGATGATAGAAGTGTCAGTTTTGGATTTCAAGAACCATCTGAAGTGTTTTCTCTTATGATTGATGAATGTGATAAGAAACATGAAAAACTAGTTGTCATATCATATGAAGATGATCAACAATATATTTAGACTACAGAAGACCAGGGCATTCAGAACTATCATTCTGATTTTACTTCAAGAAGAAATATTCTCACCTACTTGTTCAGAATCTTTTGAAGAATAGGAACACACTCTTCCTGAGGTACATTATGAAGAGATCAGAACCAAGAGAAATGGACACCTCGTCTCTTTAGCAAGAAGTAAATCTTCATGTTTTTCAAGATCCAGTGGAAAATCTATTGCAGTCAGTAGTGAAGGTAATTATTGCAGTATTCAGTGATGAAGGAGATCATGGTCAACTATGTTTTTGGATATCCAGTTGCAAGTATCTATTATTTTCCAAATGATTTGATCAGGAGAATCAATCAAGGAGGCATTTGCTTGATTGGTTACACTGGCATTTTGATATCGCCTAATGGTACATTGGATTTCAAGAAACATAGGTGGTTATCATCAGGATTTGAAACCCTCAAGTCTTGGTCATGTACTGCCATCAAGCTTCAAATGTTAAGTTTTGTCTTGGGTAGCTTTGAGTCAGTTTTGAGTTAGTTTGTCAAGTAGAGTTTCTTTCAGTATTCAGTTTGGTTTTCAAATATTGACTCCATGCCCAATGGATAAGGCTATTAGGTCTAAGGTGTTCTTGGCACCTCCAAGGAGCTAACATCCCCATTGGAGCCAATGTTAGTGTCAGTATTGTCATACTGCCATCAGTGATCAAATTTACTCTTTTGCATTTGCATATTAGGAGTCCCATACCATAAATTTTCATCATTCCCTTAGGTCATGGATTCATTGATGGTAGTGGTTTTTCATTAGTTTTCCCTCATGCAAAAACTTGTTGATTCTCCTCTCTATGGTCTTCAGTCATGATTCAATTTCACTCCCAATTCATGTTATTAGGTCATAGGTTTGGTCTCGTTAAGTTCTAGGGTCTCATCATGGTCAAATTAATGAGTCAAGTATCAATAAATATCAGCAAGGTCATGAGGAGGTAAAATAAACTCAGAAGCACAAATCAAAGAAATGTTTTATCAAGCTTGATGTAATTTTCCCCTCGTGAACTTTATGGTACTTTGCTTTTATTATCATCTTTTATGTAATTTTATGTCTTCATATGTAATAAGTTGCACTTTGGAAGCTGCTATCTCCACAAAGCCACCTCCCTGCCTTTTAGAGGTGTTTTCCACACTATTTTCAGTACAAAATCAGGCTCTAAGTGTGTCCACCAGAAAGATCCCAGAAAGAGCTTTCCAACGGTATATTATACTCTTAAAACTGACTTCTGGATTGGAAAATATGCCTAAGTGAAAGAAGGTCCCCTATAGCCTAACTTTGCCCCTTTTCCCATTTGACCCTTAGTCTTTATTCCATAAAAATTTAAAGTTTTTCTTTATAAACCCCTTTTCCCCTATCCGATCGCATAATCGCAGCGTAAAATTTCTTTTGACCATAAAACCTTCGATGTGATTAAATAAGCCCCTTCTCCGATCTAATCGCAACATTGAATTGCATAGTTGCGATTGACGCTGCCCGATTACATCTGGACCATTGATATTCCTAGCGATCCGACTGCCCATATTTGATCACATCACAAAATTGCAGTGCTCCCAACTCTTAACTCCTCTCCTTTGATTTTCTCCGATGCGATTGACCCCCACTGAATTACATCTCCACCGTTGATCCGCCTATTCGATTGGACGGCTCACAAGCCGCCGCACCATCGCAGTCGATGATTTTCATATGTTTAAAACCTGCTCTACACCTCTGCCAATATTGTGATTGAGATTGGCCGAGCCCCACCATAAGTCTTTCCACCCCACTCCAAATTAAAGTGCTTTTCCTTTGTAAATACGAGAAATCAATTCTAAAACATTTCTTAAGTTTTTCATTTCATCACCCTTTGCTCCATAGAAATGCGCCATGTTTTAAGACTTCCCCTATTCCCTTCTGTCCCGATTTGCGATTGAGATTAAAGTCCATCTCCCATCGCATCACAAGTTTTCACCATGACATGCTCCCATCCTTCTCCCCCTGCGATTTGCGATTGCAATTACCCCCTTTGGGTCCCACTTAAATCTTCCGCCCTTTTCAAAAGAAAATGGGTTTTTTCCCTATGTAAAGCCCAATATCTCATTCAGTTTGGTTTTATAAAGACTTCCCCCCCATCGCTTATCCCCAATCGCAATTGGCGAAATCCCATTGTGTAATACACCCGCCCCGATTCTCGATTGCGATTGTGCTTGACCCCCGTTCCCACCTTAATCCCTTCCTCCTTTTCAAATGAAAATTGGTATTTTCCTTTGTGAAAGCGGAAAAATCATTTTCATTTTTTTTAAAGGGATTCTTCACCATCGAACCTCGCTTATTGAATAACTCCTAATTGCATAGCAACTTTTCCATTGCCCTATTATATGATACCCCCTTTCCGCCCCGATTGCGATTGTGCTTTCCTCATAAAACTCTTCCTTTCCCTTTACACTAATTGCAATCGCAAATCTCCTATTCGCACTCTCCCTTATGTGATACTCCTTCCCCTCTTTCGATTGCGATTGCGATTCGGGCCCACCTCCTTTTCCTTCGATCTTTTTTATTCAAAATGAGTCTTTCCTTCACTAAAGGGCATAATTTCATTTTAATTGGTTCCAAAGGGCATTTTCTTCAAAATTTGGTTATTTTTCAAAGGATAAAAACAGAGAAAACAGTAAAGGCCGAGAGCCAAATACAGACATAGAATTATCACGGTTTCTTCAGCAATGATTTAAAAGGGATCGGTTCTACAATTTTCTTCTTCGCATTTGTTGGAGAAATTGAAAATCTTCAAGATGGTCAAAAAAATGTATTGCTGTTCCTTCTTTTCAGGGGCAGATCGTTGGTATTTTTCCTATCTTTGGATTCCAGTGAAACAACTCCCTTTTTATGTGGACTTTCTCCCCTCAATTTTGGTCTATTTAATGTAATTTTCAATAATTTGTAAAGCAGTAAGGGGAATAAAGTGTGGAATAATTTTGGAAATCACTGAGGACGCTCTGCGCTCCATTTGTAACAGTTTCGCAGGGAATTAATAAATATATGCAGCTCTAATTTGTGGGATCCCTGTGGTATGGATTTTAGCTCTGTTTTTTCCTTTGTGTTCATCTGTTAATTGTTATGTTTTCCATTCATTCATTCATATCTCTGGTTGAATGCTTTCAAGATAGATAGGTAGAATCCATTGTATAATGCTCTGCCTTGGGAAATCATTCAATATTTGATGTTTTCTGCTGTTTGAAAAGGATCCATCTCCTATGCCCTTTTTAGCTCCTTACCTGTCTTACCATCCCATTATTATTTAAAGTTAATTGTTAAAATATCTGCCTACCTTGCCCCATGAAATACCCTATATCTCTGATTTAATTCACCAGTTTCAAACTACCCCATTTGTTCCATACAACCTTGAAATTTATTAAAACATTTCCCATTATTATACCTAGCCTAATATCAGTTTACTCTTATATTTCATTGAATATGTTTCTCGGAGAGAGCCCTCTCCTGACCTTGTAGGGCTAGATACAAGGCTGAGCGTGGTTTGAGGTTACCTTGATTGGCCTTTTCAGCCTGAGGTTCAAATTAGGTGCTAACATGTCGTAAAATAAACTTTCCACGATCACACGCGCATTTAAAAAGTTTTAGCACTTGGCTTGTTTTTGTTTGCCTCAGTTTTTTGAGTCTTTTCTCAGACATTTCTTTTTCCTTCTTGTTTAGAAGCATTCACGGTGGCAGAACCATCGGTTTCATCGTCCTCACTCCCTTCTAGAGGTAGTCCTTTATCAGACAGTTCATTTGAAACTCCTCAATCCTCTAGGTCTACCGAGCTTCAGCAACCTATTCTCTCGTCAGTCTTACCCCTTGCTGCCCAGTCTCCCTCTAACGAGCCAGTTGAGTCCAATTGGCCTCCCTCGAGTGCTTGGTCTGGTTTTGGGGACTAGAAGAGTTCCCTCCTCTTACGTCAGGATCACCGTTTTTAACTGCTGTTATACCTCCTAGTCCTTGTAGTCTTTTTAAAGATCTTACGAAGGACTCCGACATGGACACATCAGGTCTTATTGGCAGTGATGGAATTCCTGTTTCTATAGAAGAGTATAAAATTTTCCCTGAAAACACCACTCATGTGTCTACTCAATCTTCACCATCGGTGTCACTTCCTGCCAAATATAGGTCTTTGGGTCAGATTATTGCTGGTGTTGCCACCATGGCAGCGTCTACTCCATCTAGGAGTCTAGTCCTTCCATCGTTAGGATTGTCACCAATGACACCTACTTCGTTGGTTGCAGTTACATCGGTCCCAGTTCAACCTACTGTCTGTGTGGCTGCGTCTGCACCGGTTACTCAGGCACCAACAACTTCCACTGCGATACCTGGTGGCTCCACTTTTGAAGAGTATCTATTGTCTATTCATCAAAAAAACTCTCCGCTGCACCATTATGATGAATATGGTAAACCTGTTTATTTGCCCTATATTACTCCTCATCACTATGATGTTGTCGGTACCCCCATCTATGCGTTTCCTACTCCACATCATTATGATGAGCGGGGAATTCCTGTTTATGACCGCTATGAAATCGTTTTGGAGATTGGGAGGAATTATCCAGTGCAACCCACTAGCCCACAAGGACAACCCTTTCAGGGACAACCTTCCGCTTAGTCGGTTTTTGCATTCGGCCCTCAGGGACAACCTTATGGTCCACAAGGCCAACCTTATGGTCCACAAGGCCAACCTTTACAAGGTCAACCTATGGTCCAACAAGGATAACCCCAGGGACCTTTTGGTCAACCTGTGTATCAACTAGGACCTTCTTATGGTCCTGGGGGGAAAATCTATTCATCTTAGGGACAACCTTTTGTACAACAACCATGATCATATGCCCAAACTGGTCCGAACGTTGGGCAACAAGGACAACCCTCTGTTCCTCCTCCGGGGCAACCTTGTCCATCACAACCATCACATCAACCTTCTCAGCAGGGGCAACCTGGTGGCTCACAGCATCCAGTTCAATTTTCTTCATAGGGGCAACCTACTCAACCAGTCCAACAAACGACTCAGTCTGCTCAACAACAATTTTACTCTGCTTCACAACAGGGCCCTACTTTTCAGCAGCCTATTCAATCTGCTTAGCAGCCAGTTTACCCTATTTACTCAGCTCAACAGGGACCCACTTATCAACAAATAGATCAACCCCAAGGCGCTTATTATCCTCATGGTCAATATCGACCAGTATATAGTGCACCTCAAGGTTTTTCTTATCACCCTCAAAATACATTGCAGTATAATCAACCGCAAGGTCATACTTACATTCCACCGCAAAATATTTTTCCATCTCAGTAAGGACCTCGATGGTATACTCAGAATCAGTATCCTCAGTATCAACAAAATTATTCACCTTATCCCCCATACTGTCTGAATCCTTCGGGACAGAACGCATGGGGGAAATTTTTTTCTCAAACGGGGTGGAATGCAAGTCCGGGTTCTTATCAAGGATCTATTATGCCTTTTAATCCTCAATTACCATTTCTCGCCACATTGGAATTACCAGATGTGTCAAAGTTTATGAATGATCCTATTCTTCACAACCCGTATTGGCCTCCGGTTCCAACTAAGATTCCCGATGATTGTCCCAAATTTGAGGGTAAGTCCAGAGAAGACCCCCAAGCACATGTTATGACTTACCACTTGTGGTGTTCCTCTAACTCTTGGGTTGATGATTCCATTCAACTTCATATTTTCCAACAGACTCTTACTGGTGTTGCTGTTAAGTGGTATATTGAGCTTTCTCATGGTATCTTTCAAGATTTCAACTCTCTCGCTATGGCATTCCTTACTCATTTTCAGTTACCGGTTCGTTATGAAGTTGGGACACATCTCCTGACATCCTTGAAACAGGACCGAGATACTCATATCTTAGACCATATTCATGAATTGAGACGTCGTCGTCACTTGATCAAGCTTGAAATTCCTGATCAGCTTCTTACTCATTGGTTCACTACCTCCTTTGTCAATCAGATTGTGAAAGACATCGCCATGGGGGCATGTGTAACCGAGGAATAGGCCATTACTCGTGCCCAATACCTTGATCTCGTGTACTCTCAATCAGGCATATTGTATGATATTTTGACTGATGCCCCTCAACCTAAAACTTCTAAAGCACTGGCGACCCCATCCGTCGATGGTATTATTGGTTTTGTGTCTCAGATTTCACGTAAGTCTTCTTCTTCTAACTCTAGGAAGAAAAAAATCTAATTCTTCCAATGATATTGCTCCTCAGTCTAGTCTGAATCCTGGTAAAACCTCAGAGGTCAATGCCATTTAGGCCAATCCTATGGATAAGACTTGTAAAGGTAAAAAGAAGGGTAAAGGCAAGGCCACGGCCGATGCCCCAAAACCAGATTCGTCCAAATCACGTGCTGATGATGGTTCACAGCATAAGCAGAAGTATCCCTGTCTAATTTGTGATGAAGAGCATTACACCAAGGTGTTAGAAAATTATATATTACATAGCAATACAACACATAAAATATGCAAAAAACACAAGCACACAAAACACATAAAACCAGAGAGACACAGATATACGTGGTTCACCCAGTTTGGGCTACGTCCACCCTGAACAGCCAGTCCTTCCTTTCTATTATCCAACAAAATGAAGAGACATAACCTACCATAGATCCGTTGTAATATCCTTTGTTCTCTCTCACAATCTCCCTATTTGTTTCTCTCTCTGAGAATACATACACGATTCACAGCCGCAATAAAATACCCTCATTAAAAGCGAGGGGTTGCCTTCTTGGGCAAAAAAACCCTAAACTAAACATAACTTCTACCATCAGATCATTCGCCTAATGAACAACCCAGATTGACTAGAAATTACTATACTTTTACAAGGAAATTTTACATTTGTTCTTAGCTTCGAGGGTGCTGCCCCCAAAACCCCAGGTAGCGTAAAAATTACGAGTGGCATTTCCGCCCCATTAAGGTACAGGGGTCCAATGCTGTGATACAAAATAAACAAGATAATCAGGCTCCACACCCAACAATCTCCCACTTGGAGACTGTTTGTAGCAAATCCACCGCTGCTTCATTTGCTGGAAAATGACTCCTCTTTCGACCTTGTTGTTTCTCATCTTCATCGTCATCCTTGAAGACCAATTGAAACTGAGCATACTCTTAGTTTCTTCCTGGTTACAACTTTTGTTAGCATATCTGCAGTATTCTAACTAGTGTGTATATTTTCCAGCTTCAATTGTCCATCCTCCAATACCGATCGTATGAAATGGTACTTGAGCTGTATGTGTTTAGTCCTGGAATGAAATGTTGAGTTCTTTGCAAGATGAATGACACTTTGGCTATCACTGTATAACGTGCCCATATCATGCTTCTTACCCAATTAATCCATAAACCTTTGTAACCAAATCATTTCTTTACTAGCCTCTGTAGTAGAAACATACTCTGCTTTTGTTGTTGAAAGTGCAACAACACTTTGGATTTTTGAAACCCAAGTGACAGCTGTACCACCTACAGTAAATACATATCCCGTAGTGCTCCTCCTTTATCTCTATCACCTACCATATCTGCATGAAAATATCCCTGTAGAGCAATGTTTGAACCACCAAAGCATAATTCTTGATTTGTGGTACCTCTCAAATATCTGAGGATCCATTTTACTGCCATCCAATGTTCTTTTCCTGGATTGTTCATGTACCTGCTCACAACTCCCACTACATGTGCAATATCAGGCCTTGTGCAGACCATTGCATACATTAAGCTTCCAACTGTTGATGCATATGGAACTTTAGACATATAGTCCATTTCTTCTTGGGTCTTGGGGCACATCTCCTTACTAAGTTTGAAATGGTTAGCAAAAGGTGTACTAACTGGTTTTGAATTCTCCATATTAAATCTTTTCAACATCTTTTCGATGTACTCATTCTGAGACAGTGTTAATTTGCGATTTTTCCTGTCTCTAGTTATCCTCATACCAAGGATTTGTTTTGCAGCTCCCAAATCCTTCATTGCAAATGAATTTGCCAATTTTCTTTTGAGCACATTTATTTCCTGCGTGTTAGATCCTGCAACAAGCATGTCATCTACATACAATAACAATATAATATAGCTACCATCATTTTGCCTTTTTAGATAAACACAATGATCAGAGTGAAATCTAGTATAACCTTGTTCGGACATTAAACTTGTAAAATTTTAGATACCCTTTGCCTTGGAGCTGTTTTAAGCCACTTACAAGCTCTTCTTTAACCCGCACACTAATTTTTCTTTCCCTTTGACCTCATATCCTTGGTTGCTCCATATGAATATTTTCCTCCAAATATCCATGGAGAAATGTTGTCTTTACATCTAACTGTTCAAGATGTAAATCTTTCGCTGCTACAAGACTTAAAATAGTTTTGATTGAATTCATCTTAATAACAGAATAAAATATTTCATCAAAATCAATACCTTTCTTTTGTGCAAACCCCTGCACCACAAGTCTAGCTTTGTACCTCTATTTTCCTCCATCTTCTTCCTTCAGCCTGTAAACCCATTTATTTTGCAATGTAGTTTTACCCACAAACAACCTGACTAAGTCCCAAGTCTGGTTATGCATTAAGGATTCCATATCTTCTTCCATGGCTAGCTCCCACTTTTTCCTGCTTTCAACCTGCATTGCTTCTTCATAACATTCGGGTTCACCAGAATCAGTCAATAATAAATAATATAATGAAGGAGATTATCGTTCAGGGGGTCTACTTATCCTAGTAGATCTTCTGACACCACTTTCAGGTGTTTTAGGTGCCTGTTGCTGTTGTTGTGGCTGTTGATTATTATTATTTTCAGGCACCTTTACTTTTTCTGTGATCTCATCAAGAAGTGTGTATTCTTTGTTTTCTTTTTCCTGTTTATTTTCCTGCAACTGATTCTTATACAAGACCTTTTCATTGAATATCACATCTTTGCTCCTAATGATTTTGTGATTGTCATAAACATATAAGCGATAACCAAAACCATTAACACCATATCCAATAAGGTACATTTGTTTGATTTTGCCTCAAGCTTTGTTCTATTTTCTTTATTAATATGGACAAAGGCCTCACAACTGAAAGGCTTTAAAAAAGAGTAGTTTACCTTTTTACCTGTTCATGCTTCCTCTGTAATACCACCATCCAAGGAACTTGAAGGGTTATTAAAAATACTCGTAACAGGTTATTCCTCTATTTCTAAAAACTAATTTCACCTGTATGGACTCTCTTTTTGAAGGCCCCTTGTTTATTAGATAAACAACAATATCTACAGCATCTGCCCAAAATTGTAAAGGCAATCCCGCATGCAATATCATGCACCTTGCACGCTCCATGATTGTTCTATTCATCCTTTTTGACACACCATTTTCTTGTGGTGTTCCTGGAACTACCTTCTCTCTACGAATTCCATGCTCTGAACAGTACCTATCAAACTCTTTGCTGCTATATTCACCTCCATTGTATGTTCTGAGACACTTCAACTTCTTTCCTGTCTCAATCTCAACCAAAGCTTTCCATTTCTTGAAAGTATCAAATACATCAGATTTATTCTGAATACAATAAATCCAGGTTTTTCTAGTTGCATCATCAATAAAAGTAACATAATAGCAAGAGCCATTGAAATATGATACCTAAGCAGGTCCCCATACATCTATATTCACAAGCTCTAATTTTTTTCTCTTCTTTTATTTCCCAACTCTGAGAAATCTGACTCTCTTCTATTTTCCATAAATGCAATTCTCACAGAAATCCAAATCAACATTCTTCAAACTTAGAAAAAAATTTCTTGAATGAAGAATCTTCATCCCCTTCTCACTCATGTGTCTGAGCCTATGATGCCATAATGTTGCATCCGCTCCTTTGGAAGTTAAAGCATTAACAGAGTTAGAAATACCATTTCATAAATACAATGTACCAACCTTTTCGCCTTTTGCTATTACTAAGGCTCCTTTGGTGACCTTCCAAGTTTTATCTATGAAAGTTGTCACACAACCTTCACCACCTAACTGCCCTGTTGAAATCAGATTTTTCTTCAGATCTGGAACATGCCTTACCTCATTTAATAGCCATTGGTTTCCATTCTTCTGTTTTACAAGAACATTAATTAGTCCAACAATTCTACAGGGTTTATCATCACCCAAACAGACTTGTCCAAAATCTCCTTGAACATAGTCATGAAAATATTTCTTATCAAGTGTGGCATGGAATGAGGCCCCTGAATCTACAACCCAATAATCAGTAACATTTTCGAAAGAAATAATCAAAGCATCCTGTAACACATCACTTGTCACATTTGATTCATGATTAATTTCTTGCTGTGCGTCTCCTTCTTTTCACTTCCGAGATATATAGTATTTCTTTAAGTGTCCTTTCTTTCCTCATTTCCAGCACACTATCCCTGATCTAGACTTGGATCTACCTTTCCTTGATTTACTACGATATCCCGAGTTCTTTCCTCTTTCCATTCTTCTTCCCCTAGACTCTACACTCAAACCATTACCCGATGTCTCATCGGAGCTTTTCCATCACATTTCCTTGCTAAGGATAGCACCGACAACATCATCAAACTTTAAAGTACTAGATCTAGAGACAGAGTTACTAATGGCCATGACTAAACCATTCCAACTTTCTGGCAATGAGCACAGAAATAAAAGAGCCCTAAATTCATCATCAAATTTTACCCCTACAGAACTTAACTGACTGGTAACTGTATTAAAATCATTTAAATGGTCTGCAACAGATCCACCTTCTGACATCTTCATATAAAATAAACGTTTCATAAGAAATACCTTATTTGAGGCCGAGGGTTTCTCATATAGCTTTGCCAATTCCTTAATCAAACCCTCTATTTTTGTTTCCTTCAAAATATTGAAGGCTACCGACGCCGCGAGGCACAACCGTATTGTTCCGAGCACCTTTCTATCAAGAATATCCCATTCTACGTTTGTCATAGTCGTCAGCTTCTTTGTTTTTCCGCTCAATGGTAGGTACAGATCTTTCTGATACAGATAATCTTCCATCTGCATCTTCCACAGCGGGAAGTTTTGGCTGTTAAATTTCTCGACCCTAAATTTACCATCTTCCACCATTGCTCCCACTCAAACCAGGAACCCTTCTTTCCTGCGAGTTTATCAACCAAATAGACCTTCGGCTTTGATACCAGTTGTTAGAAAATTATATATTACAGAGCAATGCAACACATAAAATATGCGGAAAACACAAGCACACAAAACAAATAAAATCAAAGAGACACAGATATACGTGGTTCACCCAGTTTGGGCTACATCCACCCCAAAAAACCAGTCCTTCCTTTCTATTATCCAGTAAAATGAAGAGACACAACCTACAACAGATCCGTTGTAATATCCTCTGTTCTCTCTCACAGTCTCCCTATCTATTTCTTGCTCTGAGAATACACACACGATTCATATCCGCAATACAATACCCTCATTAAAGGCGAGGGGTTGTCTTCTAGGGCAAAAAACCCTAAACTGAACATAACTTCTACCATTAGATCATCTGCCTAATGAACCACTGAGATTGACTAGAAATTACTATACTTTTACAAGGAAATTTTACATCTGTTCTTAGCTTCGGGGGCGTTGCCCTCAAAACCCCCTGCCAGGGGGGGCTCCAAAAAGCGTAGCTGCCCCCCCTGGACCCCCCAGGCAGCGTAAAAATTACGGGCGGCGTTTCCACCCCATTAAGGTACAGGGGTCCAATGCCATGATACAAAATAAACAAGATAATCAGGCTCCACACCCAACACAAGGACTGTCCTCGATGGGCCGAAGTGAGTAAATTTCTCAAAGGCACTAAGGGTACTCCTTCTGTTCTTAAAGAACCTTTTCCATCTAAGAAAACCCAGATGGTCGAGTAGTCACAATCATCTGTTCCATCTGGCTCTCAAGTGTTCATGATGAACTGTTCTACATCTATTTCCATTGCTACTTAGTCGAACGATTATACAGGGTCGCGCCAGAAAATGGGGAAGGAGGTCATTGATGGTCCTCCTCCTCCACCTGTTTCTGGCCCTCTTGAGATTGAAAGGCCGAGTGCTGAACCCGTTGTGCGACCACCTTCCAAATGTGTTCTCTGGAAATATTCTTATAATCCCAATGCCCGTGATGCTCAACATTACAGTATTTTTGAAGATTTAGCACAGGCGCCTTCCGTGATGTCCGCGTTATAAGTACTCCAGAATTGTCCATCTCGGTGGAAATATTTATTATCTGCGATCGGTGGGGTTGATCTTGCTGATACTAGCCTTATCGCTTTCAATCTAGAGAATTTTGTCCCACGACTTCTGCACTAGATTGCGCTGATTATACAAGTCGTTATTAATGGTCTCGACATCCACTGAGCTGTTGTGGACGAAGGTGCATCAACCTATATCACGTCAGCTTCGTGTTGGAGAGCCATTGGCTCTCCAGCCTTGAATTCCTCACCGAGTGCCCTTGAAGCATTTGATGGAAGGGAATCAAAACCTTTGGGTGTTCTCGCAAGTTTTTCGATTACATTGAAAGGGAAGACAGTCAATGTTGAAGTAGAAGTAGTTGACGCTAAACTCATTTACAATCTTCTACTCAGTCGCAGTTGGACTCACACTATGATTTGAGTTTCGCCCACCCTCTTTCGTGTTTTGAAATTTCCACACGAGGGCAAGATTGTTACTGTCGATCAATTGTCATTCTTCACCTCTTCTTCCAAGAACAATGTTCCATATATGGATAAGATTCCTATTCCCTTTGAGAGCGTTGGGCCGGGTCTCTTCAAGGATCCAGCCGTCATGGGTATTTTTCCCCTTTCACCACCAACATCTGTTCAAGTCCATATGATCTCTCGGTCTCATGACCCGTGGATTATTCCTTCACCTAAATAAGTTGATTCATATGGAGATTCAATGCCTTTGAGTCCGACTGAAATCAATTATTGTGAACTCATTGCTGCATCAGATACTCCACCTTCTGATGGTGCTCCTTTAAGCTTGTCTCTTGATGTGTATTCTCAATCCCCTTGGATCGACGATTCAGACTCACTTTATCCTTTGAAAGAAATGTTTCCTTCCAACGAAGCTATCGTGGAAACCATGTCTCTCGAAGACCTACTGTGGGACGATGGTGATCATTGTTCTTCGTTTATGCCTAGCCTCGGGGCCATGTCTACATGTCTTGAGCGTTTTGTATCTCAAGTCCCTTCTCCTTCACTTCAAATGCCAATTCTGACACATGAAGTCTTTACAGAAGGTAACTTGAGCAATATCACATAGACGATGCCTATTGACATTTCCGTCAAACCAGGAATTGTCAGTGCTGGTTATTTATGGCCTTCCATTTTCAAAGATTATATTGTCGCAGTTCGTAAATGCTATGATTGTCAGATTTATCAATGCAACATGTGTGCGCCACCTATTCTTCTTCACCCTGTCATTACCATTGGTCCCTTTTCCAAATGGGGCATTGATTTTATGACGTGTAACCCTCACTCAACCGAGTGGCATGCTTATATCATCATAGCCGTGGAATATTTCACCAAATGGGCTGAAGCAATGCCTACACTTGCTGTTGATGGTAAGACAACCACTCAGTTCATTTTCAATCATATTATTACTAGGTTTGGTGTCCCTCAAGCCATCGTTACCGATCATGGTTCCCATTTTCAACATTATATGGTGGCAGAGTTGACTTCTAAGTTTGGTTTGCGTCACGATAGCTCAACGATGTACTACCATCAAGCCTGTTATGGCCTAAATCTACCTGAGGCTGAAAGAAGGTAGAGTTCAGGGTAACATCAAACCATGCTCAGTCTAGTAGCTAGCCCTACCAGATCAGGAGAGGGCTCTCTTCGGGTCAATCTCAATAAAGATAATCAATAGGGCTTGAGATGAATTGAAATAAAAGCTGATTTTAGGCTAGGTATATAAGTAAAGGAGTTTGATTTTGATTTTTGGGGGTTTTTTTGGAATCAAAGGGAAATGCAGTTTTGGGTCCGGGGATGAGGCCTAGTTTTTGCAGAGTTCTGAATGGGGCAGGGAAGGCAATTGTTTTGATGCTTTGGATTGAATGAATGACTAGCTCAGACCGGTGAGGAGTTGAAGAGGGCAAGAGGCTTTCAAGAATCCTCTTCAAACAACTGAAAACATGGAAAATTAAACAAAACTCAAGGCAGAGCAAAGCAATCTAATGAATTCCACCTTTATAACTTGTTTGTTTAATTTGAGAAGAAAGGAGAAGGGAAATGATACACATAAAACATCAGTGAACTTATAACCACAGAGAGAAACACACCATCAAAACATAGAGCCACATGGATCCCAAAGAGTGCTGCAAACCCTGGTCTATTCCTTTGCCAAAATTGCAAAGATGAAATGTACAATGAAGTGCCAAGCAATCCCAAGTGTCCAACCTCTGAAAATGACTGAGAAAATACAAGATATAGACAAGCCTAAATCATTCCCCTGCCTCTAGGGGTCGAGCTCACCATTCTAGGAGCTGTTTCAACAAGATCTAAACTAAGAACTAGAAAATAGGCAATGAAACAGCTTGCCTCTATAAGATAGGAAACTGATTCATTCAGTTACATTTCACTTTTTGGTGAATGAATCCACTTGGATGAGTAAAAATGTGCCAAAATTACATCAAAGTTATGAAATTACATCAAGAGTTTCATATTTTGAGATAAAAAAGTCAAACTGGACAAAAATAGGCGAAAATCTGAGTTGCTGAGTGAAAACTAGGCCAAAATTCCCAATGCGCTGCGCTTGAAATCTCTATGCGTAGCGCCACTTTGAGGCTGATTTTGAGGGCCTTCCCGAGGTCCAAATTGAGCACAGGATAGGTCGTTGGAAAAATATGCTTGTCTAATTTCCATCCCAAGTGGAATCTCTAAATTTTATTTCTATTTTCCACTCCAAAAATCTAATCTCCCAACACTGCTTCCTGTTTGTCCAAAAGGTGGCAGAAAGGTCAATTTTAGGGTGTTTTTGACCCTTTAGGCAACCCAAAACTTGTCAAAATCCTTAGGTAATGGGTAGGCATGCATAAATTTTCATGAAAAATCCAGAAATGAAAATTTTTCCTCAAGAGGAGCTGCCAATTATAAGTGCGTGCCAAGTGGCGCTACGCGTCGGGCAGTGAAATCTGTGTTAAGGCCAAAAAAATCAAAATTCACAAAACTTTTCCCAAATTTCTTGAAATTTGGGCTGAATGTCCACCATCAAGCACTATGCTGAGCCAAAGAAGCTTCGGCCAAAATTTGGAGTCTATCATGCCTTTTGCGATGCTTTAGTGCCTTCTTGGTGCATGCAATTCAGTTGTAGAGTCGCTGTCTCGGTCATAAGATGTATCAGTCTCCATGATTTCCAAAGTCTATGTTGTCTTGGATGAATATGATAATTTTGGTGTCTTTATTTTTGGTGCCAAATATGTGTCAAATGGGAGGGAATGTGGAGGAATAGGGTAATGAAAATGATGGGCTATAATCAAGTGAAATTTGCCTTTGAAAACTCTGATTTGATAAGTTTAGGGACAAGGGACAGCCACTTGAATTTTTGGGATAAACTTGGGGTTTGGAAAATTTTACAAGTGGGATGGAGAATGGAAGTGTTTGACACAAAAATGAGAATGAGAATGGGAGAGAAATGAGTGACTTTAGGAATGTAAGGGGATAGGGGATGGAAATGGGTAGGAATGAGTAACTAGGGATATAAGGTGAATAGTGAAATGGGCTGTTGTGAGGATATAAACAATGAGGAGGGGAAAAAAAAAGGTGGAGAAATGGGAATATTTGGCACAAAAGAAATTTCAAAACCCTGAAGGAGACAATCCTCAAACAAGCCAAAAGGGTTTGATTTTTTGTATTCAACTCTTCACACACAACACCAAACACATGTCATGAGAAATGGAGTGATTGCATGGAATTACTTGGACCAAGAGAGGCCGGGAAAATTTTATGAGTTGGAAGAAATAGCAAAAAAATTTCTTTCTTCCATGTGCGTCGCGCAACAACCCAATGCGTAGCGCCACAACCCAATGCGTAGCGCCTTTTTGCAGGAGGCTTTTGGAGGCCTTCCTGGTGTCCCAATTGGGCGCGGGATAGCTCGTTGGAAATATTATTGAGTCTAATTTCCAACCCATCTGGAATTTTTCAATTTTGAGTTCATTTACCCTGTCAAAAATCAAATCTCCCAAGACTGGTCAAAATGTGCAAAATGAGGCTGCCTCAAGGCAGAGTGCTGTTGCAGTCAACTTTTGAAGGTCTTCCTCAACTCCAAATTGAGCTCATGATAGCTCATTGGAAAGCTATTTGTGTCTAGTTATCATTTGACTGATCAATAAAGTCATTTGGCCAACCAAGCTAGGAGAAATCGTGATTTTCCCAAGGTCACTTCAGAAAGTGCATCAATTCTCCTTAGGCAACTGTATTTTTGACATTTCTCTAAAACCATGACACCTGTGTAAAAAGTGAAGGATTTTTTTCTTCCTTGTCATATTTTGGACAAAAATCTCTCTCATTTTTCCAAAATTCATCTTTTCGTGCTCAGAAACATCATTGGAGTAAAACCTATCCCGATGTGTGGAACAAGGGATTTTTCGAAATGAAGCGAAATGAAGGAGATAAGGGGCTTATAAATTCTTGAAATTTTTTTGGGAAGTATGGAGGGATGTTAGGAAGCAGGGGAAAGTTGAATTTTAGAGATTGAGTGAGGGGAAGGGGTCCAAAAGGGCAAAACACATGCCTAGCCTAGAAAATTGCCAAGTTGTAGCGAGAAACTAGGGTTTGTGCAAAAAAGAGGAATTTGGGGGATCTCAGTGATGGGAAGTGTTTAATATGGTACATTAAGGATAGGGGAAGGAGTATGAACATCTGGATACAAGTTTTGCTGATGATTTGACCATCAAAGAGAAATTACCTCCAAAACCCTAGGAGAGGGAAATGAACCTTACCTAGGCACAACTGAAGCATGAACAAGGTGTAAAATGACCCAGTGGAACTTGACATGATGATGAAAACCCTCTGAATGATGGTACACTCAGTTGAATGGTGACATGGACCGACATTTGAACAACTTTGAAAGGAGTGAAAGAAAACCCTAGACCTAATACCTAGTGACCAAATTTTACTTGAAGACTCACTGAAATGACAAAATTTTACCTTGACACCTTAAAATCACTTTGCAAGGGCATGTTTGATCACTGGAGGAAGGTTGAAAAGGCTGACACTAACATTGGCTCCAATGGGGATGGTAGCTCCTTGGAGGTGCCAAGAACTACAGATCTTTGGAAAGCAAACAGTGCCTTCATCCATTGGGCAATGGAATAAAAAACTCAAGCTGAAATGCATGACTGAAAACTAATGACTTGATGACACAAATTGAATCTCACTCAACTAAAAACTGAATCGATACTTAAACACAACCGAAAAACTGGAAAATATGCTCAATATGAAGCTTATTTAATACAACCTACTCTAACAGTTTCATTCTACACCTGATCAAGTGAAATGAAACAACCAATGCAACCAAGTAAGTATTCTAGCTGCTCTTTGAATTCTCCACAAGTGCTTGCTTATGAACAACAAGAGAGAACTACTGAGAGGAAACTCCCATGAAAACTTTTGAACAGATCCATTGAATACTATGGATTCTCTATCTGCCTCCAAAAACACTGCATAAGGATCTTGAAATTCATGCACACTAGGACTTAGCTCATCCAATGGATTACTTCTCTTTTCCTCATACCATGAATGGAAACTTTGATTTGAGCTTTGTGACAAGACTCCTGCTAAAAATGACAAAGAGACGGGCTGCCGGATCAAGTTTGTATCAGTACACGTTTCAAGCTCACATGTAGTCATTGGAGAAAAACTTTGATTGCAGACATCATCCAACACATCAGCTATTAGATCGTGAAAAACTTGAAAATACTGCTGCAACCCATTTTCTATTGTTTTTGATGAGATTACATGATTTGCTACAGGCTGCTCATTTGAAGATTTACTATGCAATTTACCCTTCAAAAACTGAAATGATTCAAAACAAAATGGTACAGAATCATATTGTATCATTTGATCATATGTGCCAGCTTCCATGTCTTCATCTGCAACTTGAAAATCAATGGCATTCGGGGGCTGCAAATCTGAATATGAGAAATCTTGAACAAAGTTTTTATTGCCCTCAAGATGGTCCAAATCAAGACTTGTTGACAGTTGATTTCTGATTGTATTAAAGTTGTCTCTGATGAACTGAAACGAGTCAAAACAAAAAGGCAAAGATCCTTCACTTACTTCAAAATTTGCTGCACTTTCCTCATCACTGTCATAGCTAATATGCATCGGTTGATCATTGTACTCGAGTTGTTGAAAGTGCACTTCCTCCTTCCACAAACTAGCTGTTGTTTTGTCTACAAGATTAGCTTCTGTTTGGAGAACATAATCATCATTATACTGATCAAACTGAGGAAAATCATCAGTATAAAACACATCATGAAGCATACATGTCAAATCAACAGATCTCTCTTCTCCAAGATGATCTACAAAATAATCATTATCAGATCTATGACAATTGGGATCAGAAACAAAATGTTTTGGATCAGCAACTTGTTCTTCTTGAATCAGCGAGCCATGGGCTTGAACATTATACTCATTCCTTGTGGTGATCTTTTGCATCATCTCTTCTACTGCACTTACCAAAATGTCAAGCTTTACCTCTAGAGATGTCAATTTCTCCGGATCTATGTTTTTCATCTCTTCTTCCTTCAAGTTTTCCCTTCAGATCCGCAAATGAGCCTCTACATCTACTGCACTATTCTACATCTCTTCAAGTGTTGCAAGATTCCTTTCTCTCAGCTGAAACTCCATTTCAAGATCAAAGGCACCCGGGTAGTGCAAGAGAGCAGATCCTGGAGGAGGCCTTATATAAACTGGCATTGAATAATAAACTTGGTTAAATTTGGTAGAAAACTGTTGTAATGTCTCCCCTGGCAGTCTTTTCAACTGGTTATACTCTTCTATAATCAAGAAAGGGTTTTGTCTGATCACCCACCTGTCGAGGAAAACTTTGACAAACTGCTGGAAATCTGAGATGCTCGCATCAGGCAGGGCCTTGAACCAACTCTTGACTTTGCTTTGCAAAGAAAGAGAAAAAAGCCTAATACTGACATCCTCTTCATCAACTTCAAAAAGGTCAAGAAAAGACTCAAAATTTAGAACATGTCTCTCAACAGTGATATTGTCACATTCACCATCAAACCTCGGCAAGTAAAGATAATAATTTGCAGGGAAAGCATGCAGTATAGGAGGTAAAATCAAAGGCTTGTATCGATCTGGAATTTTACAAGGTATAGGGGTATGTACAGAAGGTATAGAATCAGTCTTGGTCTCTTGAGGCTCATCATTTTGAAGATGGTCATCACAAGATTTAGAAAAAGGGTCTTGATCAAGCTCAAAAGCATGCAAATCTTTGGTATTCACAATCTTCAAAGGGAAGGAATCAAATGCAGGCCGAGGATATTTTCTCAAATACAATATACTTTGCAAAGCCTTCTTGACATTCTCGAGAAAAGAGAAGAAATAATTTATGACAAAGAACAAAATGTCTTGGATGAAATTCAAACTTGAATACCCGATCTTTCCATATTGTCTTTTCATGTTTCTACTGGTCAGGTTCATCCTCCAGTGGAGTCCTTGGATCTGATCTCGAAACTAATTTGGAATTGCTAGGTGAATGATTTCAGACTTGCGGTGTTTGATCGTTGTCCACCATCAACAATCAGATCTGAACTTGATTAGATCTTACTGAGGAAACCAGATGTTCAGTTCATAAACTAGATCGGAGATTGACTGAAGCAGCATTCATCTACTTTCACTAATGCAAAGCAAGAGCGTTTCGAAGGCTACCTGGATAACTTCAGGCTTCGTCTATAGTTTATAAAGAAAACAAAAAAAATTTCTTCCCCAGTGGAGTCGCCACTATGTTATGGCCTAAATCTACCTCATGCTGAAAGAAGGCAGAGTTCAGGGTAACATCAAACCACGCTCAGTCTGGTAGCTAGCCCTACCAGTTCAGGAGAGGGCTCTCTTCGGGTCAATCTCAACAAAGATAATCAATAGGGCTTGAGATGATTTGAAATAAAATCTGATTTTAGGCTAGGTATATAAGTAAAGGAGTTTGATTTTGATTTTTGGGGGTTTTGTTGGAATCAAAGGGAAAGGCAGTTTTGGGTCCGGGGTTGAGGCCTAGTTTTTGCAGAGTTCTGAATGGGGCAGGGAAGGCAATTGTTTTGATGCTTTGGATTGAATGAATGAATAGCTCAGACTGGTGAGGAGCTGAAGAGGGCAAGAGGCTTTCAAGAATCCTCTTCAAACAGATGAAAACATGGAAAAATAAACAAAACTCAAGGCAGAGAAAAGCAATCTAATGATTATAACTTGTTTGTTTAATTTGAGAAGAAAGGAGAAGGGAAATGATACACATAAAACATCAGTGAACTTATAACCACAAAGAGAAACACACCATAAAAACATAGAGCCACATGGATCCCAAAGAGTGCTGCAAACCCTAGCCTATTCCTTTCCCAAAATTGCAGAGATGAAATGTACAATGAAGTGCCAAGCAATCCCAAGTGTCCAACCTCTGAAAATGAATGAGAAAATACAAGATATAGACAATCCTAAATCATTCTCCTGCCTCTAGGTTTTGAGCTCACCATTATAGGAGTTTTTTCAACAAGATCTAAACTAAGAACTAGAAAATAGGCAATGAAACAGCTTGCCTCTATAAGATAGGAAACTGATTCATTCAGTTACATTTCACTTTTTGGTGAATGAATCCACTTGGATGAGTAAAAATGTGCCAAAATTACATCAAATTTATGAAATTACATCAAGAGTTTCATATTTGGAGATAAAAAATTCAAACTAGCCAAAACTAGGCAAAAATCTGAGTTGCTGAGTGAAAACTAGGCCAAAATTCCCAATGCGTCGCGCCTGAAATCTTTATGTGTAGCGCCACTTTGAGGCTAATTTTGAGGGCCTTCCCGAAGTCAAAACTGAGTGTAGGATAGCTCTTTGGAAATCTCTACCTGTCTACTTTCCAACCCAAGTTCAAGTTCTGAATTTGGTTTCCATTTTCCCCTCCAAAAATTAAATCTCCCAACACTGCTTCCTGTGCATCCAAAAGGTGGCAGAAAGGTCATTTTTAGGGTGTTTTTGACCCTTTAGGCAACCCAAAACTTGTCAAAATCCTTAGGTAATGGGTAGGCATGAATAAATTTTCATGAAAAATCCAGAAATGCAAAGTTTTCCTCAAGAGGAGCTGCCAATTATAATCGCATGCCAAGTGGCGGTACGCAACAGGCAGTAAAATCTATGTTAAGGCCAAAAAAATCAAAATTGACAAAAAGTTTCCCAAATTTCTTGAAATTTGGGTTGAATGTCCACCATCAAGCACTATGTTGAGCCAAAGAATCTTCGGCCAAAATTTGGAGTCCATCATGCCTTTTGCGACACTTTAGTGCCTTCTTGGTGCTTGCAACTCAGTTGTAGAGTCGCTGTCTCGGTCATAAGATGTATCGGTCTCCATGATTTCCAAAGTCTATGTTGTCTTGGATGAATATGAGAAATTTGGTGTCTTTAGTTTTGGTGCCAAATATGTGTCAAATTGGAGGGAATATGGAGGAATAGGGTAATGAAAATGATGGGCTATAATCAAGTGAAATTTGCCTTTGAAAACTTTGATTTGATAAGTTTAGGGACAAGGGACAGCCACTTGAATTTTTGGGATAAACTTGGGGTTTGGAAAAGTTTACAAGTGGGATGGGGAATGTAAGTGTTTGACACAAAAATGAGAATAAGAATGGAAGAGAAATGAGTGACTTTAGGAATGTAAGGGGATAGGGGATGGAAATGGGTAGGAATGAGTAACTAGGGATATAAGGTGAACAGTGAAATGGGCTGTTGTGAGGATATAAAAAATGAGGAGGGGAAAAAACAAGGAGGAGAAATGGGAATATTTGGCACAAAAGCAATTTCAAAACCCTAAAGGAGAAAATCCTCAAACAAGCCAAAAGGGTTTGATTTTTTGTATTCAACTCTTCACACACAACACCAAACACATGTCATGAGAAATGGAGTGATTGCATGGACTTAATTGGACCAAGAGAGGCCAGAATAATTTGATGAGTTGGAATAAATAGCAAAAATTTTGCTTTCTGCCATGTGCGTCGCGCAACAACCGAGTGCGTAGCGCCACAACCCAATGCATAGCGCCTTTTTGCAGGAGGCTTTTGGAGGCCTTCCTTATATCCAAATCGGGCACATGATAGCTCGTTGGAAATATTATTGAGTATAATTTCTAACCCAACTCGAATTTTTCAATTTTGAGTTCATTTACCCTATCAAAAATCAAATCTCCCAAGACTAGTCAAAATGTGCAAAATGAGGCTGCCTCAAGGTAGAGTGCTGTTGCAGTCAACTTTGGAAGGTCTTCCTCAACTCCAAATTGATCTCATGATAGCTCATTGGAAATATATTTGTGTCTAGTTATCATTTGACTCCTCAAGAAAGTAGTTTAGCCAACCAAGCTAGGAGAAATCTTGATTTTCCCAAGGTCACTTCAGAAGTGCATCGATTCTCCTAAGGCAACTGTATTTTTGACATTTCTCTAAAAACATGACACCTGTGTAAGAGTGAAGGAGGTTTTTCTTCCTTGGAATATTTTGGACAAAAAAATCTCTCAGTTTTCCAAAATTCATCTTTTCTTGCTCATAAACATCATTGGAGTAAAACCTATCCCAATGTGTGGAACAAGGGATTTGTCGAAATTAAGCGAAATGAAGGGGATAAGGGGCTTCTAAATTCTTGAGAAAATTTTGGGAAGTAGGGAGGGATGTTAGGAAGTAGGGGAAAGTGGAATTTCAGAGATTGAGTGAGGGGAAGGGGTCCAAAAGGGCAAAGCACAGGCATAGCCTAGAAAATTGCCAAGTTGTAGCGAGAAACTAGGGTTTGTGCAAAAATGAGAAATTTGGGGGATCTCAGTGATGGGAACTGTTTAATAAGGTACATTAAGGATAGGGGAAGGTGTATGAACATCAAGATACAATTTTTGCTGATGATTTGACCATCCAAGAGAAATTACCTCCAAAACCCTAGGAGAGGGAAATGAACCTTACCTAGGCACAACTGAAGCATGAACAAGGTGTAAAATGACCCAGTGGAACTTGACATGATGATGAAAACCCTCTGAATGATGGTACACTTAGCTGAATGGTGACATGGACTGAAATTTGAACAACTTTGAAAGGAGTGAAAGCAAACCCTAGACCTAATACCTAGTGACCAAATTTTACTTGAAGACTCACTAAAATGACAAAATTTGACCTTGAAACCTTAAAATCACTTTGTAAGAGCATGTTTGATCACTGGAGGAAGGTTGCAAAGGCTGAAACTAACAAAGCCAATGGCTAGGTTGAAGCCGTGAACAAAGTTCTTGTCACAATGCTTCAGCATACGTTTGGGATCCACAAATCAAACTGGCATCTCATGTTATTTTTGGCTCTTTGGGTGTATCGAACATCAGTGAAGAGTGTGACAGGATTCACCCCTTTTTAGTTGGTTTAAGGTTTGGAAGATACTCTCCTGATTGAATGTGAAATACCTTCACTCAAGCTAGCTATGGAATTACTGCCTAACACCTCACCGGAAGAAGAGCGTCTCCTTTACTTAGATAGGTTAGATGAAACTCATCACTTAGTTGCTTTGGTCATCAAGGCACAAAAGAAGCGAGTCAAAGCTCATTTTGATCAATCAGTTTCCCCTCGTTCTTTCGTTGTGTTATCACCCTAGTAATTTCTTAAGTTGTGGGATTTAAGTTTTTAGTCAAAGAATACTAGGGGTAACCACAAACCTACTTTAGAAATCTACGATCTAGCCTTCCTGGATTTCAGAGAGGGCTCTCTCTTTATGATTTAACTTTGTTTTGGATTAATATTTTAGGTTAGCTATGATTTAACACTTGGTTTTGGTTTTGAAATGTTTGGTGGAAAAATGAGGGATCTACTAGTCCATTGGGCTATGGAGTCAAAGTCTAGCAAGCAGAACTAGAAGGCAAGGCCAAAAGGATGTTAATGTATTCAGGGCAAGGTAGATAACCCTTAGAGATTTGGATAGATTGTTTTGATGAAATGGCTTGCTTCAGGATAAAGGGAAATGAAGGATCCTTTGATCCAGAAAAAAAGGAAGGAGGCAGGGGTCAAACGGGACTAGGAGCAATTAAGAATTCCTAAATCCGAAAATAAGCAGAAAACATTTAAATGATTAAATAGTTAAGATAGAGAGTTTTTACACTAGTCGTGAAGAAATACTCCTAATTAATCATTAAGATTTAACAACATATATGAAATTGTATGTAACTCAAAAAATGAAACAATGACAGAAAGAAAGTACTTTACTCTTCAAATTATCGCATGAATCCTGAATTATGAAGTCCAATTGGCTGTTTTCTAGACTACTGCTTTGAAATCAACACATGTGAGCCTCCAACGTACCAGAAAAATGTCTATAATGTTCTTAGAAATTTTATTCCACACTAAACACTTCATAAATTGAAGTATTTATACAAATTTTTATTAGAAATACCCTAGAGAGATCTAGGAATAGTTCTAGGAAATATAAAATATCTTTACACATTAAGAGGGACAACTGCTTAAAAAATTTAGCAAGCTGTCCTCTTATTTAGAAAATATAGAGCTAATTTATCTAACAAAAATGTTTGTTGAATAGCTGTCCATGCTTGCTGTCATATTGCAAAATATCTTTTTGGAAGATGACTTAACTGATACTCTTTCCACTTACACTCTTTAACACTGTAGTTCATCCCTGATGTTCTTTCACACAGTTTATTTATCATTTTACTGCTGTAAAAAGGGAAATTACAGCAGTAAAAATTAGCTGGCTGTTGCTTTTCTCTCTGATACACTTTGACTCTGTTGTTCACCCTAATACTCCTTTAACTGATATTTTAACCTTTAATTGTTGCACTTTCTTTCACTATTCTGCTTCTTTGTTGCTACAACAAATCTGTAGAAGTCTGACATTATTCAATATCTGGTATTTTTACACTTTTGAGTTTTCTGAAGTTCTCATCAACATCAGTATACTTGGAAAAATTTGATTTAATTACAAACAAATGTTTGATTTCATTTTGAAGGAAAAATAAGTCTTCAATATATTGGAGAACAACTTTCTCTGTTGGAGAGCCCTGTGGCAGTGGCTTGTTGACCTGTTCTTTGGCACGATCCCTTATATTTTTGTCATATTCCTTCTGATCCATTAACTTCTCATTGAAGACATGTATATCTGGAATGCCAGCTTGTCTTAGCATAGTGTACTTTGCTAAAAATTTGGTAATAGAAAAATTCATGGCATCACATTTTTCTTTCAAATTGTTCATTAGAGTTTGCTTTGTCAGTACTTTCTTGATTTGCAATATAGTCTCTGTCCTATCCTGTATCTTCAATTCTTCTAGCTCTGTTCTATTTTTACTGTTTAAGAAAGTGATTAGCTTTAATGTATGTGTTGGTTTGTCTGTTAATTCTTCTGTTGTCTTTTGTATTTCCACTTGTGTTGCTAGAACGAGGTCTCTCTGTTCATATATTATTTGGATTGATGGCCACTGAAGATGTATAGCCTCAATTAAATTGGTCCATAGGTAATTTCTTATATAAGCAATTTGTGTAGTGAAACTTAAATATTTTTGAAGGCTTTTGACTTGCTCTTCAAGTATATTGGCCTTTGCTCATAGTTGTTGGCATTAATTAATTCTGCTTTGTTAGATACTTCCATATTCTGAATCATTTTCTTCAAACTGTTAATTTCAATGTTTTTTAGAGACATTTCCACCATTGCTTTGACTATCTGCCCTGCATTATCTGTATGTTGTACCTGTGATGTTGAATATTCTGTATTGGAGGTAGTAGCTGATTGCACTGACACTGCAGTTTGTAGTGACACATTTGGTGCTAACATTTCTCCCAGTGTCGAAGGAACAACAATTGTAATAATAGGTATGACTGTAGGAATGGTGGAAGTATTAGTTTCCTTCACAGTTTCTTTTTCTTTCATAAGTATATCCATTTGACTTTCCATATCTTTGATTTGGGCAGTTAGTTTTATGATGAACTGCATCATATCCTCTTTTTCTTTCTGTTCCTGAAGTATCTCCTTACTTTGTGGGTGCTCACTTTGAGGAAGTTTTAATTGTTTCCTTAAAGCAACAATATCGTCATTTTTCTTCTTGATCAATACTTCAGCAGCTTGCACATTTGATGGGTCAATTCCTATTTGTAAAATCAAATCTTCTAAGGCCTTTATCCTTAAATCTTTGACATACAAAGAGCCTTTGTCAAGTTTCATTTGGTCTTGCATGTTGGTAATGGTATTTTGCAAATTTGTCACACTCATGGATTTTGTCACCACAGGAGAATATAGCATTTTAGGGCTATGTCTGTGGAATTATATTTGATCCAATTCATGCACCTTTTCAGTATCTACTTCAAATTCAACCTTTTTGTAGTCAGCCACTGTTTTTGGAGTTGAAGTAGTTGGTTGTAAATATGACATGATCATTTTATTTGAGGAGTAATCAAATGTTGTGAGAAACCTGTTCTGATTTCCTGGCTTTTGTTTGAGAAACTGAGAATAAATCTCACTTTGGATTTCCTCATTCCTTTGTTTGATCTGTTTATACCTTTCTTTGATGTCCAAATCTTTTTCTTCTTCCGTTTGAGAAAAAGAAGCTTCTATATTAACCTATTGCTCAATCATCTAGGTATTCCTTTCTTTGGCTGCTGCTTGTTCCCTTTCTATCTCTGTTAAAGTCTCTTTAATTATCACAGTGGCTTCATCATTGCTGACGTCTAGTTCATTGACATCTTCAACCTCAATAACTTTCTCTTTCCCTATGGAACCAAATCTAAGCCTTTTGTTGTAGATGATCTTGAACTTAGTATCTGTAGTAGTTTCTGCTGTGTAGGCTCCCTCATCTCTGCCTCTTTTGTTTGAAGATTATGGCTCTTTAGAAGTTACCACAGCAAGTGTGGTGTCCATTTTTCCTATTGGCTATTCATTTGCAGCTGCATCTACCAATGTATTTTCTACCCATTCTGTCTGATTAGCAAACTTTTCAACATCAGGCTTTGGCTCATGTATGAAAGGGGGTAGTTTCTTTTTAACCCTTATACTGCTGAGAAGACCTTGAGGGTCATAATTCCAATGGAAAATCACTTGAAATTTCAGCTCTGACAATTTTTTTTCTATCTCTTTATCAACATCTCTATTATTCACTATGAAAGGACTAATCTGATTTTTTAATTTGAATTGGGTCTTCATTTTGGAAGCCATGAAATTGATAGCATTAGCATTCAAAACCTGTCTCAAATACTCTAAAGCAAAGACTTTGATAGTCAAAAACTTAGGTAATTTGTATGGGAGCAGATTAGTTACAAAGATTCTCAATTTAATGTGTTTCTCATACAAGTACCATTCTCCCATTTTTCATTCCTCTGATAGTTGTAATATGCTTTTCATTTCTTCACTTACCCTAAGTTGTTCTGATTTATGTAGAAAATTCATAGCTGGCCTGATGAATAAATCTGTAAAATCTGTGTAGCTGTATTCACTTCCTTTTTTTCTCAACAGTGATGTCCAAAAGACAACTGGTAGAGGTTGGCCCTCTACATTCATTTTCTGTAATGTTATTCGAAAGTGATCAGCTTGTGAGAATAAGAAAAAGTGAAATAAATAGGAAGAATATCTGAATACCCTTTTAGTGGGTAACTTTGTCAATTGATAATGTATGGAATCAGCGATAAACCTAGCAAAGTCAAAGATCACAGCAGGAGGTTGACCATGAGACAAGGTAGAAAAAAACCAAAGGATGGATTCATCAGTAAACTCATCAGTGAAATAGCCCAATATGAAGGATAGCATAGAAATTACATGCCTAGAACCCTCGAGAAACTTGGAAGTAGAGTAGGGAGGATTTAGCTTTGGAATATCCACATGACTAGGCATGAAGTTCTGAAAAATCATGAATCTCTTAGGGAAGTCCAATCCCAAATATAACTGAGTTAATGCTTCAATGGATAGGGGAACTTCCCTAGGGTAAAACTAAAGTTGTAACATTTCATTAATAGACTTTGTAGTGATAGAAAATAAAATCTCCCTATCAACATTCATAATTTCTCTTTGGTCTGGAACATAGTACTTCTGACATAATCTTACTAGGTCTTGACCAGGATATGTTACTGGGACTACATATTTTGGTAAATTTGTATCCCAGAGAGGCATGTTATCTCTATCCAGGAACTTTTCATGACACCAATTGTGAACTTCTAATAAGTTAAATTCTACCACTGGGTCTACAATTTTATAATCTACATCAACCAAGGGGATGATTTCTTCAGTAGACACTGGTGGCTGAAGGGGATTAACAATCATAGTGGTTTTTGCAGTATTTGTAGGAGTAGATTTTGGGGCTTTTACTTCTTTAGACTTGGGAGGTTTGGATCCTCCAGGTTTGACAAGCTTGGAGCCTCCAACTTTAGGTGTCATTTTCTTCTTTTCCATTTTGAGATAACTAAAGCAATATTACACAATTTGCAATAGTTAATTGGTTGAAACAGAGGGTAATTGAGCAATCTTATAGGCAAAGATGATGACAGTGGGGATTCAATGCTCAATTAGGATTTTGGGATACATGCAACATGTTGGAGATAGAAAACACAGGTTTTCTGAATGAATGTGACTGTAAAAGGGGTTTTTAAGGTATTTTGTAGGTTTTAAAACCTTTTTGAACCGTGGAATTGATCTTTCAGGGGGCTTAGACTGAGAATTTGGCTTTAAAATGAGGCTTTTCGTAAACAACAATTTCTGGGAAAAAATTGCAAGGGTTTGCCCTTTTTTTCAAGGTTTCGGATACACTAGGATGGACAAATTCACTATTTATAACTTTAATTGGTTCAATTTGGAGGTTTAAATCATGAATTTTGTAGGGTAAATTTTGGAAAATACTTGATTTGCAGGTATTTTGATACTTTGAGAAGGTTTCTAAAGCTTTGGTGGTTCCTGTGGATGGGTCTGGATCGCTGATGTAGAGAATGGCTTTAAATGGTCTTCAAATAGGGAATCATCGGTTGAATTCGGGTTTTTCTCTGGGTATAAGTCAAAAATTTGAGCAAAGGATTGTTTGCATAGTCGAGCGGCTTTTCACAGCTAGGAACGCACAAATAACGTTAAAAATATAATAACAAAGGTTTTAACCTTTGATATAAATCTTAAAAAAAAGAAGAAGTAATAAATACGGGTCAAATCTGCTGGTGGGAGCGGTTTTCTGTTTGTGAACGCGAAAAACCACAGGTGGGTTTCGCACTGATATTGGGCAATAAATGGTTTTTGGCAAAGTGAACGGGACGCAATCAAATGGTGAGACATCACATGAGGCGGAAATGGAAAAACCACCCATTTCACGCTTGATTGGGCACTTGGAAAACGTTTGGTTTATGGGCTCGAAATGCATCGTCCATCGTTGGATCATCGGGACAGGAGGTTAGGATCATTTGAAGAGTTGCGGTTGAAAAGTAGGGTGGGACCCGGGGTGATTTTATGCGTTGGGAAATGGATTAATGAAATAAAACCTTTTATATTATATGAATTTATATCCAAGGTTTTATATCCAAAGGGTAATGTTTACATGCGGCAATATGGTTAAAAAGGGTTTGTATATATATAAAATGAATTTCATATATATGGTAAGTAAATGGGAGGGATGCGCATGAGGTTGGTTGTTTAACTATGGGTTAATTTGTGCGGTTGAAATGGATGGCAAATGTTTTACAAAGGTGCGAGTGAACCTTTATAAAAACTTAGGATAAGTGTAAAATTGCCGGATAATATTTTTAATTTTCAAATGTTTAGAATACATCCGAACAGTTCATATATGTCTTATTTTATTATATAGTTTTTAAACCATGGGGGGTTTAATAACTATAAGGGGGGGGGGTATTTACATAATGTTAGTTTTATGCCAAAGGGCATGTAATTGGGGTTTTTTATTTAAACATGTGGATAATTAAATTTTTGCAAAAAAATCTTATAATAGTGGGTTTTTGGGGATATTTAAATTAAAGGGGTTATAATAATAGGATAAGGTTTGTTTATAGGGATTTAATAAATAAATTAGAAGTTAATATGACCAAGGACAATGAAAAACACGAAAATATATTTATATGACTAAGTAAATTGATAATGTAAAAAGCAAAGCTTTATCATTTATAATTTGACCACTTTGACCTAGAATATAATATTTTTGGAGGGTTTTTATGTTTTTATGAATGAAGGAGATTAATCAAAAGGGGATTTTCTTTTTTATTATGTAAAAGGTATTTACTTATGAAAGTGTAATGGATGAATGTAGGGTAAATAATGATAATTAGGGATTATTATAGGAATTCAACACTTTTAACTTAACAGTCATTGAGCCTTGGGTCTGGTCCCAACAGAAGTCAGAGAAATTCTCTAAGCCTTTTTGACTGAAAGTTTAGAATGCAGAATAACTATAAATAAAGGGAAATTAGTGATTTTTGCTTGGTAATAAATATTACAATCATTTTCCCATCTTTTTCTACCTACCCAACTTTAATCTAACATTTTTTCTTCCATTTTGCAGGTGCATTTGAGCTAGCAACCTTGAACATTTTATTCTTTCGAAATCAATAAAAACTATCTAACTCTACCTTATTTCATCTGAGGGCTCAAATTAAACTGATGAGCTCCTCTTTATTCTCTACCTATATACTAATTAGTTAGGATTAAACAGTCTCACTAATCTTATTCACTATCTGCAACATATAAATTGAAACATGACAATTCAAGATTGAACAGTTCAACTCATCATGGATTATGGCATTTATTAACACTCTGCCATAATCATCTGAAAGTAAAAGTAGTGGCATTTTAATTTGCACACTTTCATATTTTATTTCTTTTTCTTTGGGGTATATTATTTTTTCTAATTCCTTCGATCTTTCTTTTAGGACTTTTACCCTCTTTTTGATTTTCTATCTTTTTATTTTTTACAAAATATCGAAAACAACTTGCAGAAAGCAAGGTATGTACATATTTACAAGACTATCATAAGTCAATTGGAAATTATGAATCCTATACTTATAGGACCCTAACACGTTGAAGGAGATCTCGTCCTTCTATATGACCAAGCTCATGATACGCTGGGGGCAAGTAAATTTCAACCTATGTGCCATGGGCCCTACATCGTTAAACGTGTGTTGAAAAATGGGGCCTATGAGCTTATTGATTACGAAGGTCATCCTCTTGAACGACCCAGAAATGGGTTGTATCTCAAAAAATATTATGCATGAGTCATCCATGTGTAATAGGTGTACATAGGTGTTATTTTCATTTTTGTACATGTTTTTGGGTTTGGTGTGCTTTGTGAGCGTTTTCCTGCTTATTGGGTCTTGCTTATTGTGCAGATGTTTATTACCCCTTATGTCGGTTTCGCGGATGGTGCTTCCCGCAGTATGAGGAATTTGTCTTCGGCAGCCTAGGTAATTTATAATCCTGCTGGTGAGTTGATAGATCTCCAAGGTATTTTTCTAGGAAGAACTACAAACAATGTCATTAAATATAGCGTTGTCATTGAGCTTTTGACAGAGGCAATCAACCTCGGCATACACACATTGCTTGTAACTCTAGATTCACAGCTTGTTGTTCTGCAACTCAATAATCATTATTCGGTTAGAAATCCGCACATTCTGAGATTGTATTTACGTATTCGTTTGTTGGAAACAAATTTTGATTTCATTACTTATCAACATATTCCTAGACGAATGAACACATTAACTTATACATTGGCTAACATTGTATTAGATAGACATTTGCATAATTTGTAAAAACATCATCATATGTAAAAAGATCCATGTAAGGAAATAGATGTATATATATATATATCACATGTTTGCAACTATGTGCATCATAACGTCAAAAAATATGTGTATTTTTCTATTACATCCCAAGACATCATGTCTCGCAAAATAATGGAGATAAAATAAACCTAGGTGTCTAATAAGCATGATGCTCATGATAACATGTCACGACCCGTACTAGCCACCTCAGCAAGTGGTGGATTCGGCTAGGCACCCTTATAGTGTGTCTCTGATAGGCATGCGGAACATCATCAAAATGTGCATAATCTAGAATTGCTCGGGTGATCCCCTCCAGGTTGCGCATTATCTCGTCTTCCTCGCTGCCCTTGCCTTGAGGGTTGAAATCGTGAGGGATTCACCTCGCTATTTGTGACATGCCGACAGGTTTCTCTAGGTCACCATTTTCTGCATCACATGGATTTAATGTCAGAACATGCATAAACAAAAAATAAATCATAATACTCATAAAATTCAAAAATTGAGTCTTACCCAAATCTTCATCTCAATCTTCTCCTTCCGGGAGTGGGAGGTCTGGGTCATCAGTAAAATCCGTGCCAAAGTAGCGCCAATCCTCCATGACAATCAAGTTTTAATGGAGCCAATAAAAAAAATTCCGGCCTCCAAGACATTTTTTGGCCGCCCCATGCCCTTGGCATCAGTGATGCCCATTGGGCCATCCGAGGTTCTCTCGCTGGTGGATTCGGAACTATAACCTCCTGTCACCGAAAAATTGGTAATCGTTCCAAGAAGAACGATACTAGGATGGATCCATAACCAAATTGTTTCAGTTTGGTCTTCTTGCATTTGTTTAATTGACACTTCATGTTTACGGTCATCACCTCTGCCGAGTTAAAGAGGATCAGAGCCATGCAGTCTATAGCAAGAAGCAACTGTGCCTTTGTTGCTTCATGCGGTGCTTGCAATCCTGCAGCCTGGGTGATGGTATGCAATACCATGCGTAGTGTCAAATCTGGGATAGTTTGTATATCAAATTTCCCACTACTAGTTCCTTTCCGTGCTCCTCGACACACCCTGCCTATCACCATGGACATGTTTTCCATGCAAGGCCGAGTGTCAGTTAGGACTGGTGCTGCACCTCTCCATGATAATCCTGTGATAAAATACACATCAAAACCATCAATTTCAAGTTCTTAGTCCCGTAGGATGAACTTCTCTTGATCTTCGTCCCATATACTGACTAGATATTGTAGCAATTCTGGTTGGGCTCTGAGGCATGGTGTGAGGAAGAATTTTTTCAAACCACATTTTCTGAGGGCTTCCATAACTCCCTCATTTTCCATGGCTAACTCATCTTCTTCACTATGTTCCCATTCTTTCCATTCAATAACCATTTTTGCTCTCTTCTACTTGCAAACACACACATATGAGTGATATTAGTCAATATTCATCCTTAAAATTGTGAATAATTGGGATATTTGGTGAGTTTTATTGCTTGAAATTAGTTTGCACCATTGGCACAACTGTTTCTCAAATAGTCGCGCCAATGGGCGCACCCTAATGTTAAAAATAGGGTGGTCAGCGCGACTCTGTGCCCGAAACCTACGCTGACTGTGCAGCCCTAAATTTTGCAATTTCTCCCCCCAAATTCAAAATTGACAAATGTAGGAAGAAAGGAATAGCTCAAAATGACAAGAGGGATCTTAGCTCTTACCTAGAGTTGACGGATTCGCGATTGATGTACTGGATTGGCCACTATCGTCACTGCAAGATTGCACAGTAAAATGGGTAAAAATTGCTCCACAAGAGGTAAAAAGTGAAAAGTAAATTGTTTTTACTATTTTTGGCATTTTATAACCTTTTCACAACCCTAATTAGGTTTAAGACATGTTTTTCGATTATTTTACTATTTTATTTTCGAAAAATACGTTTTACACATGTCTCTTGTGCAGCAACAGGTTTTTCATCGACAATGATGAATTAATGAGTTATATTTTATACTTTTTCGGACTTGGTAAAAACACGAAAAATTCACTATTGGAGTCATCTTTCAGCTCTTTTCTGACTCTCTAAAATTTAAAATATTTCTAAGACGCTTGTCGTTTTGAACTTGTTAAATGGCTGCGAAACGATATCTACCTAGTATACGTTTAACCCTTTTTTGGGCTGGGATGGATTATTTATGAAAAAGGAATACCTTAGCCTATTGTGACTAAGAGGTCCTCCCAAACACAGTTTTCTACCTTTTCAGATCTGTGAGACTACCTACCAAAAGGGATTGCTGGAGTTTTATTTTCTTCCTTCTTTTCAAACTTTCTAAACATGAAAAGATACCGAGTTCTTCCTTTGTCAGACTCATTAAACCCTGATGACATCGGACTTCATCACCATGATGTTATTCGAGTTCCTCCTTCCTAGGGCTCGTAAAATGTACTAGGATGAATTTGTCCGAAGGAAAAAATTACAGTGCAAGCATATGCTATCCCCTTCAAGTTTGTTTTCAAAAATAATTAGGGTACTCGCCAGAAATGGTGGGGGGAAATGGAACCAGATTTTAGTTGTGTTGGCAGTATGTCGCTCTTGAACATGACACTTGTCTACATTCGTGTCGGGTTGGGGACATCTCATTTGGTCATTTTTTCCTCCATGGGTTTGGGTAATTTGTTTTGACCTCTCATTTTCTCTTTTCCACATCATCATGACCTTAGATCCTTTGATGTCAAATACTACCAAATCCAGTGTCGTGCTGCTAATAAGTTCAAGAGAAGTTCACCTCTACAGTTTTTTCAACCTCCCTCTGATTCTTTGTTGGTCCTGATTCACAAACATCATATTCTTCTGTCTCGTGTCGATGATGTGGGTAACATTATGGCCCTCCTTCGACCAGGTCACTTCCTGCCAACTTCAGCTCATTATCCAGGAATCTGATCTAGCGACTCCCTTCTGGTACCTTGGTGCCTGCATGCCTCAATGGTAGGTTCTTCATACTCGACGCAAGGTATACATCATTGTCCTTCGATTGAATGACTCTTCGAGTGTTCGACGCCAGATCACTGTTCACATTCCGTGGATTGTACCTTTCGTACCTTGAGAGCCATTGTAATTATTGGTGGTTCCTCTCGCGTCCGTTAACATCTTTCATCATTGGCTGGTAATCAGACGATTTTCTTGCATGTTAAAGGATCATCCCACGGAACTAGGATAACTGAGCTATAACTAAATAACTGATTCATTGAGAAGGTAGTACAAGGAGGAAATCCATCGAGAGGGCCTTTACCCTGTCCAAATTCCCCGACGAGATTTGAGACGTGCTTCACCCAAACCCCACTGGAGGAGACCATGACGTCAGAGCATGGTTGTATCTCTTCCTTCTACTCAATAATATGAGTGACTATTTTCGGGTTCCCATCTTGTGTTTCACCTTTATCGAATGCAATATGCTTAGTATTCTTTGACTGAATAGTAGATTTTGGATGAGATTAGTACATGGTATGCGGTTATTGTTTTTCTGATCTTTGTGCAGGTACCCAAGCGTGGTAAGCGAGGGGATTGTGACTTGCTGAATCGGGAGCAAGGAGTTCTCATCACCATTATGATTGTCGACAACATCATTTGACCACAGGTAGGCTATCTTATCGCGTCCTCTTTCATTCGAATATCTAGGAACCTACACCTTAGCATGATTCCTTGTTACTAGACCTGCGCTAGGGCTAGAGGGATCGTCTCTGTCCACAGAGAGGATTTACCTACATAATAGGAATGTATACCTCATTGATGGGTACCTTTGATCTTCTTCCTCCTTCCTTTCATATTAATGCTATCTCATCCTCTAGGGTTCCTACTTGAAGAGAGTTCTTTCGAACTCATTATTTTTTGGATCCTTGGAACTTACCTTCTCCTACTTCCAAATTAGAGGAACGTCAAGTGGGTGGAATGGAATTCCCTACGTCTACAGTAGAGCTTGCCTATCAATCTATTGTTGAATTTGCAGATTCCATTCCAGTTTCTCTTTCACCAGAGGATTTGGACAGAGATGTGGCTCCGGCTTGGACACTTAGTTCATCTTCTCCTCAGGATTTCCTTGATACTATTCTTCCATCTAAAGAGTATATCCTTGAAGCAATGACTGGTGTGGAAATACCGTGGGATGATTTGTATCATCGGTCCTATTTTCTACCAAAATTGTGAGAAGTTGAATCGAGATTGTCTAGCCATGTTTTTTCTGATCCCGTTCATCCAATCTTGAACCCTTTAGCTCCAACACAAGTTTTTTCTAAAGGGAACATGGTTGTCATTTCTGAGATTATCCCGGTGAACATTTCAGAGAGCCCAACGTTATTGAAAATGTCTTCATCAGAGCTGAATTTTCCCCTGAAGAGATTCAAACTTATACCGATCTCTTTAGATATTTTCTTGATGTGTTTTCTTGGTATTATGAGGAAATTCTTGGAATTGATCCATCTATTGTCCAACATGAGATCAAGAATTACGAAAATGCTAAGACTATATGACAGAAGCTTCATCCGGTCAACCCTAGGAAAGCCACAACTATCAAGGCTGAGGTTGATAAGTTTCTCAAGGTGGGTTTCATACACCCCGTTCCTTTAACTGAGTGGGTTTCGAATCGAGTGCTTATGGAAAAGAAATAAGGAACGATCTGGGTTTGGATTGATTTCAGGGATTTGAATAAGGCATCTCTGAAGGATAATTACCCCACACCATTTATTGATCAGATTATTATTGAGTGTGCGGGGAATGAGATTTTATCCTTCATGGACGATTTCTCGGGATACAATAAGATTACCATCCGTCTTGAAGATCAGCACAAGACTGCTTCTATTTCCCCCTCGGGTACATTGGCATACAAAAAAGATAACTTTTGGTCTTAAAAATGTTGGGGCTTCTTTCTAGTGGGTCATGTCTTATGATTTCCATGACATGAAGCATATCATCGAAGCTTATTTGGATGATTTAGCTATTTTTTCTCGAAAGATAATTGATGATCCCTCTCATCTTCGACAGGTTTTTGAACGATGTCGTTATTATAAAAATAGGTTGAACCATAATAAGTGTGTCTTCCCCGTCACATTTGGTCGATCGTTGGGATTCATCGTGTCTACTAAAGGGATTCATGTAGATCTCTTCAAGTTTTAGGAAATACTTCAGTTTCCTCCCCGACCTTCTATTTGTCAACTTCAGAGTCTAAAAGGAAAAGAAAATTTACTAAGGAGATTTATCGTTAATTATGCTGAGGTGAAGAAAGGATTTATGATATTGTTGAAGAACGGAACCCCATTCTTGTGGGATGACTTTTCTCAATGCTTGTTTGATGCTTTGAAAAAGGCATTGACCTCTGCTCCATTATTGAGTCCACGCAGAGACTTCCTTTTGTATCTCGTTGTGGCAGAAGCTAGTATAGGCATGGTTTTGGTTCAGGAGGATGATGCTTTTTGTGAGCATGTTATTTATTACCTAAGTCGAGGATCGGTAGGCCTTGAACTGCAGTATTCTCCCATTGAGAAATTAGTTTTGGAAGTTTTCCAGTGACTCAGGAATTACATTCTCCTTCACAAAACTTATGTTTTGGCAGCAGTTAATCCATTTCAGTTTTTTCTCAGTAGGCGAGTGATTGGGGGAAAATACAATCGATGGATTGTCATTTTGTAAGATTTTGATCTCAAATTTATATCTGCCAAATCCAAAATATCTTTGGTATTTTTAGAGTTTATCTCTTAGTTTCCTTGTAGAGATGAGATTATTTATGAGGAGTCGTTTCTTGATGAACATCTTTTCCTCATTTCTTGACAAGATCCTTGGTATGGAGATCTCATTTTTTATCTCCAAACTTCGAAGTTTCCCTTAGCTTTTTCGAAAGATGAGTGTCAAAATTTGCATCACTTAGAAAAAAGTTATCTGATTATCGATGACACTCTATATCATTGCAGGGTCGATTTGATCCTTATATGTTGCTTAACTCTCGAGGAAGCTTAGGTTGTGCTAAATTATTGCCACAATGGAGCTTGTGGTGGTCATTTATTTGGGCTTGCTACAACACAAAATATTTTGCGTGCCGAATAATTTTGGCCCTCGATTTTCAAAGATTGTGTTGATGCAGTCAAAAAATGTCATCCTTGTCAGGTTTATACTCGTAAAATGCGCCCTCATCTAGCTCCACTCTTTCTTGTTGTCACTGTCGGTCCGTTCACTAAGTGGGGTATTGATTTTATTACATGTAAGCCACCTTCGACAAAGGGTCACAAGTACATTATCATAGCAGCGGATTAGTTTATGAAGTGGGCCGAGGCTATGCCTATTTTTGCAAATTATGGTGAAACAACAACCATGTTTCTGTTCAACCAAGTCATTTCTCGCTTCGGTATTCCCAAAGAGATTGTCATTGACTATTGTAGTCATTTTCATAACAGCATGATGGTTGAATTGGCTCTTAAGTTGGGTTTCCAACAGGAGAATTCGTCTCCATATTATCCTTAGGCCAATGGGTAGGTTGCAGCCGTGAAAAATCCGTTAAAGGTTATCCTTCAACGAAAAATAAATAAAGCTAGGTCCAATTGGCATGTCATCTTGTATCTTTCACTTTGGGCATACCGGATGTCTGTTAAGACTGCAACTGAGTTCACTCCTTTCCAACTGGTTTATGGTCTAGAATCAATTTTTCCTGTTGAGTGTGAGATTCCTTCACTTAAGCTGGTTGTCGAGTTTCTTCCTGAAACTTCAAGTCTTGAAGAATGCCTTATATATCTAGAACATCTCGATGAGAAGTGCCGAGATGCAGCTACGATGAACGAGGCTCATAAGAAATGAGTGAAGGTTTAGTATGATAAGGATGTCAAGCCAAAGGTTTTCTATGAAGGTGACCTTGTTTTAGTTTACGCTTAGGAAAAGGATTCTTTGGGGGCAGGAAAATTCAAATCCATGTGGTATGGCCCTTTCCTTATTAGAAAGGCCCTGAAGAAGGGAGCTTATGCCTTGGTTGATTTCGATAGAAACGAGTTGGCGAAGCCCAAAAATGGGCTCTATCTAAAGAAGTATTATGCCTAAGTTGTTGCCTAGCATTTGCTTCATTTTTATATATTGTATTTTTTGCGCATATTGTTAGTCATCAGTAATTTTTTCCTTTATAGATGACTAAATGCTTATCCTAGATTTCTGGAAACAAAATTCATGAATCTTGTGAGTTCTAGAAATATCACTACCTTCATTATCATTAGGATAAATTTTTCACTGTTCAAGGCATGGCCAGTCTATCACTCCCAGAAGACCAAATCATGGACTTATGTCACTCATTTTCACTATGTTTGCCACCTCTGATCTTACCACTATGTTTTGATTTTCCTAACCTTTCAACTTACACCTTGGACTGCCAGGTAGCCTAATCTTTTCCCCTATTGACCAAATTCCTCAAGCATTGGCGGTTTTAAAATACCTTTCGAGGCTCTTTAGATAAATCAAAGTCATAAATTTCAGGGATTGCAATGCATAAAGGTTTTTCAAAACTCTATTTGACACCTAAAAACCCTAAGTCAAGTTTTTAGCCAAAGGCCAAGTCTATAAGGCATCCCAATAGGTCATTAGGGTTCATCATTTGTAGGGTTATTTTGGATATTCAAAATCAATGTGTGTCACGTGCTAATAAGGTAAATAAAATGGGAAGGAGGGTTAGCTCCTGATTTTCCAAAAGCTATCAAAAACTTTCAAGAGAAACCTCTTTTGATCAGAGCATCAATTATGCAAAAGGACAGTTTCCTATCTTAAAAAATTTATGCAGGAATGGTTTATGATGGCTATTAGCAGAAGAGAGGCAAGGTGAGAAGCCAAACTCCTCGAGTACATTAACAAAAAAGGGGAGACATCATGCCTATGAAACAAAGAGTATCAGGGTTTGTTATAACTAATTGGAAAAATAGTTGTTGCCCAACAAGAAGTCCATGCAAAGGATCACAAGGACAGAGATACATCAGCATCACTGAACATAAATTGAAGGTTTATTAAAAATGAAAATGATAGACTTTCACCATGACAACAAAGGTTTGAAGGATGATGTAAGAAGGTTACCTTTAGGATTTGTCAAGGCAAAACTTTCCACTACACCAAAGGGAGAGATTACAAAGAGTATTAGTGTGAAGGTAACCTAAGTTTCCAGTACAGTCAAAGGATTGTCAGAAGTAGTAGGAGGAAGAAGAAAGTTTCATTTTCAAAAATCACCTACCAAATAATCATTTTTTCACCTCCTACACAAAGAAAAAGAAATTTCAGTGAAAGGATGAAAAGCTTAAAAATAGACATTAGCAAAGTGGTTTTTGGTTTTTAATTTATTAAAAACCAAAGGTATAAAATAATTTATTTATCACTCTGGCTCATTATCACTTGCACAAAAGAGTGAGAAAGCCTTCGAAGAAAATCAGGGTTTTCTGGCAAAATTTCGAGCATGAGAAACCTTGCGTTGCGCTCCTGAAAACGCGCGCTGCACGTCTGTCTGTGCCTCCTTTGAATTTTTCCACAGAGCGCTACACTCCTGTAGCAGTGTGCTATGCATTTACCTCATGCATGATTTCCCGACCACACCACCCGGAGTTGCGAGTTTGTGCTACGCGCTGGGTCGTGCAGGGTCGACCCGACAACGTGCAGGAGTTGCCCGACAGCCTAACGCTCCATGCAGGGTCGACCTGACAATGTGCAGGAGATTCCTGATAGCCTGACGCTGCATGCTGTTCTTTTCAATGGTGTGCAGGAGCCACCCGACGTTGTGCTCTTATCTGTGCAAGATCTTTCCAGAAGGCCTGACACCCCATCTGCTACGCGCCTGGACGTGCAGAGGGCCAACCCGACAACATGCAAGCACCCGATACCCCGCTACTGTGCCTACGAAGAGCTGCACGTTGGGTCATTTATGCCTGACTTGATGATGCAGGAGCATCATCTCCGAAAAACACATTGTATTTTACCTAAGCTAGGGGGTTTCATGTTTTGAAGAAATATTAAAATTTCATGTAAATATTAATATTATTTTGAGTGATTAATTAATTATTTGTGAGAAATTGTAAATGTGAGAGAAATTAGTTTCTAGATTATTTAGAATTAATGAGGGAGCCTAAGTTGGGATTAGTTTCTAAGTTTTAGGGATGAGAATCTATCTTTTAGGGATGTTGAGAGATTTAGGGATTTGATGAGATATTAAGGGGATTGAGCATTTAATTAGATCATTTTTTAAATTGTATAAATAGGAAGGGGTTTTGAGAGGAAAAGACATTGAGATTGTGAGAGAGTGTGGGATTGAGAGTAGGCTTGAACAGCAAGGCTGTAAGCCTTCAGCAAATTGTAAGGGCCACGACTGTTGAACATCTGGCCACGAAGAAAATTTGTAAGTATTTTAATGTTAAGGTGAAAAGTGATTTCAGAATTGTATGGTTCGATTTATGGAGTAGTGTATATTTTTTCTGTAACTGGGTTTTAAACAGAGAATGCACGCTTTGTATAATTTGTTTGTGAGTTTAAGAATAATTGAAAGAATCAACTTTGCAAGGGATTGATAGTTCGACTTGAATACTTGGCATCGATATTATTAAAACCCAAATGACAAAAACTGTTGAATATGGAAAGCGTGGAATAGGTGCTGGATCATTACATTGATTGGTTGTTCTCAAATTAAATGTATTTGAATTCACAGTTCAGTATGGATTAAAGCTTGTGTAGCGCGACCTTTTGGAATTCATTTTCCAGCTTGAAGACTGGTGATTATTTAATAGTTTGTATAACGAATTTTGTGTTTCTCATCGCATGGATGGTTGAGCATAAACAAACATACAATGAGGTTGGAGCTAGTTTGATATGTTGAATTGAATATTCAGAAATGAAAGAAGGTCGATCTCATGAGTAGATTTGCAGAAAGCAGTTTCTAAATCCTGTAGTTCATTACCTGTGGTCTGCACCTGTTAAAAAAACTGAAGCTGTATATTGAAATCAACGTTGAATAGTTTCCATTTAAACCATTTTAATGTATGTTAAAAGGCAGGTTTGAAATGAAACAATGAAATTCGAAACACAGAAATCAAAGGCGTACTTTCCAAAAAGGAAATCGATGGCATAAAACGATTTTAATGTGTGTTGGAATCTCCATACAGAAAATCAAAGGCAGAATAGTCGTGGAAGGCAGAAATACAGGTAAGTGAAATAAGTTTGATTGAATTAAATAAATACATACTGGGTCAATACGCTATAACGTGGATGCTGAATGGAGAAATGGTAAAGTTTTCACACCACTTATTGAGAATAATAAAAGCGCAGAGGCAGAGTCCGTGTGCATGTTTGAAGAACGAATCAGGTTCTTGATCCAAGCAGTCTTGTAAAGCTAAAAAAATGAATGCATTCAGAAATTATAATTTGCCAGATTATTAAAGGTGGAGGCACAATGATTATCCTTTGTGGAAATTACAGGTATGAAATTGGATTAAATTGCTATCAAAATCTTTTATGGGAAATGCTGTCATGCGCTTGATGGAAGGCGCACACATAGATCTGCAAATTTCAATTCAAACAGTGGCATAATTTACCAATTGAGTTTAAGATCATATACAGAGATATAAGTTGTTAAGGCACACTCTTTAAATAAAATTCAAGTCATATATGAATGATGTTTATGAGAACTCAAATGGTTGAGAAATTGGGGAATTTGGTTTGAATCCAAGTCGGGTTGATTAGAATGTAATTGTGAGTTATGATGTGTTGAAAAGTTTCAGCATGCAAATGGTGTATTTTGTGAATTTGCCAGGAATTTTAAAAGAGGAAGCTTCCACATGAAGTTTCTAATTTTGATTATGAAAGTTTGGGATTGAATGATGTTTATGAAAGCGTGTAAGCTTGGATTGAAAATGCAGAAAGAAGTTTGGGACGATATGTATAAACACATGTGACTGTTGTTGAATTAAATGAATAAGAAAATTAAGATTTTGATATGGTTTAAGGAAGCATTTGAATATTGTTTTAAGGATTCAAAAGTTTATGAATTTGCTTGAAGGTGAGTGGATTGGGATTGATAATATATGATGGTAAGAATGATTGGAAAGCTTCCAAATTTTCTTACATGGGAAAGTGTGAATTTGCCATTGATTGGGGTTTTTGATTTGAGTGAATGCGAGATGCATTTTTATATACATGGTTATTGAAGATCCTGGGTATTGCAGGCTCTAGTACCTGCGTCATTTGGTATCAGAGCTTGGCTCTGTTGAGATTGAAGAATGTTTTTTTTCTGAATGAAGACAGAATGTTTTGTTGAAGAGCTGGAATGGCTCTAGGAGAGGATTCAAGTTTTTTTTAATTTAGTTAATTGCATGTGGTGAATGAATGTCGGATTGTGAAACTGATGAAGATGGCAGCACAGGTATGCAAGTGCAGTTGAGGAAGGAAGCGAGATCAACAGGATCTTGAAAGGTGAGATTATGTAGTTGATAATTAACTCTGGTTTGAAGACTATTTGCAGAATTTGGTTGCAGGCATAGTGGAGAAATATCAGCAGGAAGAAGAAGATCACAGCTGAAGTGCAGTGAAGAGAGAGTCCAACAAAGGATTCTAGGTGTGTGGCAGAACCGGAAAGATTCAACAGAGGTTGAATGAAAAGGAAAAGTGTGTTCTTGAAAGTTGCAGATGAGAGAAGCCTGAAGGAGCAGTGGAGAATGCTCAAAGGGTTCCAGCAGAGGACCGGATGATTACCAAGAGACCAGATCCGGAGGAAGGGATTGGTGAGGTAAGAGGCAGCAGAAGAGTTTGCTGTTGCAGAGGCTTGTTGCAACTCATGAGTGATAAACTCATGGCGAAGGAAATGACTACTGAAAGAGAAAGCAGAGGTTCAGATAAAAGCCACATTAAACTGAGGGAGAGAGATGCCAAGACAAATGGCATATTGAAGCAGTGGACTGATGAAGAGTACGAGAAAGAGAAAGCTGAGATCGCAATTCATCTTGAGTTATTGATGGAGTTGTTGCAGGAGAATATGAAAGGCCAGAGACAAGGTTGGTTGATGAGGAAGAGAGTGTAGTGGCAGAGGCTACAACAGAAAAGAGATCGACAAATAAACATGCAGTTGACGGAAGAGTTGAAGAAGCTCGAGCAGATGATGGATGTGCAGTTGAGGTGTACACAGCTCAGAGCAGCTGAGTTGGAAGTGGAGGTTTCCATTGATGAAACAGAGGAGGAGATCATTGATGATTTCTTAAGTTACTGGGTAGATCCAGATCAGCTGGATAGTGAGAACTCTTGTGTTTTTATAGCTGACAGTTGTGATGTGATTACAGGTTTTGTTGAGGATGATGCGCAATCTTGTGAAGCGGTCACAAGTATAAAAAAGTACTCTGAAGAAGGAAGCAGTGATGTGTTTGTACTTGACGCTGTTGCAGTACAAGAAGAAATTCTTGTGGATGCTGAAGAAGAGAATCAGTCTGAAGCACAGATAAGGAAAGTAACAGTTGATACTGTTGAACATTTTGATATGCAAACTGAAAGTTTATGTATGAATGCAGGTGATGATGATATGCTTCAGCAATGCTACAGAGAAATTGCATTGTTGGAATATTTATTGGAGAATTCGGAGTATGACAAGGAGATTGCAGCAGATGAAAGAGTTCAGTACAGTGAACGAGTGCAAAAATATGTCATGGAAGCAGATGATATGAGAGAAAGACTGGTTGACAGTCTTGAGAATTCTTCAGAGGATTCTTTGGGAAGTTTGGATCAGCATACTGATGTGCTGATAATGGAGGAGAATTCAGAACAGCATACTGAAGTGCTGGCAAAGGAGGACAAGGCACTGATGCCTTATGATTTTTATTCTAAAAAGTGTTTTGTGAATGCAGGTACTGTTGCAGAACATTTGACTCAGTTGAGCAGTCAAATGAAGGGAGAAGAAGTTTTCTGTTCCAGAAGACAAGAGGGTATGGATGATTGGGTGGCAGTCAGAACATAAACAAGCATAGAAGCAAGAAGTCAGCAAGTGACAGTACAGATAGAGAAAGTAAAAACTGAGCAAGCCGTCTTAGCTCAGCAGACAATTAGAAATCAGCAGTCGGGAGATTTATTGGACCGAGAGATTGAAAGTATCAGAAAACTGATGACGAAAGAATCCCAGAGAAATATGGCAATAAGAAAGAAGAGGAAAGACAACAAGAGAAAGACTGTAGCAAACTTGGAAGGCAGAGCAAGTGGAGCACTACAGCACAAAATATGGAAACCTGGAGGACAACATCACATAGCAATAGTAGTAAAGCAATTGACAAGCAAGGAAAATAAAATTTGGGATCCAGGAGAAAATAATTATCCAGACTTATGACCAGGTGGTCATAAATTTTCTTACATGGGGAGTCTGATGCAGGAGCATCATCTCCGAAAAACACATTGTATTTTACCTAAGCTAGGGGGTTTCATGTTTTGAAGAAATATTAAAATTTCATGTAAATATTAATATTATTTTGAGTGATTAATTAATTATTTGTGAGAAATTGTAAATGTGAGAGAAATTAGTTTCTAGATTATTTAGAATTAATGAAGGAGCCTAAGTTGGGATTAGTTTCTAAGTTTTAGGGGTGAGAATCTATCTTTTAGGGATGTTGAGAGATTTAGGGATTTGATGAGATATTAAGGGGATTGAGCATTTAATTAGATCATTTTTTAAATTGTATAAATAGGAAGGGGTTTTGAGAGGAAAAGACATTGAGATTGTGAGAGAGTGTGGGACTGAGAGTAGGCTTGAACAACCTTCAGCAAATTGTAAGGGCCACGACTGTTGAACATCTGGCCACAAAGAAAATTTGTAAGTATTTTAATGTTAAGGTGAAAAGTGATTTCAGAATTGTATGGTTCGATTTATGGAGTAGTGTATATTTTTTCTGTAACTGGGTTTTAAATAGAGAATACACGCTTTGTATAATTTGTTTGTGAGTTTAAGAATAATTGAATGAATCAACTTTGCAAGGGATTGATAGTTCGACTTGAATACTTGGCATCGATATTATTAAAACCCAAAATGACAAAAACTGTTGAATATGGAAAGCGTGGAATAGGTGCTGGATCATTACATTGATTGGTTGTTCTTAAATTAAATGTATTTGAATTCATAGTTCAGTATGGATTAAAGCTTGTGTAGCGCAACCTTTTGGAATTCATTTTCCAGCTTGAAGATTGGTGATTATTTAATAGTTTGTATAACGAATTTTGCGTTTCTCATCGCATGGATGGTTGAGCATAAACAAACATACAATGAGGTTGGAGCTAGTTTCATATGTTGAATTGAATATTCAAAAATGAAAGAAGGTCGATCTCATGAGTAGATTTGCAGAAAGCAGTTTCTAAATCCTGTAGTTCATTACCTGTGGTCTACACCTGTTAAAAAAACTGAAGCTGTATATTGAAATCAACGTTGAATAGTTTCCATTTAAACCATTTTAATGTATGTTAAAAGGCAGGTTTGAAATGAAACAATGAAAGTCGAAACATAGAAATCAAAGGCGTACTTTCCAAAAAGGAAATCGATGGCATAAAACAATTTTAATGTGTGTTGGAATCTCCATACAGAAAATTAAAGGCAGAATAGTCGTGGAAGGCAGAAATACAGGTAAGTGAAATAAGTTTGATTGAATTAAATAGATACATACTGGGTCAATACGCTATAACGTGGATGCTGAATGGAGAAATGGTAAAGTTTTCACACCACTTATTGAGAATAATAAAAGCGCAGAGGCAGAGTCCGTGTGCATGTTTGAAGAACGAATCAGGTTCTTGATCCAAGCAGTCTTGTAAAGCTAAAAAAACGAACGCATTCAGAAATTATAATTTGCCAGATTATTAAAGGTGGAGGCACAATGATTATCCTTTGTGGAAATTACAGGTATGAAATTGGATTAAATTGCTATCAAAATATTTTATGGGAAATGCTGTCATGCGCTTGATGGAAGGCGCACACATAGATCTGCAAATTTCAATTCAAACAGTGGCATAATTTACCAATTGAGTTTAAGATCATGTACAGAGATATAAGTTGTTAAGGGCACACTCTTTAAATAAAATTCAAGTCATATATGAATGATGTTTATGAGAACTCAAATGGTTGAGAAATTGGGTTGAATTAAAATTTTGGGAATTTGGTTTGAATCCAAGTCGGGTTGATTAGAATGTAATTGTGAGTTATGATGTGTTGAAAAGTTTCAGCATGCAAATGGTGTATTTTGTGAATTTGCCAGGAATTTTAAAAGAGGAAGCTTCCACATGAAGTTTCTAATTTTGATTATGAAAGTTTGGGATTGAATGATGTTTATGAAAGCGTGTAAGCTTGGATTGAAAATGCAGAAAGAAGTTTGGGACGATATGTATAAACACATGTGAATGTTGTTGAATTAAATGAATGAGAAAATTAAGATTTTGATATGGTTTAAGGAAGCATTTGAATATTGTTTGAAGGATTCAAAAGTTTATGAATTTTCTTGAAGGTGAGTGGATTGGGATTGATAATATATGATGGTAAGAATGATTGGAAAGCTTCCAAATTTTCTTACATGGGAAAGTGTGAATTTGCCATTGATTGGGGTTTTTGATTTGAGTGAATGCGAGATGCATTTTTATATACATGGTTATTGAAGATCCTAGGTATTGCAGGCTCTAGTACCTGCGTCACCTGACTAAGTTTAGAATCTGCCGGTACTCCATTCCTGTGCTGTGTTCAGAGCAAGACCCGACAACCCGTGTAGGGTCGACCTGACTCATCCGCGCTACGCTCCTATGCTGCGTTTTCAACCAGAAATCTCTTCAAAGTTGTTCCAAGCTTCTAAATTGCTCAAAAATTTTAAAATTATTTGCTAGGAACCCTCAGAGCTTTTATAACAGGTATTTAGGCACTCCACCCCCTCTCATGCTATTTTTTAAAGGGTGAATTTAGAAAGAAAGCTAGAAACCCTAGAGGAAGATAATGTTTGGTCTCCATGCTAAGAAGTAGCTCTTCTACCAAATAACCTCTCCATTTGCAAAAAATAGCCTCCACACTGCCTAGCCTTGACACCACTGTCTCCCCACCATCCCATTCACCCTCTTCATATCCTTACACAAGCAGTTTCAAGTTTTTGATTTTAAGGCAAGGGTACAGGACAAAATTCCTAAGGAAGGCAGTATTGACAGGGGTGAGGAAGGCCAAAGGCCTAGAGGACAATAGAGAATGGGTGGGAGAGTGAATAGGTTTGAGCTGTAAACACTAAAGAATGGAGAGCCTCCCCTACCACAGTTACATATTTCCAAGAGGTAGGATGCTATGACTTCTGTGAAAAATTGCAAAGAGTCAAAAGTCACCTTGAGTTGACCAAACATTTCATCCTAAACCTCCATAACCACCAAGTACAACTAGCTGGAGTGAAGTTTGAGCTGTCCACCAATACAATTTCCATGGCCACTGGGATACTTTGCATGGGAGAAAAATGGTTCATACAGGTGAGTTTGGACTTAAGCCATTACCATGCTTTTTTGAAACCAAGATACCAAGATAATTTCAAAACCATTTTTCCCTTCTCCCATCTGTTGGAAAGGTATACCCATTTAATGAAAACCATCATGAAATATTTTACCTATGAGGGTAGGTTTTCCAGACTCTATTCCTACCATATAATACTGCTCATGCATTTCACTAGGGCCAAGCTACTGCATTTGCCTTATTATCTTTATAGAAGTATTGATAAGATGTCATACATTGTGAAAAAGAGGCCTCCTTCACAACAAATGCAGAGTCTTTTCCACCATTCTCTTATTAAAATGATTGTTGCATCAATTAGAGCAACATGGTATCCCATGGGAATTTTTCATCACCCATGATGTTTTCACAAATCCACAGCCTCTTCCTCTACAAATTTTACCCTCATCATCTCATCCACCTTCTTCCACTCCTCCATCACCCCTCACTGACCATGATTCATCATCTCCATATGAATCCTCTCCCCAAACAAACCTCCCTCTTTCACCTTCTCCTAAAGCCTCAAAACAAGAAGAAAGTGTTGAAGAACATGAAGAAATAAGTGACAAAGAGGAACATGGCAGTCAAGAAGAAAATGACAGTCAAGAGGAAGAAACAAGTGATGAGGGAGAGGAAAATGAAAATGAAGAAAGTGGTGATGATGAAGTAGAGGCAAAAGATAGTGGAGAAGAAGAAACAAGTGATGAGGCAGAAAGTGACAGTCATGAGGAAGCATACCATGACAGTCCTAATGAAGACACAAATGATAAGGCAGATGATGAAGAGGATGATGAGACTAATGAAGAAGAAACAGATAGTGAAAAGATAGATTTTAAAGACAGAGGTAGTCATGAAAACAATGACAATGATGAAAATGCTCAAGACAGTGATGAGGACACTGATGAAGATCCCTCTAACAGTGACCCCACATAAAATGAAAATGACGAAAATAAAGAGATAGAGGCAGATTTTGATGAGCAAAACATTAAAGGTAATGAAGAAAACATGATGACTGATAGCCCTAACAATAGTGACAGCAGTGACCCCATGAAACCAAAGGGCAGTCAAGAAGTTGATGATAGTAGTGAAGGTTAGGATAGTGATGCTAGCATGGGTGAAAATGAAAATGCCTCCCAAGAATATAGTCAAGAACAATATGAAGAGGACACAAATGCATATATCATTGATAAGAAGAAAAGCAGTCTTAAGGTCACCAATGATGAAATGAAACATGTTAAACCTTTTCTTCTCACTTCTCAAAGAGGATCAAGGCAAGTTTTTGCTGCCTCCAAAAGGCAAGGGAAATTTCCATCTACATTATTTCAAAGGCAAAGAGAATATGAAAAAGGATAAGAAAAATAAGGGAGGGAAGCAAACTACTCAAAAGCCAGAATTCATTGATCTAGACAGTGATAATGAAAATGAGGAGATGGATACTAGACTACTACTCCAAAGAAAAGATGCACAAATCAGGGAGTGGGAGAGGGATTTTGAGATGGCACAATATATCATCTAGTACTACAAGAATGAACACAAGTATTTCAAGAAGATAAAGAGGGGCCTTGCTCTCCAGAAAAATATGACCAAACATTATGCCATGAAAAACAAACTTGTTAGTGCCAAACTAAAGGAAGCCCTCATGGAAATTCAAGCACTAAAAGAAGAAAAAGGCCAAGATAGGCTTGGAATATTGGCACAAGCCTCTCTATAGGTCTCCCAAAACCCATGAGGCACTCATCTACCAAATTTGGGAGAATTTTGACAAGTTTTTGTTTTTTTCTATTTTTGAGGCCAAGGGGGTAGCACACTTGGTGCTACGCTCTTTTCAGAGAATATTTAGGAGGACAGGTATACATTTTTGGGATCCTCATCACCAATATAGCATGCTCACAAATTTTTAGATCAATTGGAGTTGTTTTGGTCCTCCAAAAGGGTCAAAAACACCCAAATTTTCACCATTCTGCCTGCTTTTCAGGACATGTGTTGCGCCTTTACCAGCCTTGGTATTTTTGGTTTTTGAACAAATTTCGGAGGTCAGATCAGGGAATAAAGGGTATATCTGGAAATTATACTTCAATGGATTTCCAACGATCCATCATGGAGCCTTTTCTGACATCATGAAGGCCTTCAAAACACTGCTGCAAGATGACCCATTTTTCCTGCTCCTGTGCTACGCCCTTGGCAGGGAAATTCCTCCTAAAACACAGTGTTGCGCCCTTAGTAGAGAGAAAGTCAACAATGTACACTTAGAAATTTTTAGGAGGCTTTTTAGACCTCAAATATCTATTTTTTTTCTAAAAGTGCCTGGAAATATTTTTTTTAGATATTTTGTGCCTTGGACCTTGCAAGGCCTCAAGGACAAATAGTAATTGTTCTAATTAGCCAATAGGATTCTAGATACTCTATTAGGTTTTTCTCCTCCTTTCTGGTTAGATAGAGCATTTAGGACTCATTTTAAATGTTGGATTTTGATGAGTTTTGAGAGCGATACATGGTTCTTTGAGGTTAAAGATCATTTTGGTGTTGTGGAGCTTGTGGGTGATTTGCCTTGATTGATGATGATGAAGGCTTGCTTGCAGGATCCCTGAGTTTAGTTAATGGTTATGTGTCTCTAATTTTTTCATGTTTTCTTGTTTATCATATGTCCATATTTATATTTTGCAATAGCTCAGAAAATTATAGGTTGAGAAATGTTGTTTGAGGCACCTCAGTCCTCCTATTTGCTATTGTCTTTATGTTTTCCTCTGCCGGGTTAGTTTAACGAATTCTTAATTGCTCTTTAGGCCCACCTAAGCTTGTTTGTTTCATTAATGGATTAATATGCTAGTTTCCAAATATGATTTATGGTAATCCTTTCTTATTTTATGTTATCTAAAATCTGTCTTGGAACCTCTCTTTGATGTATTGATTGTTAGGTTAGGCCAAAGAGGTCTTGTTTTGATCTTTCCCTTTGTCCATGCCTACCAGTTTGCCTCAAAGTTCTTTATAGTTTGATAGATGATGTTTAGGAGTTCCCTCTTTAGTTATTAAAGCTATTTGTCATCTTATATGTTTTCAAATCTTGAAATTAGAATCATTAAAGTTAGATAAGTTTTCTTGCTTCCTTTGTTCCACTAGATTGTTCATCTTGAATGTTTATTGGTTTGAAGTATTGTCATTGAGTAAATGGTGTGCCCTATCTCATTATTAGTATATTTTGATTATAAGTATTTCATACCTTCTTATTCATAGGTATTTGAAAAAGGATTCTTAATTTCCCTTTTCCCTACCTTGTTTCCCCAACTTAATGTCCATCTCACTTCACACATAACCTTAAAGATCCATTGACTACTCTAGATTTTCCCTGTGATGTACCCTGATTCATTATTGAAATATCAATGAATTTCATAGAATCCATAGCCCAATTGATTTGATGACTTCTCACTCCACCTATCCTACTTGATCATATTACCCAACCAAACAAACAACAAACCCTACACTTAACAACTAGCCTAAAATCAACCATCTAAAGCGAACAAGTTTACATCCTTTGCACACAATAGAGAGAGCCCTCTCTGAGTCCAGGAAGGCTAGGTATTAGGACTCCAAATACTGGTCTGATGTTACCTTGTGCATTTGGTCTACCAATCTGCTAAATCACGAGACCCTAACACATATATGTCTATCAATTTTTGGTGTGAATTTAATGATTTTGATCTGCTTTGGCAGGTTTTTATGGATGAGATGAGTCATTTTGGCTTTGTCAATGGTGCTAGTCAACATACTTGGAATCTTGCTTCCACGGCTTGGGTAATCTACTATCCATCTGGTCAGTTGCTAGTCTCAATGGGTGTATGCATTAGTCCTACTTCAAATAATGTAGCAGAGTATATAGTTGTGGTCAATCTACTTTTAGAGGCAATGTCTCTTAGTAATGATTTGTTAGTAGTGTAATTGGATTCGCAATTGGTGGTTTCACAATTAAACAACACCTATCATGTCAGAGATCCATTTTTACATCGATTTTTTCTGAGAGTGTGTTTGTTGCAACGTTCATTTCATTATGTTACATTCATTCACATTCCACGTTCAGAAAATTCGTTTGCAGATTCATTAGCTAATCATGCAATTTATTGACATATTAATCATTCAATACATTAAATATCAAAAACATCAATCATAATTGTAAATATGAGACAATCACATAATATAAATCACCGTATATATATATATATATATATATATATATATATATATATATATATATATATATATCATAGTTGTGTTCAAAATATACAAAAATCAGAAAATCAAGTCCTACCAAATTATGGCTTATGCTCGATCATGTTCATCATAAAAAATATTACAGTTATCCAATCATAATAAAAATCTATCCCCGTGGGCCCTGTCCTGGGTAGGTGTTACGGAAGAACACTATAGTTATCACCAAATGGTTGAACAACCACACCCAATCGCATGGTACACCGACCACACGTCTCTGTACAGCCTCGGGAAGGTCCTCCACTGCATCCATAGGGACTTGGAAGGTCAAGCCCTCCAGGTTCCTTTGTATAGCATGGAGTACTCTCCCTGGGTCTTATACAACATTCTCGACTTCTCTTCCACGGCGCCTATGCCTCGAGAAGCCCTCAAGTCTCACCGGTCTAATAAATTTGTAAGTCAATTGTCCTAACAAAAATAGTTAATTCATTTTCCTATATTTATTGAAAATTAAAAAAATCATGTAATCAAAAATTATTGTGCGATCCTACCAATCACCCCCCATATTACACTGGGTGGTAGGGGAAATCAATATCTCCCTTGAAATCCATGCTAGCATAGGGATAATCTTCTACCATGATGAATTTTTCTCCCCACCACAGGAAGAAGTCATCATCCTAGGTAGTCATGGGACCTCGCCATCCTCCAGCCTCTTCATCAAATCTACCCATCTAGCTATCCATGGATCCTGAGGACTGTTGATGGTAGAGAAAATCTTGGGGTGACACACTAGAATCCTCTTGAAGAAGAATGTGCATAGAATGGTCCCATAACCAAAGTGTTTTGTTTTATTCTTCTTGATCGAGGTCAATTGTTTCTTCAAATTTGTCAATAAGGTTGTGCACCAATAATATAGTGTGGTTATGAAATCCACTTCCAAACTCATGTTTCCTCATGAATCTTGGTGCAAGGATGTTGATCTGGCTACTCTGACAATGGTGAAAAGAAGTATTTTCATGTGCAACCCTTACACATCTCTGATCGAGATCTGTGTCCCAACCTTCTGAGTACCCTTAGCACAATACACTCGAATATAATCTTCGACATTTAACCCTCTTGTGGGCTTGCCTTGCAAATTTACTGGTTCCCCTCTTCAAGAGAGTCCAGTTATGAAATAAATGTCTTCAATTTTGATCCTTAATGGAATTTGATCAATCATGAAACAATCCTCCTTTGGGTCCCAATAAACTACAAGCATTTCGAGCAACCGGGTGTTCGTTTTCATATTTGGAATTTTAAAGAACTTAATCAATCCGCATCCCCGGAGTATATCCAAGGATAATTGGTCCTCCATGACCTCATTATCAATGGTGCTATGCTCGCTCCCTCTCTCCAGCTAATGGTCATCCTGGATCAATTCATTAAAAAACCATTAGAATTTAATTTTAAAACTTTGCTTTGCGCATACGTGAGTTGCTTCCTGTACAGTCGTGTCTATACACAAGTTTGAAATTATGAACCCGTGTATATGTAGAGGGTTTCATAAAAAGCATAAATTCTACGGTGAAATTCCTAAAAAATTGCTTGAATTGACAATGAAATTAATGATTAATCTGATTGAGAATATTACCTGGAAGATTTGGGTTGATTCAGATGACAATTGCTCTTGTTCCAAGTTGGGTATTTTTTTCTCCATATCTCTTTCAAAAATTCGTCAAGGCACAAATGACCAAATGTGAGTCTAAAAGGCTTATTTATGCCCAAAATTCAAAACTTTTTCACAAATTACTTGTTTAAATTTTTTTGTTTATTTTTTGAATTTGTTCAGGACTTTATGACCCTTTGGCTTGTAAGTGCTGGGATAGGTTGTTTTCAGGTCCATTTTGATGATTTCGAGATGATTCCATTATTGCTTTGGTTCCATGATCACTGACCTGTCATGGCAGGTATTTTATTTAGAATTGGCATATAGGTTAGGGAATTTACTTTCCGTTTCACTTATGCATACTAACCTCCATACTGAAATATTGCCATAGGGTCGACCCCATCATGTTATGATTATTAAACCATTTTCACTCACCGACTTATAGATCATGATATGATGGTAGATCCATCCTTTACATGGGATTCTTAGTTAGATCCTCACTAGCATATGTCACCCATGCTGCAAATTGTGTAGCCTCGAGAGTGCTCTTTAGTCCTGCTATGAATTATGCGTTGAAGCTTCATTCTTCTTCTTCTTCACTATATTTTTTGGATTTATAACCTAGAGGCTCCCATTTTGTTGTTAAGTTGTTTTGCTGCATTGTATATTGACCATTTGTATATCTTGGCCTTAAGTCGGCTTCACTTGGACTCGTGTATAAGCCATCTTTTGACCCTGTCTTTCTGCAAATTCAGCCATGCAATCACTTAGCTTATGTGACTCGACATATTTACCCATGGATGGAACATTCCTCTGAGTGTCACTTACCAGTTTCACCACCTTGCACTAGGCATATGATTGTTCCTATCCCAGGAACTAGTGCATCTGTTTATCAACACTCGATCTATCCATTGTACTATAGGCATTCTTTTATTCTTTTTCTGGCTTTCAATATGAAAAAGACCAAAAAATAAAAAATTATCCCAAAAATAGCAGGATTGAGACATTACTTCAACATTTGATGATAGCTAAAGAGTCAGTTGTGTCGCCCTTGAACAAAGAACAAAAAATATAAGTATTTTCTCCATTTTGGGATGGGTTATGTTTGACTTAGGAGAAGCCATAACCTTGTTATCAAGTTAGTACTACCGGAATTGGTTATCTCTTCCAACAATATGGAGGGTTTGTTCATGCCTCCTGCATGAAAACTTATACAAAGCTATTATATGCTTCCATAGTCAAAATGAGTCGTGCTTTTGTTCAAGGGAAGTAAACCTAAGTCGACCTTTTTATGGTGTCTCTTGACTCATTTTTCAGTTGGCCATCCCTGGTATGTCAAAGTCTTTTTCTATCACATCAAATATTTGGTCCTTTGCTCGTGCTGGTTTGAGAAGGTCTCCATTGACTTGTTGCTGGCGAGTTTGTCTCTTATCAAATTTGACAAATTACTCTGAGGGTAAACCTAGAGCCGCACCCTAGCCCTATTTACATCATTGATAGGTGACCTTGTACTCAACATTTGATCAACACCATGGGTCTTTGACTGAGTGGTTTCCCTTATGTTCGACTTTAGCTTTCATTATCACACCTGGGATTCGTGCAGTGCCTTGGTTTCCATTTGACCCTATTGGTGGATTCCTTGCCTCTTTGTCAACTTTCATTATTGTTTGGTTCAAAGGGTTTCTGTCGTGCACTAGATACATTTTATGCATGCTGGAAATGTGCATCAGGTTGGTTACTTCACTTTTCTTTGTCCGATTACTTCGAAATTTTGGCCTGCGTGTTACACTCATGTTGGAATGATGTGGGATGCCTTAATGCCTTCCTTCTAGCATATATTTTCCCATCGACTCCAACACATTTCTCTAGGAATAATATCTAGAGTCCTTTTGTCAGTGCCTTAGGGTTTGTAGTCATTAGTGGCAGATTCCTTCCCTATTGACAGTGAGAATACATCAATGTCTCTTGATTGGTAGATTCTCTCAAGTTCTCGACTACAACTCATTCATTCGCACTTGTTAGATTGTACTGGGGTACCTTGACTCTCATCATCATTATCAATGAGTTGTCTTGTGTTTGTTAACGATATACATCAATGACCGGTAATCAAATGATATATCATATGGTCGACTTCAACTCATTTATTCCCATTGTGTATAATTGTACAATAGTGATCGATGAAGACCTCGTGTTTGCATCAACATGCTTTGGTTCAATTTGGCAGCGCCTTCAGTTTTCTTCTAGTGACACCATCCACCCTTATATGTTTTAGTTCATCATACCAGCATTTTATATGTTGGCACCTAAGTTGCGTGCAATACCATTTTTTCCACCACCTATGATTTGGTACTTGGAGATTCAATTTTGACTTTAGTGATCAAATAACTTTGCAGCATCATTGATCAATATTTTATATGTGATACTTGGAGATGATTTTTATATGTACTTTTAGGCAGTGATCAGATGATTCACTATGTACTTTACAGTTTCTGTTATACTTGTATACATATTGGATCCGCTCCATACTTGTTATACGGACATGATTTTATTTCATTGAGCATGGGTATGCCTTCCTCAGACATGAACTTTCTTTTTTATTTCTTTCATTGGTTTTTAGCAAGCTGAAATCTAGTGAAGTCCTTGCAAGATTCTTTCTTATGAACATAATACATTTTGGCCATCATGTACCCTTTCTGACCTCATATATTGGGGGCATATGTTATAGCATAATTTATCAGCTTTATATACTTGAGACTTATGTATTGGCCTTGCGTAGCCTTTTTCTTTTAGACTTGGACAACTTCTTAAAAAAAATTATTCTGAATTCCATACGCGACTCTGCACAAAATTTTATGCTTGCAGACGTAGGTTCGCTCATATCTGACCTGCGTATACAATTTAAAATATTAAAAAAATATTAACTCCCTATTAATTGGGTGGGTTTTACGGGTTTTACCTGAAGACCACCTACACCAGCTCGTGGCCAAACTGTTTCCCAACTAAAAAACTGATTTGAGGAAGTATAAATACACCTCATTGGGAAGGCCTAAGAGAGGAGAGATAATGCTATTGATACTATAGCCTTTTATAACCTAGATAAGTCTGATTATCCCTGTGCCTCCTACACCTCCTAGGTTCAAGAAATCCTTGTTTCCTTGTGATGATCACCTCCTTTATGTGACATACTTTATGCCCCTCTTATGGAAGTATATTGTTAAGGCTTGGGCTGGACGGATCCGGAGGATAGTTTCTCTTGGAGCCATGGCTAATTTAAGGTGATATGTCCACTTTATTGTTATATACATCAATAAAAGAAGCTTTTTACTATTCTTGATGTCATGTTCTTATATGTTTCATATACATTTTAATGATTTTGTAATTGTTATTTCATGATTCTTTTCTGATTTTATATGATCTATCTCACTAAAATTTAGGATATATATGTTGTACAAATATTCAATGTGCTTTGTCTGGAGTGAGTTGTAGATTTTGAAGCACGAAGAGTAGCAGAGGGTTTGCACCCTACGAGATTGACCTCAAATGTAGGACATACGGGTAAGGTCACCTATCCCTAGTTTTCTAGTTTAATCATTAGGACTTGTAATTTGAATGCTTCTTGTGATTGTATGACTTCCACTCTCTTAGGTACCTCAACCCATACGTTAGGGTAGATTTTCCTGCAACATTGAGACAAGATAAATTACCTCAATAAATTCACAAATTATAAGCACATAAATCCACAAATATAAAATCCTATATCACTTATATATTTAAGTCTTCAATAGAACATGAATCCAAGCATTCCAAACTACACTAAAAATAGAGTTATGTAATGTTTACAGTCATAATCTCCTTGCTATAATTTTTTTCACTAACCCTCACACTGATGTTGGGCCTTAAATAATCTATGGCCTCGAGATAGTTACAACAAAATAACTCAAAAAAAAATGCATGTGTGATCTAGGCTTAATTGAGCTAAGCCAAATTACAAAGATCACTCATACATTTTATCGTATCTGCACTAATCTAACTATAACACTATCTTTAAGCTAAAGAAGTTATCACCATGACCACAGACAAAAGAAGCTACCTTCGATATGCCCATCGGTTTATCGGTTGACTGGTACCAAATCTAGAATAGAGTACTAAATAGAGTACGAAATTAAGTACTGAATGGTTGCCTGATATATTCTTCAGCTGGATGTTGGGTCACTGGTGACCTGCCAATGTATTCAAGTTTCCATCCTTATATTTAGGAACCCTAGCAATAAATCAGTCAACAGTGATTCAATAAGTATGAACTCATTTGACATCTACTTATACTATCCAAATATATGTAAAAACAGTCATGATTGCGACTCTTAGCTCCATTCATAAACTATGACATTTTAGCCAATATGAATGGTTTCTAGGTTTCAAGAAGGGTAAAATTGAGTAGGTTATAATGGAAATAGGAGGATAAGGTGTAAAAAAGGATAACAAAAGTAGGGCCCAACATCTCCCCATGCTAGAGAGAATGCATGTCCTCATGCAACTGCCTTCCTCAGAATTGACTAGTCATCAAAATTGGGTCGTTCCTGTTCTCAGATTCCCACCCGGCTGACTAAAAATTCTAAGCCATGTTTTTTCTACATTGGATATCGTCGAAACCTCTGGCCTTGTTCAAGAACACTAAGTCCTTTAATAGGCTTTAATTTTCTCACCTTCCAACTAAAAGTCCATTTATTCTTCAAGACCAGTGCATTATTCTTGGATACCAAAGTCATATTTTGAGTTATATACATCTCGTTTTCCTTCCCAACATGGTGAAACAAGGTTTTGTACTTGTGAGAGCTATCCCTGAGTTTCATGTTTTTCTTTTTCAGTTTTTTTACTTGCAGTTGCAAGTCCTCTTCATTATGAGTATAGATGTCCTCAGGAGGCAGGGCTTTCTTCCACGAACTTCTTCCTTTATGAGTTGATCTCTTATGTGTTTGGCTTACCATGGTTCTGGGTACTCATTTCCCTGTTGCTGGTTCTAATTCAAAATGGTCATTCTGTAAATATTCATTTAAAATATATTTAAAATTATCAATTGGACCTTCCTCCTCAAGCAAAATTTTTTCCAACTTCTATATTTCTTCAAATACCTGAGAGGGGATTTTTACTTCCTACTACGGAGAAGATAAAATAGTTATGGGCTTAAGGGTTTGAGTGCCTGAAGTTGGACATTGTTTTCATGTCATACTTATGGTGTGTCGCTAACCCTGCTGAGCGGTCAAAGTTTCAGATGATTTTGGGGTTTCCTGCGATGGTGGAGTTAGTACTGGTGTCACTTCATCCTTTTCATGGAATAAATTCATTTTACCTTTCTTAGGAGAATTTTTGGATTTTTCTTCAAGTCGTTATTCTTTTGGAGAGGTTACCAGCTTCAAAACCTCCACCCAAGGTTTCTTTTTTCTACTTTTCTAAGGTTTTTCGGATGTTGCATATTTGGTCATGGGTTCTTTCTTTTGTCTACAATTTTATTTTCATTTCTTCCCCTTTGATACTAGGGGTTAATTATTTATAGAAGAGCTAGGGTTTATAGATCCTAGCTTATCCAGTGGGTTCACAGAACTTCCCTCCACTTTTTCTGATTTAGGGGTCCTTCCAGAGACCTTAGCTTGCTTGGAAACAAAATTGAGAAGGACCTCAGTCTCTTTGTTCGACTTCTTAGAACGAGGAATGATAATCCAATGAAGACCCTTAATTTGATTTTCCTCCCTAGGAAAATTCTTAGCCAATACTTCTTCCCATGGGGTGATATGGTGGATTGTTGAAATAATGGATCAATTGATGGAAATCTAGCAACGGGGACAGTGTTGGGGAGAATGAGACTAATAGTGTGAAAACTGAAGAACACAAGAACAATATGTGGATGACAAGGAAGGGAAAACGATGGAGCAGTGACATCGGTCGAAAAAGACAGGTTTACATGGAAAAGGAAACAATGAGGATAGTGGAAACAAAATGAAAACAACAACGGGGAAACAAAGCATAGACGATGGTAGTTGGGAACAAGTTGGATAGAGAAGATTGATTCTAATGGCAATGACGACCAAACATATATAGGGTCAAGCATAGATCTGAAAACAGAAAAAACAAATATATATATATATATATATATATATCTATATATATATATATATATATATATATATATATTATAGAATGAATAAATGATGATTATTTTTACAATGAGGGCTCATGGCTTAAATAGCCTCGGGTGCCTTTTCATGAAGGGTCATGATCTACTGATCACGCCCTTCTTCCTAAATTAATCATAATATATATATATATATATATATATATATATATATATATATTGTACAACCATGTGATGAACATCTCATTTACATGAGGTGGTGTAACACTCCCTCCCACCCAGTTGGCTTTTCTTGGGCTATGGGAGGTGTTACCTTTTTTTTTTAACACAACATCCATGGCTTTTCATGAATATGGGGTTACCGAAAACCCCACTTTTTAAAATTTGCGGAAAATAATTTTAACATCATGATTACGACTAGCTTGTCGAGAGATTTCTTGTGACATAAAATTTACCTCATTCCAAGTTTTGAATAAAAATATATGCCCATTAGAAATTTGGGCCGTTATAAGAGGCCATGCCATCACATTACCCATATCGCACACATGGGCTCCACTAGGATTTCTTAACCTTAACATGTCATCGTTGTAGGACCCACAATACTCAGTCCACATTATGCTAACATAAATACCCTCACTTCTCGCCTGCAACATGTAGCAAGTAATAAGTAATGAGCGAAAAACGTTCTTCTAGTGGGAAGGGTTCCCATACCAGAACCTTTTACAGATTGGCCCTTTAATCATCAACATATCTTGTATGAGTTTAAAATAGTTGTGATCATGATGGTGTGAAGTTTCCTGACCACATGGTTGAACGAGCTAGAACTTCCATCGAATCGAGTCCTCGACATCAGGATCTCCTTACCTCGCTTTTGTTTCAACTTCAATTGAAGACGTATATGTTTGAGCTTTGAGACACATGAGTGGGGTCCACCCCCATTCCACCTCACCTCATCCATATCATATCAATCCACATCATTTAGACCATTTCATCTCATGCCACATCATATTGTCCATGTAATCTTAGCATTTTGGTCTTTGGGTTTCCTCACCTCGCATTTGTTCTAATATCAATGGAAAACGCCAATATTTGAGGTTCAAATCCAATGGAATCAATCCCATGAAGTTAAATTTTCAGGTGGATCCCATTGGTCCACGTCATCTTGGGGATTTGACAATGAGGTTTCCCCTCCGCCCAAATCTCAATTGTATAGTCATCGTCTGAGGTTTGATGACTTGGTGCCAAGGTTCTGGAAACTTAGGGTTCTACTTGGTTCCCACTCTCCACTTAATTATTTTGAATAATATTGATGGACTGAAGGCTTGAGAAATCACTCATCCATTTCATAGTCGATGGCCAAGATCCTCATGGTGACCACTTTTAACGGTTCCATTGAGACAAGATTCCACCTATGGACCCACAGTGTTGGCATCTTCCCCAAACACTTATATCCCTTTGATATTTCCACCCTTTGATCCTAGTGAATAGAAGAAGCACCAAGATAGGGTGTTCTACATAAAAAATAAGGGTGGTTTCCCCAAGCCATCTCCTTTGTGTATTAATTTTTATGGTCCCAAGGTCCATTGACATGACTACCGAAGGAAATCTACAACCTAACTATCAAGCATTACAAACCATCTTGTGTAGGATGAGCTATTATTTATAAATCAAGACTGTCAAGTAAATAAAAAGACAAGATGAACACTTAGTTAATGCTTCCATCATGAACAAAGAATTAACCAGTACATCCCAGAACTTTATTTCCACTATAAATAGACAAGATAGCTATAATTCACAAGTATAGAAGAAACCCTCATAATCCAAGAATTCGTAAAAATATAGACTTGTAAGGTAACTTGTCAAACCAAAGTTTAAAAGTGGAATTTAGGAAATCCATTATAAGCTTTTAAGGTATCCCTTGATCGTGAAAATTATAGTGAAATAATTAGTTCAATCATACAATATATATTCATAAACACATAATACAACTGGTCATTTGTTAGAATAATTGTGATTTTCGTACATCGACTCATGGACATACATGATTATGCACAAATAATAAACATGAAAAATAATTTCATAGTATATAACAACATGCATAAATGATTATACTTATTTTCATGTTAAGGTGGATGGAAAATTAAGGAGGGACTTACACTCTCCACCCAACCATAGGTAAGCTACACTATAAATTTATTGCAGATGACCACCCTAAAGCTAGATCCATAGTCTGAGGGATTGCTTTCTTAGGGATTTCACACCAAAGGCTCGGTTAGACACTTTGGAGGTGGAGACCATTGCCTTGGTATTTTATCAATTTCTCTCTAAAAGTAAAGCCAAAGCGACCCACTCTTCTTCGAGCTCATTCATAGGCTTCACCCAAATTTCACAGTAGTTCAAATCAAACACAAGGCCCAAAAATTAGCTCCTCAATTTTTGTATCTTCTACCTTCATTTATCCATAGCTCCACGCTTAGATTTTTAACCTCCTTAGTGATCCAACAAGAGAGATTACGAGAGAAATACCATTCCCACCACTAGTGACCAACCTAGGGCCAAAAATATCAACTCCTGAACACCTACCTCTCTCCCTACGACCAAGATTTTTTCTTGCCTCACCTTCTTCTCAAGGTAGTTGTCACTGACCTTGATATATGAGAGAGATTGAATGGGCGAGGTCCTCTGCCCATACTTCCAAATCCCATCTCTTCAATTTTCTATCATTGCAATTGGTGAATCAGTTAATTGGGTTTCTAGAACTTCAATGTGAGTTGGCTTTGGGATTTTCACAACACACTACCATTTTTCCTCCAATCACATCTCTTACAAAATCTCCAAGACAATGTGATTGTCTTGCAACTGGTGGCTCGGTGATTTAATTTGGTTGGGTTATGGCTTCAAAGGTACTAAGCAAGCAATATTACCTCATGTTATGGATCCGTAAAGAAGTTTTTCCTTCAGTGATCAGTTAATTATTTTTTAAATAATTATTTTTAAAATCTTAGATAGCATTTCAGCCAACTGCGGTTCTCCACATTGCTGATACAATCATAATATTTCATTACATAAACAAGGGTTGAAGTGATGGATTTTACAATTGGAAAGTGATAGAACAAGACAAATGTACTTCATTTTGGTTACAATGGAAAAGGTTCCATATAGTCAATCCCTTCAACTTGAGATAATCATTCGACATATAATTGGGCCTTATGTCTTTCAACACTTCCATTTGATTACCTAGTTCTATATACCTATTTACATTTGACAATATTTTTTCCTTTCGAAAGAGGTAATTTATTCCAAATATAATTCATTATTAATTAATGATATTCTTTGTTCATTTTTATATAGAAATTTAGTTGATGAGAATATTCTTGAGCCCTAGAACTGTACCCCTTCGTTATTCATTTACCTTGTCTTGAAGCTACCTTAATTGTCTTATACAACCCTTTTCCTAATACATTTTGTCAATTATCTATATTTTTTATCAAATGATGGCTTTGTTTATAAATCATTTTGTTAAGGTAATAACATAGGATCATTAAGTAGTTTCCACCTAGTTTTGGGTTACTCATGTGATGGTTGGAAAAAATGCATTTGATTGGTTGCATATGCTTGAAGGATGGGCGTTATCACATGACCTTTTTTGGCATGTTGTTACTTTCAATGACATTACTTTCCAGGCCATGACATACAATATTCATAAGTTCATTGGCGCTTGAGAATCTAGTCTTTGACCGCTTCTCAAGAAAAAAAGCAACAAGAAGCTAGCTAGACAATGGATATAATCTAAGGTTGTTATAAAACTTTGGGACATATTGTAACAAGATGATTTTCAAATCATTGATGTAACAAAATTTATTTGTGCAATAGAATTTTACCTTTATCTCTACTAGCTATTTTTGATATTGTGTTGGGTCACCACCCATTTGACTTGTATAAATCAAGGAACCATCGAGGATGCTTGGTTACGAAACAATCAGTTAAAGGTAGGAGTTATATCAAAGAGAAGTGAACTATGTACCACTCTATTATATAATATATTATGATGTTTCCTATTTTCTAAATTTCTAGTTGTATGTGTGATATTTCACATCCTCGATTGGTGAAGGAGTGCCCCCTTCACTAGTCAGATGTTGAAAATTCATTTATTAGTTGTATTATTATAGATGTTTCATAGTTCCTTTATGTTGTGATCCCATGAGAACAATTGTCATTTAACAATAGTGGTGTGTGCACCTATTTCTTCAAAGATATTATGCTATATTAATTTATGGATGAATAGTTTTGATGATGGTAGGATAATAATTCAGATGTTGATACTTACTGGGTGGTTGAAGTATTCTAATTACAATCTAGTTCATTTCCTATTTTTCATAGAGTTGTTTCTCATTACTTGTAGTGTGATCCAATTTATGACCCATTGATCATATGTTTTTAGTCATGTGTAGTGTGACTTAGATAGTATTATTTGTTCAATCTTGTTACTTATAGCTAGCCTGGTTTACAGAATGGTTTGGTGATGGTTAATAGTTGAGTTGTTTTTTTTTTGTAAGTTAAACTAAACTATATTAGATAAAAAAAGAAAATTACATAGGCATTGGGGTGAGTTGGTAAGCGGTGCTTAACCAATCCCAGCCTTAAAGGCTTTCAAAATAGCACAGGTTTGGGGTTGCCAACTAGGAGGAAACTAGCCCCTTAATAGCATCAAATAGTCATTATTTACATAGTGTGTTGTGACACATATAAAAAGAAAATATTTGTAGTATGTGCTGAAAAAATAGAAAATAGAAAAGAGCCGAGCAGTCATGGTGTTTCTTCATCATCCTTTGAAGTAGGGTCCTCCTCCTTGATGTGGCATCCATATTCCTATGTAATGGCCTCCTTCTCAGCAAAAGGCACACGTGGGGGCTTTGTAGCAGCTGTGCAGAGGATAGGAGTGATTGGGTACTCAGCATCTGGAACACGTGTCCAGACTCCATCTGAATCCATGATCCACACATCTGTATCCTCCTCCAAGGCCTATTGAACCAGGAGAGGCTCGAATTTTGAAGGAGTGGGCAACTTAGAGTGTGCAATGGTGGAATTACTGGGCCCTCTTCTGCCCCTATGATTCTCTAGAGCTAAGGCGATCTCATCTTGGGTGCGTTGAGACTGTTGTGGTGCATCCCTGTCATGGTTGCCAGAAGAGGAGCCTTCAATGGATTCTAGACGATGATCATGTCATCGTTGATAGTGACCCGAGGACGCACCTCCTTGGCTACCGCTGATAGTATTTTGGCATTGACGCAGAGCCATGGGGGGGCTAACAGGCAGAGAGGGGGAGACCAGTCTACAATCGGTGAAGTGCACAACCGGATAACATGCAATTGAGAAGCACAGTGTGGGGTACGCAACTGAAGGTTATGCAGTAAGGGGATGCACATAAGGGGGGTGTGCAACAAGGGTTCCTACCTCAGAAAGTGCACAACGGAATGAATCCAAAGAAGCAAGGAGTTCCAGTGGGAGGTGCGCAGCCAGGGGCGACGCCGTGGGGGGCACACATCCTAGAGGGAATCAATGGGAGAAGCACCCTACAGGCTACCACCAGTAAGGTGGCACACGTGAGGGAGAGCGCATAATAGGGGAGCAGAAAAAAAATGGCAAGGGAGGAGGCGGAGAAGGCTCTAGAGGCCGATTGGAGCAGCGAAGGGATGACAGTATGGGGAGATATCGTGCCTTTTGAAGACTTGTGGCACGAGTGCATATGTTGTGCGATTTTGTGGCATGCTCGCATATGTGAGTTGGGACAGTTCACTTGGGATTGCATGTGATTCAGAGTATGGCAGAGTATCAGGTGCAACAGGGTGCCCATTTGAATTATTGCTGAGAGGAGGTTCTGCATCAGGTTAAAACTAGTTTTGCAAGATATCGTCAGGTTGTGCATGGGAAGAACTAGCTTCACACATATGTAACATGTCACCCGCATCCGAGGAGTTAATAGTTGATTTTTTACTTGCAGAAGAGTAATTCAATTATACAGGGATTTGTTCTCAGCGTGATGATTTTTGTTGTTTCCTTTCTCAGTAAGAATTTTTAGATTGATTGAGGCTTTGAAGCTTGGGTTGAAGTTCCTATCTTTTATTATTTGAGTGTGATTAGATCTGCAAGTGTTAATTTCTTAACTACATGGCCATTGGGCAAGAAACACTAGAAAATCATCCCACATCTGCATATAGTTTGCATGCAACCTTGAAATAACAAGATGATCCCTGGTTTTATAATTAAATGTGAAATGTTATAGTTCTCTTAGAGAGACGATTGTAGCAGTCCACAAAGCTTCCAAAAATGTCTCTTGATCACGAGTCTCTAAAACTTAAATTAAAGTAGAGGAGGATCATTGAAATTGTGAACATGTATGATGTTGATTTATAGGATAATGAACTATGTTTTGTGTTATATGGACTTGTTTGGGAAGTTGTGGTGCTAGTGTAGGTTCATGTTTGATGGAATCATCTATGGAAGGTGAGTATAAATAGGTGGATTTTAATCCTCATTTTAATTATTTGAAGAAGAAACTAGAATATAATTCCTAATAGCACATTTGGGAAGAGAAGATGACTCATAATTCAAATATGGCACATATTCCAAATGACGTTGTGAATACTTGTCTCTATATATGGAATGATGAAGATCATTCACATAATCATTTAATTTTCAACCTAGGTTTTGTTAGACCTGTGAGGCCTCCATGTTATATGCACAAGTACCAAAGTACTTACCAATGCTTATGCAAGAAAACCTATAGGTGATGGAAAATCATGGCCAAGTGGGACTAAAATTGGCATAGTTAGAATTTTCTAAAGTGTTGGAGTCTAAATAAACACTTAATATCAAGGTTACTATTCCAATTAAAAGTGGAATTCCTATCAGGCTCTAATTTTGCATCAATTTCTATATTTTTGTGGCAGTTCTGCTAGTTTCACAACAATCACTTCCGATTATGCAACAACTGTGAAATCACCTCTACAAACACCAGAATAGGAACATAAAGCACATATATTTCATTTGAAATTAAACACAATGTGCATATTAATTTGATTGACCCTAATTTAATAAAATTTAAAGATACACACACACTATGCAAGAAGAAAACACACACAAATTATTGCAAGAAAATGTAACACGGGAAATTATCTCGAGCAGACCCAACTGAGGGCTCGTCCTATGCCTAAAAAATGGAATTCATGAAAACAAGCTCAACATATCGAACAAAGAATCTAGAGGCAGTTATATTATTGAACAAAAATATGACATAGTTCAATATACTGTGGTCTAAGTTCACACATACATATTTGTAATAAATATGATAATCTACATCCCGACATACTATCTAAATTCAAAGGCTTCATGATCCAAAACAATTTCCTTATAATTTATCAGTTCCAAATATAACTAGAAACAATAGTATCAATTTATGAAAGATTCCAAGTTTTACCTCAATGACACAATGATGATTGTGCGTCGAGGAATTTTTACCAGTCCTCAATCGTTAGTGTGTTGGTTCATGAGACATGGACCACCCTTTTAAGTCTCGGAGAGGATCCATGAAGCGAGTGCATACCTAATTAGTTCACGAGAAATGACTAAAGGACAACATATGAATAGAACATCCAACAATCCTACAAGATACTTCGTCCACTTGCTCCATTTTTGTAGCGTTCCATAAAACTTTCAACATGACACATGTTTCCTCACAAGTCGTTTTTATATGCATCAAATCATTTTATTCGTGTGCCTTGGAAATGTTTGAATTACTTTCTCATGTTTATTAAAAACATATAATTAAAACATCAAAGTTACTCCTTTAACTACTCAGCTCTAATTTCAAGTGTGACTAAGAAACCTAATACACACATTTCATACCTTGGTTGATCGTGTTAAAGATTAGGATTTTGAAGGTGATTTTAAAGGAAAAGAGGGATAATTGGTCAAAATGGGGTGGATGATTTTGTAGAAAAAACTCCAATCTTGTAGAAAAAAATCCAATTTTGTAGCTCATAATATCCCCCCTATTGATTTTTGTGCATGTTCTCATGCATATTTTCATTCCTCTTCAAGAAATCCTACATGCACTTTGCTCAAAGACTATGAAGGATGGAAAAATTATCCAATATAATAATACCCTAGGAAACATTCCAACTCATGCCACCTAGTCTCTTCCTCCATTTCATCCCAATGAATACGTGTCTAGTAATGTCTAATCGGGCACCAAATGGTTGGAAAATGAAATCTCAGCCCAATCCATCAGGTTCCATGCTTCAGTAGAGAAATGGTATAAAGAGCAAATCGGTTGAGGGATAAACATAAATATAAGTATCCCATTAGAAACCTCTATTGAAGATACTTGGGGAGACCATTCCACATGTCCTGAATGATAAGTAAAGCCTTACAATACTTAGCCTTGATTAATTTATGATACTTTGTAATATTGAATCATTTATTATGTTGTGTTAGCACTTCATAATTCCTTCAGGCTGAGGAGAGGAACCCAAATATAACCACAAACCAATCTTTAGGGTTGGAAGCTAGCCCTTCCAAACCCAAAGACAACTATCCCTTATTAAATATTATGGATATTAGGCTAGGTATATATATCAAGGTAAGATAATTTCAACAATTTGATGGAAGGGGAGAGGGAAAATCCATTGGGCATGTATTCAAATTAATCTAATGATTTTCAGTGAACAAATAAGAAAATGAAGATCCTTAGACAGGGGAAAGATAGGAAATATTTATGGCATCTTTATTAAAATTTCATTTTAGACGGGTGAGTGGAGGAATAATGAAATTGGTAACATCTAAAGCATCTAGCTGAGGATGAATTTTAAATGTTATGATGGAAGAAAAAAAACTAAAATGTTTATTTACTTATAGTATAGCACCTGAAAGTTAATTCTGAAATGAATTTGTTTAAATAAAAATTGAAGACATAACATTCAAGCATGGAAATTTGTTATGAAACTAGTTCCAAAAATAGAAGAAAAGAGAGATCAATGCCTTAGAATTAAGCCACTTCGAGGGGGAAACTGCCTTTACATTACATAAATGAACAATTGTTGGATGATACAAATGACAAAACCTCCTTCTATATATAGGATTCCATGGGGTCACAATATAATCCTAACCGACCTAAAAATAATAATGTAAGGGCACAATTAGAACAATATTGGGGTTACAGGGGTACAACAATAACAAGGGGTGTAAACTAACAAAAATAAGGGACTGCACTAGTAATATAGGGACCTAACATGCCCCTCTCCTTCAAAAAAGTGTTTTCCTCAACACTTGAGTAGCTCTGGGTTCTTCTGTATAAAATTCTCATCCTCCTATGTAGAATCTTCAGTGGGTAAGTTCTTACACTTGATGAGATACTTTGAAATTGATCGATTTTGTAGCTGTCGAGTTCTTGTTTCCATGACTGATTCAGGTTCCAATATGATTTTTCCTTCCTCATAAAGTTCTGGTAATATTGTTTGAACTGGAAGTTTTTCAGCTATAACCTTTTTTAAACATGAAACATGGAAAACTGGACCATAGTACCAATCTTTTGCAACACCTTGTAAGGACCATAGTAATTTGGTGATAACTTCTTAGCTTGCTTGAGGGACATTTTTTTGTATGGTTGTAGCCTTAAAAATACCTAGTCTCCTACATCAAAATTTCTCTCGCTGTGAAGTTGATCTTCCTGTTGTTTCATTCTATTTTGTGCCAAATTTAGGTTATCCTTTAAGAGTTGGAGAAATTCTTGTTGATGCTCGATGTGATCTTCCACTGCTTGAACCTTAGAATTTTCTCTTAAATATGATGTGATAGACGGTGGATGATATCCATAAAGTGCCATAAATGGGGTCATTTTTTCTGCAATATGGAAGGAAGTGTTATACCACCATTTAGCGAGAGGTAATCACTTGACCCATTTTGTTTGCTTATCAGATACAAAAAAATGAAGATATCCTTCCAAACATTTATTCACTATCTTAGTTTGACCATCGGATTGAGGATGATAAGATGAGCTATGAGCTAGTTGAGTACCCAAACAAGAAAATAACTTCGTCCAAAAATTTCCAGTAAAAATGGGATCTCTGTCACTTACAATAATCTTTGGGTTTCTATGTAGATTTTGAATTGTTTCCGTAAATTCAGTAGCAACTGTAATTGATTTAAATGGATGAGATAATGCACAAAAGTGTGCATACTTGGTAATTCTATCAACTACCACCATGATGACACTCTTTCCTTTGGACTTAGGTTAGATTGTGATAAAATGCATTGAAATCTCCTCCCAGCATTGACTTGGAATGGATAAAGGTTGTAGAAGACCTGGGTTCTTAATTTTCTCCACTTTATTTTACTGGAAACCAAACATTCCGCCACAAAATTTTGAATATCAGACTTAAATTCATCCCAAAAAAATTATTTCTTCATCCTGTGGTAAGTTTTTAAAAATACAGAGTGTCCTCCAAAAGGAGAAGTGTGCAATTCCAAAAGAATATTTTGTTTTAGTTTGGAATTCTTACAAATATATAAGTGATATTTGTACCATAAGGAATCATTTTTCCAACTAAATGTATCAGATGTACTAGGATCTTGCTGCAACTTTTGAATGAGTGTCCATACCTCTTTGCCCTTCTTCCATTCATCCCTTGCTTCGGTTATCCAATCTGGTTGGATAATAGAAATGGCACAAACCAATGCTTCCACCTCTTCATCCTTTCTTGAGAGTGCATCTGCAACAACATTTAGTTTCCCTTTTTTGTAGATGATTTCAAAGTCATAACCCAACATCTTTGTGACCCATTTTTTCTGCTCTTCTGAATATAATATTTGTTCCAAAAAGTGTTTAAGACTATCATGATCATTTTTTCCCTTGAAGTGTCTTCCCATTAGGTAAGGTCATCATTTATTTAGTGCGTGTAGTATTTCCTACATTTCCTTCTCATAAATAGATTTATGTAAATACTTTCTTTCGTTTGGATGACTTTCAAAAGCAATGGGTCTTCCTTCTTGCATTAAAACAATACAAATTTCATTTCCTGAGGCATCACATTCCACAATAAAGGTTTTTGTGAAGTCTGGGATAGCTAAGACCAGTGCCAGGCACATTGCCTCTTTAAGATGTTCAAAGGACTTAGTTTCTTCGGGAGTCCATGAAAATGTATATTTCTTCAATAATGTTGTTAGAGGTGCTACTATTCTCCAGTAATTCTTAACAAACTTGCGATAACACCCTGTTAACTCGAGAAATCCTCGCAACTTCTTTATGGTTGTGGGGACTTTCCATTCCTTAATGGATTTAATTTTGTTAGGGTTTACTTTAACACCCTCATGAGATACAATATGACCCAGATATTCCACCTCTTGTACTCCAAAGAAACATTTGGATGTTTTTGCATATAATTTTTTCTCCTTCAATACTTTGAGCACCCTGTCAACATGTTGAACATGATCCTTCCAAGAACTGTTGTAGATTAGTATATCATCAAAAAATACTAGCAAAAGTTTCTAAGGAGGGGTTTGAAAATGGAATTCATCAACCCTTGAAATGTAGAAGGTGCATTCGTAAGTCCAAAAGGCATGACCAAAAATTCATAATGACCCTCATGAGTTCGAAATGTTATTTTCAGAATATCTTCAGTCTTCATTCTAATTTGATGATATCCGTTACACCATTTTTTGGTCATCTAACCTACTATCATTAGATGGACCCAAGTACACCATGTAAGATCAATTTTACCCTAAGTAAAATTGCCTTCACTATGTAAAATAACTTAATAAAACACATTTATTAGGTTGTTTATGGTCTAAACAGGAAACCCCAAAAGGAAATATTAAACAAGCCTATATTTGTTTGATTTTCCTGGTCATGTTTAACCCAAAACAAAGAAATTAATTAGATAAATCTTTATTTATCTTATTATTTTCTAGGAATAATTATTTAAACCTTATTTAAATAGTATTCCTTGTTAAATATGACTAAATCACCCATAAATAATTAAATAAATCATTATTTATTTGATTATCATCCAACCACTTCCATAAAATGATAAATAAATCATTTATTTATTTATTACTTACAAATAAAGGGATTTGACCCAAGTCAAATACCTTTTCCCTCCAACAAATATAATAAAATATTCCATAAAAGGTGGATCTAGATTTGGTTAATGTTATTTTAATCATGCACCAAGATCTAGAATGACCCAATATTTGTTATAAATAGGAGGGTTTTTCCTACCATTCTTCACCTTTTGTTGCCTATTAGATCACTCTGGATCTAAACTCTTGGTCTGACTTTGAGCCATTATCATTGTCATATTTTCCATTATTTGCTGCGTGAGCTCCCTTTGAGTTCTATCTTTGTCTGGGTTTTCTACACCAACAAGAGAGAGAAATGTTAGATCTGAAGCGCTGAGGACTTCTAAGAACCCATCCCATTAAGGAGAATTGGAAACGCCTTCTTGTTTTCCTCCCAGGTGCCCTTAATACAAAAAATTCTTTCAGAAATTGTTCTTGTCTTGTCTATTGGATATATGGAGCAAAACCTTCTTTTTCACTGCTTAATGTCTTTCTATGCATAGATCCGGTTTTTTGCAGCACTTGTCTTGGTCAACTAACTGCAGATCTGAAGATATTGGCAGCCATATTTGATGTTAGGGCTATTATTTATGCGTAGCTAAAGTGGTCTTTTTTCGTACACTTCGACAAAGGATTCATACTAACAATTGGCGACTCCACACGGGTTTTCTTTCTAGCATTTTTTTTTCCTATTTTAATGTTGTTTTTCACCTATAAAACCCTGAAACATTAAAATTTATAACTTCCGCGTGTTTTTGGCCCTATTGCGCAGGTGACAGACATCAGCCGCAACTGAGACGACAACTTTTCTGCAAATCTGCCGCCGAGACAACCGGAGTTGGAGGTCGCACTTTTCAGCCCAAAAACAATGACCTGGACTCCAGGTTGCACTTTTCAGCCCCTTTTCTGTGACCTAAACAGGAAAACATGTCAGAACCTGCGACCTGTGCTTTTTTCTGCTGTTTTCTGCAATTTTTCTGGGTTTTGCTGAAGCTTCTGTCAGGGTTTTCCAGCCTCTGTCTCCGCCCGTTTGGACCTGTTTCTGATATTTTTTTCTCATCTAAGTGGGAACCTATCCCACTAGAGCTTTAGTACCCTCCACTTTTGGTGGGAGAGTTTTAGCTGTTTCAGGTGTCTGATTTTTCGGAGTTTCAGCCTTCCCTTTTTCAGATCTGATACCTCATTCTCAGATCCCTTTAAATCAGCTCTTCTTCCTTTCAAACCACCTCTTGTAGTTTTCTTTGGACCTCCCTGTAGGACCTCCTCCCTGTCCTCTCTTCTTTTTGCTGATTTCCTCCTTTTTTCCAGCCGCCTTGCCTCTGCCTCTTGTCTGTGATCTGCACCTCTTTTCAGCAGCTTTCTCCTTTAGATCCCTGTCCCTTTCGACCCTAGATCTATTGGCCTCTTTTTAGTGTGTTTTGACTAGATTTTTTCCCTCTTTTAGATTAGTTTTGAGAGACCCGCCTTTTTGGGTTGAATCGATGCACTAGTAGCTGTTAATTTTCTGTTATTTCAACATTATATACTTTTTTGTAGCATTATTTTCAATTACGCAGCACACTTTTTCTCTTGCTCTCAAAACGAAAAGGGTTTAAAAATTAAAATTAACGCACGCCACACACTCACCCTAAGCGAAGAAGAGCCTGGTTTACACCGCCAGGCAAAGACTTTAAAATCAATTAACACTGCACCTTTTTGCCCTTGTTTCGACATTGTAATCACTTGATTCTCCACCTCCCTGCCTTTGTCAGTCGTTCTTCTTCCCCTCGTGCCGTGTTTATGTTGTCACCATTGCGCCCCCAAGGCACGCCTCCCGGAGACTTCTTGGCCTTCACCCTCAGTTTCTAGTCGGTCGACCTGCTCCGTCCCGCCGTCGTCGAGCCAGTATTCCTCCGAGTCTGCATTCCGACTCCTCTTCTGATTCATTGGGTTCTCCTTTTACTTCTGGTTCTCCCCCTGTCACCTTCACTATGTTTGGTTCAGGGCCTAACGCTAGCGGTAATCCCGACCCTAATGCCGGAACTACTACTAGCGGAACCGCCACAGGAACTACCTCGGCTGCACCCTTGCTACCGTACATCGCAGGCCTCAGCCTCCCCGATTTCAATCAGTTGATCAATGACCCTATCCACCACGATGTTGGTTGGCCTGCTATGCCAACCAAGCTCCCCTCCAACATCCCTAAGTTCGAAGGCCTTGCTGGAGAAGATCCAACCAACCATGTCCAATCTTTCCACATGTGGTGTTCCTCCAATTCCATTACCGATGATTCCATCCGTCTTCGGTTGTTCCAACGCACGCTTACCAGAGAAGCTTCTAAATGGTATGTTGACCAAGCCACCTCTTCCCATACCACCTTTGCGACCATTGCCCAAGCCTTTTTATCTTATTTCCAGCTCCTTCTCTGATACGATACTGGTACGGAGCTTTTGACTTCTTTCAAGAAAACCTCTTTGACCCGCCTTTCCACTCATGTCCAGGAATGGTGAAGAAGACGAAGCTTATGTCGAGGCCCCCCCTTTGAAGATCGGGTTTATATGGGCTGGTTCCTTCGCACTCTCTTAGCTCCCATTGGCAAAGATGTCGCCTCCCATTTACCTCAAACCGAAGAAGCCGCCCTCCAAATAGCCTTGAAATATGACCTGATCTACGCTCAGTCTGGTTATGTTTATACCGTCCTTCCTGACCTCCACAGGCCCAGAGGCACTAACGCCCCGAGGGCATCTCATTCCACCGACGGTATCGTTGGAGCCCTTTCTCATCCGTATGCTCAACCTCCTATGGGCTATGGTCTCCCTCAGGGAGGGGCCAACACCTCTAGCACTTTTCCCCCTCCAGGTAGCATGTATCTAGGATATGGCATGCCTCATCCTTTTGCCCAAACTCCTACTTACCTCAATGTTTCCCAACCTAACCATTACCCTTATCTACAGCCTGGTGCGCCAGCTCCTCCAACATATGCGCTTCCACCTCCCTTGGCTCCTCCAACCCCGCAACAGCACCTACAGCCCCCTCCAGGGAAAGTATTTGCACAGCAGGGCACGACTAATCCCCCTTCTCAAAGAAGGCAGGAAGGAAATCCAAATCAATCTGCCCCTGGTACCCGTGGACCCAATCGTCAAGGTACTGACCCTAACACCGCTAACCAGCAACAAGGCACTCAGCCCAAGCCAGACAGGCCTCTTCGCACAAATAAGCCTTGTTTGTGTTGCGGTGTTTACGGTCATTACACCCATGATTGTCCCCTCTTACCACAGATGCAGTAGATGTGGGAGTCTCAAACCACATTGCGAGGACAACATGCCTCCCCTCATGCTCCCCCTAATGTGGCCACTACCCAACCGGCTGTGTTTACCGATCCTTTCCCTCAGCAAGGATTCGTGGCTGCCCAACCACCTGACGAACAGGTCGCCACTCAACCTTCCCCTCCTGGCTCCTCCGATTACTAGATCCTCATGATGAACTCTGATCCATCCCCAACCGTCGACCTTCACCTTCAAACTCGGTTTCGCCAGTACTCCAATTCTCCCACTCAGTCTACCCCCGAGTCCCCTTCTTCAGGTTCTACAGAGCCTCTTTCGACATCCAATGGCCCCTTACATATCCCTCAACCCAAAGTTGAGGTTCATACCAAGATTCCTAAGGGACCATTACGTCGAAATGCTGCTTCTGGTCGAGCTTCTCATTCGTATAGCATAGTAGATGATTTGGTGCAATCTCCTGCTGCCATTTCCACATTGGAACTCCTCTAGTCGTGCCCTTCCCAAAAGACGGCTCTGCTATCTGCCATGGGCACTGTAGATCCTGCTGATGACCAAATGATTGTTTTCGACGCCCATCAATCAGAACATCCTCCTCTTCCTGCTTCCGTCGCCTTCCAAATCCAGTCAAAATCCGGAATGCCAACGTTTCTCGGTGTATAATTGATCAGGGGGCATCCACTTGTGTGATGTCTGCTTCGGTTTGGAAGCAACTCAGATCTCCTGACTTGGCCCCTTCCACGATCACCCTTCGAGCGTGGGACGACCACGCCTCCCAGCCCATTGGCCTTTTTCGTAATTGTCCTATCACCCTTGCCGATGTTAGGTCTCTGTAATAAGCAAGATTGGCAAAAGTCCGATCACAGAGTTAACATCATTTCAACCAACTTTGGGATTCTAGGTTCTAGCCCTCCTGAATCCGGAGAGGGATCTCTCCAATATGTACAAAGATGGATTTGTCTTTGAAGTTTAGGGTAATGATATTAGGCTAGTTATGAAGACCAAGGGTTTTGTTTGCTTTGGTTGGACAAAGATAAATGAAGGTGAAGGAAATCTAAATGAAGGGTGAAGATGAATGAAAGCGAAAATTGATTCAGCTAGGAAGATAGGCAAGAAACAACTTCAATCCATTGGGCTATGGAGTCATAGTAGGGTTTTAATTGGAGTAGCAAGAGGCAAGAGTGGTCCATGGGGAAAGTCATGTATGTCTAAGGATCTCTTTAAAGTTTGATTTATGGAATGGAGTGATACATCAAGAAGGGGAAATAAACAGATGCAGAACAAAGAGCAGCCTAGGATCTGATAAGTACTTTTAAACTAGCCAGCCTTTGACCAGGCACTTAAGAAAGACATGAAAGCAAACTAGGATCTGGTAAGTACTTTCAAACTATCCAGCCTTTGATACACTTTCAATAGAAAACATACAAAACAAGGGGAAACACAAAGACAACACAGAATGGACTAAGATCTGGTAAGTGCTTCTAAACTAGCCAGCTTTTAACGCATTCCAAGGGAACATTCAGACAGTTATGCAGACAAGTCTGGGACCAGGGCTAACCATATCTTCCTTCCAGTTCATCCTCACACAACATATGCAGAAAGTAACATTCAAGAATAATATTCAGCTAAGACAATAAGACGAGGGAATGCCGGCATTCCTATGTCTAAACTAAATTAAATCATTCCTGAATAAACAGATTGAAAGAAAACATTTAAATAAAGGTTTCTCAGCCAGAGAAGGTTACTGATATACAGTAGGTCCTAACCCTGTTTAAACTGTTCTTTATAGTGGAAAATTAAACAAAATGAAAATAGAAATAAAACAACAAGTTACAAGGAGAATAACATCACCGTCAACATAGATCAGGATTCCATAAATCAGCTTGTATTGATGCTCCAAACCAATTACAATCTTTAAGTCCAATGGTTCTTTACAGCTTCAGGCTTCTCAGCTTAACTTAGGTATTTTCTCTTACAAACAGAGCTTACAGCAGCTTCAGAAAAATATTTACATGCTACAGATATGCAGTGACCAAAAATTTCTCATCTTCTACAGAAGTATTTATAGAAGAATGAGGAAAAAATATCTGAGGAAAATATCTTCCAGGACAATTAATAAGAAGTGATGACTTCTCGGCCTTTCGAGGGGCTCGATGGAGAAGCTTACAGGTGTTTCACTGTATTAACTGTTTTACAATTAATATAAAAGCTCGGTGGGAGCTTTATTTGACTTTGAGGCTCCGTGTATGTTTGGAGTAACTTCTGCAGATAGTTGTGCATTTATTTCCTGGCAGAAATAACTCCCTGGCTGTGCTGGAGGCGAAATATCTATTTCTGAAATAACTTCGGCCTCTGCTTTGAAAGGTTTGAGGCAACAGGTGGCTCTGTGGTAGCTGAGGAATCAATTTGCCTCAAGATGTGGCGGTGGAGGCTTTATGTCTGATAAAACACTTTAGGTTTTCTTTAAACTGTGTTTTGAGTTGGGGATTAGGCTTTTGATAACCGTCTTAGCCGTAATCCCCGTAAAACTGTCTTCAATATTCATTCGCTATGCTTTATCTTTAAAACTGATACTCTTTAACTGTTCTTTTGAATAAAATAGTGTCTTGTCGATGTGCAGGGCCGCACAGGGCTCTTTATGCGGTCAATGCTCACGAAACATTGATAAATCATTTAAATTTAACTCTATGAATGGTTCTCTGTAATAGCTCTAAGGCACAGGAAACGTCTTTCCCAACCCTTGGCTCTCCTTCATTATATAATGGGAAACCAAAAACACCTGCAAAACACAAAAACAATTAAGAAATCCTGCGTTTTTAGGTTAAAACTACATCGGAAGGCGTGAAAGATTGGGACCGTTGGATGGCTGCATCCAATGGTGGAGACTTTATACAGAGGAGGTTAATAGGGATCGCAAAATCGTATCGCCAATATTTGCGATGAGTGATCAGGGGTTTTCACGAAAAATGCGATTTGTGATTTGTGATGGAGGAGGGAATATGTGATGGGCGGATTATGCGACGGAGAGAAGTTGCGATCGGGAAGTCGCATCGCAAATATTTGCGACGCGATCGAATCACATCGCAAATATCTGCGATGGATCAAACAGACGTAAACAACGAAATGCGAAATTGCGATTACGCGATTTGCGATCGGGCGGAACGATTGCATCGCAAGTTTTTGCGATGGGTCAATTGAACAAACCATGGAAAATGCGATAATGTGAGATTGTGATTTGCGATAAGCGGTGGGCCATATATTATATGATATGAACTTTATAATAAAGTTTATATAATAACGTATGGCGGGGTATGAGAAAGGGGAAGTGGTTAGAAAGGTAGGGATTTATAACATAAAGTATTTATTATAAAGTCCTGTGGGTTATTTGAAGGGTTTCGGTAAAGCTAAAGAATGAGTCTTCAACCTTAATAGGAGTGATTTTCATGAAGGGGAGAAAATGAATCATGAAAACAAAGGGGATTTTACGGAGAAAAAGGGGGGCATATGAAGGTTAGTTTTGAGTGGTAGAAGGGCGAAAATGATGGTTCTTCAGCAGTCTCTTCTTATGAAATTAGCCGAATTTCAGAGCATGAAATGGAAATAGTAAATGAAGATTTCGGACAGAGGCATGAGGCCTTCAAGGAGTCTTCAAGAGCCAACAATTTTTAGTGATAAAATTTGTTCCTTGGAGGCTCAAAAAGTCTTAGCCACCTTTTGGTATAACAAAATATTATAGGTGGCTAACAGTGGCTCCACTTGGCGATGGTGCCTTCTTGAAGGCATCAAGAATTCAGACTTGATTTCTCTGGGACGCGGACTTGTGCCTGATCCATTGGGCTGCCCTTCCTCTGCTAGATGATCTTGTTTGAAAACGTATTTAGCAGCCATGAAAACAATGGTCCTTCATCAATACAAACTTTCTACCTACCCAATCCTACTGATCTAGCATTTTTTCTTCATCAGAGTGCACTTGGATTGGAAAACTCTTTTCATAAAATTTTATTCTTTTTAAAAGCATAAAAAATAATCTAATTCTACTTCTTATCTCTCCCTGAACTCAGATTAAACAGTTGAGACCAGATGTTTCTCTACCTAGTCTACTGTCTGTTGGGATTAAACTGTCCAACAGACTTTCATTCTCTAAATTCTACAACAGAAATTTAAAAACAGTCAAGTCAAGATTGAGCTGTTTGACTTGCTGTGATCTATGGCATAAGAACAAGCTGCACATAGATTATTATTTGCAGAAAAATAAAAAAAATAAAAAATGGAAGGCTTAAGATCTGAAAGATTCTCATCATGGCCTTCTCTTTTCTTCACAGCTCTGTTTTTGCTTTTGTTTGAGTTGTCTCTTCCTTGATATCTGATTCAGATTTTGGGCAAATTAGAACCAGTTTTCTCTTTTACGACTAAAAAAATAAAACAGTTTTGAGTCATCTCTCTTTGGAAACTTTGGTTCAGATTTTGAGTTTGTTTGAACCTTCATTTCTGTCCTAATCTATCTACTGATAAGCCAAGATTGAACAGTTTGGAAAATCGAATTCACTATCCTATCAGCAGAAAATTTAAAGCTAATTAGTCAAGATTAGGCAGTTTGACTAACTAGAAGTGTGTTTTGAGGAGTGGAATTTGAGCTTGCACACTTTCAGATTTATTTCTCTTTTTGGCATGGGGCTGTGCCTTTCTTGTTTTCCTTCTGCCCTCTTTTCATTTTCTTTGTTTTTGTATTTTTGAATCCTTGATTTTTTCTCCAAAGCAGAAAACAAAAACTAACTACATGCTCGGAACTGAGCTTTATTGACACTCCTATCTAACCTATTCTAAACATGGAGTATTTACATATTCATATGATACAAAAGTGCCAATGCAGCCAGCTGAGTAATGTCAAGAAGAAGAAGAAACTCTGGCTGCTTGTCAGAGGTATCCATAGTATATTTTGAAGATTAATCTTCAAAACCGAGGCTATCACAGAAGGTGACAAATTTTCATGTCTCTGCTTTTGCAAAGGATCAATGCTTGATAATTTGAGCCAGTCAGGATTTCCACACACTCTTCCATAGGATCAACAAAGAAAATATGAAGATGCTCTTCCTTTTGGTCCTCCATGTCTGGTAGATTGTCTGCTTCCAAGACTTTAGCTTTGAAGACTATCTCTTCAGTATGTAGCTTGGAAGTATCATAATTCTTAACCTGCAAAATACCAAACAGTGAAATATCTTATTTCTTTGAATCTATGCTTGCTTCTGATATAAATTAAGGCTCTTTAAATGACAGACTAATATCAGTGAAGGGAGAAGTTTCTTCTTGAGAAGATGATATATCCACAGCAGGATAGTCTTCTATTTGTTTTTCTCCTTCATCTTCATCATCTTCTGAACTGGAGGACTCATCATATTTGATAGTATTGTCCTCTTGTGGCCCTTGTGTGATCGTATTCAGTGGACTAAATTCTGTGAAGAGGTTATTATATTCTTGAGCAGGGGAGTACTTAAAGGTTTCCTCTTTTTCAAGAGGAAGATCCTTTTGCTCAAAAATTTCTTTATTGCTCTTCTCTTCACCTTCTGAGTTGAAAGGCTGCTGATTTTCAATTATGTGAAAGCCATTAGTGATGGATCGAAAAGGATGATTGCGGCTTTCAAGCTGATGATGGTGAAACTCATAACACCAATCGAATGCTGGTTGCCCTGCACGATTAGTTTCTACTTGAAACTCATCATCATCATTAGACTGATCGAAATTTGGAAAATCATTGGAATAAAAAATTTCATTAGTCAAACATATTGGGTTATCAGCAGGTCTCTCTTGATTATGATTTACAAAATAATTTTCTAAATCTGTACAACAAAGTTCTCTATGCGAATGGGCAAGAGTGTTTGTTTTGCAAAAAATTTCAGAGACTGACTGTTTATAAATAGTCTGTTCTATTTCCTTCTCTGTCAAAGGGGAAGATGTTTCCATGTTCCTTTGAACAGAAGTACAACAATTCTCTGTCTCTTGCGAAAACTGATTTTGAGGCTGGATGTCTTCTTGAGCCTCAGCTATAAGGGATGATGAATCAATATTTGAGTTTTCAGGGATATCTTGAGGAACGTCCATTATTTCTTGGATCATCTCTTCCTCAATTGATTCATTTATATTCTTAAAATTTTTCAATAGGAGATTAAACTCATGAATGGCTGTTAAAAGATCTTCAGGATGCATCTCTTCCAAAGCTTCCTCATTATCTATAATGTGTTGGGTGATGTTTTGTGGTGGATCATAATATATTGCACCCAATGATAATGATGTAGTGTTTTCTTTATATTTCTCATAGAACACATATTCAATGTCTCTTAAAGAAAACAAACTACTAGATCTTAAGCATTCATACCAATCCCCAGCTTTTCCTTCTAATGTTAACATGAACATTTTCATTACGCAGTCTTCATGCCACTCAACTTTCAACCTCCATACATGTGTGTGAAACTTGATAAGATGTAATAAAGGGTTATCAAACTTTTCACCTTGAAAAACAGGCAGGTTGTCATCCCAATTCACCTGGGGCATCTTATGTGGAAACCCAGGGATATGATCTCTACTCATTGGGGCATATCTTCGTTGTATTCTTGGAATCATTTTTTTAAATCCAGAAAGAGGTCACTGTGTCTGGTCAATCAGTTCAGGGTCTTCTACCAGTGGAGTCATTTGGTCTTCTGGGAGTTTCAGAGTGTGGAGTCGCCAGGTGGAAAATTTTTAGCTCCTAAGGAGGTAAAAGGTTTTATGGTCCACCACCATGTTTATTAGATACCAATATAAAATATTTTTGGGTTTTTCTGAGTTTATGTGATTGTATGGAAAACTAAAAAGTCTATAAAAGCTGGCCAAGAAACTATGAACTCAAAAATCTCCCCAGTGGAGTCGCCAGAAATGTTGGGTGACTCCAGCTGGTTAATAAAGCAAATGCTCTATGAACCAAATCTCCGATGTCGTATGATTATCTTTAAATGAAAATGATTCGGGGTTCATTCCCCAGTATGGTCGCCAGAAATGTTAGGTCTCTGTAATAAGCAAGATTGGCAAAAGTCTGATCACAGAGTTAACATCATTTCAACCAACTTTGGGATTCTAGGATCTAGCCCTCCTGAATCCGGAGAGGGATCTCTCCAATATATACAAAGATGGATTTGTCTTTGAAGTTTAGGGTAATGATATTAGGCTAGTTATGAAGACCAAGGGTTTTGTTTGCTTTGGTTGGACAAAGATAAATGAAGGTGAAGGAAATCTAAATGAAGGGTGAAGATGAATGAAAGCGAAAATTGATTTAGCTAAGAAGATAGGCGAGAAACAGCTTCAATCCATTGGGCTATGGAGTCATAGTAGGGTTTTAATTGGAGTAGCAAGAGGCAAGAGTAGTCCATGGGGCAAGGCATCTATGTCTAAGGATCTCTTTAAAGTTTGATTTATGGAATGGAGTGATACATCAAGAAGGGGAAATAAACAGATGCAGAACAAAGAGCAGCCTAGGATCTGATAAGTACTTTTAAACTAGCCAGCCTTTGACCAGGCACTTAAGAAAGACATGAAAGCAAACTAGGATCTGGTAAGTACTTTCAAACTATCCAGCCTTTGATACACTTTCAATAGAAAACATACAAAACAAGGGGAAACACAAAGACAACACAGAATGGACTAAGATCTGGTAAGTGCTTCTAAACTAGCCAGCTTTTAACGCATTCCAAGGGAACATTCAGACAGTTATGCAGACAAGTCTGGGACCAGGGCTAACCATATCTTCCTTCCAGTTCATCCTCACACAACATATGCAGAAAGTAACATTCAAGAATAATATTCAGCTAAGACAATAAGACGAGGGAACGCCAACATTCCTATGTCTAAACTGAATTAAATCATTCCTGAATAAACAGATTGAAAGAAAACATTTAAATAAAGGTTTCTCAGCCAGAGAAGGTTACTGATATACAGTAGGTCCTAACCCTGTTTAAACTATTCTTTATAGTGGAAAATGAAACAAAATGAAAACAGAAATAAAACAACAAGTTACAAGGAGAATAACATCACCGTCAACATAGATCAGGATCCCATAAAACAGCTTGTATTGATGCTCCAAACCAGTTACAATATTTAAGTCCAATGGTTCTTTACAGCTTCAGGCTTCTCAGCTCAACTTAGGTATTTTCTCTTACAAACAGAGCTTACAGCAGCTTCAGAAAACTATTTACATGCTACAGATATGCAGTGACCAAAAGTTTCTCATCTTCTACAGAAGTATTTATAGAAGAATGAGGAGAAAAAGATCTGAGGAAAATACCTCTTAGGACAATTAATACAGGGTGATGACTTCTCGGCCTGTTGAGGGGCTCGAGGGAGAAGTGTACAGGTGGACTACTGTATTAATGTGTACAATTAATATCAAAGCTCGGTGGGAGCTTTATTTGACTTTGAGGCTTTGTGCGCTGTGTGGAGTAACTTCTGCATATTTTTATGCATTTACTTCCTGGCAGAAGTAACTCCCTGGCTGCGCTGAGGCGAAAATCTGATTTTCTTCAATAACTTCGGCCTCTGCTTTGAAAGGTTTGAGGCAACAGGTGGCTCTGTGGTAGCTAAGGAATCAATTTGCCTCAAGATGTGGCGGTGGAGGCTTTCTGTCTGATAAAAGACTTTAGGTTTTCTTTAAAATGTGTTTTGAGTTGGGGATTAGGCTTTTGATAACCGTCTTAGCCATAATCCCCGTAAAACTGTCTTCAATCTTTCATTCTACTATGCTCTGTCTTCAAACTTATACTCTTTAACTGTTTTTGAATAAAACAGTGTCTTGTCGATGTGCAGGGCCGCACAGGCCATTTTACGTGCTATCAACGCTCATGAAACATTGATAAATCATTGAATTCAAACCTGTGAATGGTTCTTTTTAATAGCTCGAAGGCGCAGGAAACGTCTTTCCTAACCCTTGGCTTTCCTTCATTATACAATGGAAAACCATTCAAACACCTGCAAAACACAAAAACCGTTAAGAAATCCTGTGTTTTTAGGTTTAGACTGCTTCAGAAGGTGGGAAATATCGTGGTCGTTGGATGGCTGCATCCAACGGTGGAGATTTTATTCAGAGGCGGTTAAAGAGATCGCAAAATCGCATCGCAAATATTTGTGATGAGTGATCAGGGGTTTCACATAAAAATGCGATTTTGTGATTTGCGCGATGGAGGGATTTATGCGATGTGTTGATCGCATCGCAAATATTTGCGATGGATCAATTAAATCAAACGAAACGAAAATGTGATTTCGCGATATGCGATTGGGCGGATTGATCGCATCGCAAGTTTTAGCGATGGGTCGATTGACCAACCCATGGAAAATGCGATAATGCGACATTGTGATTTGCGATAAGCAGTGGGCCATATATTATATGATATGAAATTTATAATAAAGTTTATATAATAACGTATGGCGAGGTATGAAAACGGGGAAGTGGTTAGAAGGGTAGGGATTTATAACATAAAGTCTTTATTATAAAGTCCTATGGGTTATTTGAGGGGTTTCGGTAAAGCTAAAGAATGAGTCTTCAACCTTAATAAGAGTGATTTTCATGAAGGGGAGAAAATGAATCATGAAATCAAAGGGGATTTTACGGAGAAAAAGGGGAGCATATGAAGGTTAGTTTTGAGTGGGAGAAGGGCGAAAATGATGGTTCTTTAGCAGTCTCTTCTTATGAAATTAGCCGAATTTCAGAGCATGAAATGGAAATAGTAAATGAAGATTTCGGACAGAGGCATGAGGCCTTCAAGGAGTCTTCAAGAGCCAACAATTTTTAGTGATAAAAATTGTTCCTTGGAGGCTCAAAAAGTCTTAGCCACCTTTTGGTTTAACAAAATATTATAGGTGGCTAATAGCCAGTAAGACTGTTTGCGTTGACGTTGAAGTCATCGACGCCCCTCTAGACTACAAAATTATATTGGGGCGAAGCTACACCTATGCCATGTCTGCTGTCCCATCCGTGGTTTTTCGCAAGATGTCTTTTCCTCACAATGGAAAGATAGTCACCATCGACCAGTTGACTTATCATGAGCCAAAGTCTCAGACCTCCCCTGAGACGACCATCTCTTCTGTAGCCAATAATCAAACCGTTGATTCCTAGACTAGTGTCTCTCCCAGCATCTATAAAGACTCCTCTTTGCTTGGAACTTTTCCTGGTCTCCCTCCTCCTCCTATCTCTGATCCCAGCTTATCGAATGTTTGCATGATGCAATCGTCTCAGGCTGCCCTTCAGCGACCCGCTTCGGCTATTCAGCAACCTCAGACTCAACCTAGCTCACTGCCACCCACTCCTATCCATTCATCTCAGCCAGCCGGACCTCCTCCTTCTGGCCCGACTCCTACAACTGGTATCCCTGAGCCCCTCTATCCTCCTGGGTCGGTTCCCCCAGGCCTCAACCATTTCGGAGCCGTCCCTCCTGTTCATTATCCCGCTGGTCAGATACCTTTCCTGGCTCCCCCTCCCGGAGTCTATACGGTCCCCGTCATGGCCACCCTCTCTCTCCCTAACCTGACCCTGGGCATACCCTTCTGGTACCTTGACCCTCCAGCCGCTACCCCGCCCAGTCACCCCAAACCCTATCTTGCTTTGACACCGGTTCAACCGGTCCCCCTCGCTTCCCCCGTTACCACCAAGCCCCCCGCACCTCCCCAGGACCCTGCCCCTGTGGTGACAGCTCCAGGAAAGATAGGCAAAGCACGCAAGGGGGCAACCAATCAGGACCAAACCGCCCCGACGAACCCTACCCCTCCTCGACCGCCAAAGCGCGCTATCCAGTGCGCTTTGTGCGATATTTTCGGTCACGCCACCCATACGTGTCCTGAATTGCCGCACCTCAAGATCCTGGTCAACGAGACGTTTCTTGAATCTGATATCCCTGAAGTCTACGTCACTATCCCAGATTCTATCCCGAAACTCAAAACCTTTCGCACAAATCACCCTTGTGCTTTGTGCGATTTCCATGGCCATTACACCCACCTCTGTCCCCGCCTTGACGAGTATCGTTCCTCCTTAGACACGTACCGCCAATTCAAGGCTACGCATGACAAGATACCTTCTCACTTGTCTGCGAATTCTACTTCGATAGGACCAGAGGATATTCCTACTCCCATTCACATTCCTCCTCCCGCTGTCGAACCAACAGAGCCTTCGACCACCATTTTGTACCTATCGTCATCCTTGAGAGATAATTCACCTAACTTTCGACCCGGGGACACTCTCGGTTCCCCCTCAGTAGACCTTGGCTCTGCTGACGTTGCGCATGTGAGCCCTTCTCCACAAGATGATCTGTCACACATTACTACATCATCGGGTGATCCTCCTTCCTCCAGTCTTTCCATCTTCCAGTTCGATGAAGACATTATGGAAGCCATGACCAACCCTGACTTCCCATGGGATGATATGCACCATCGCGCATACTTCCTCCCACAGCAGTCCCATGACCAATATGCTGTGGAAACTAAAGACTTAATTCCCAATGCAGTCGATTGGTTCAAAAATCCCATCCCTGCACCTGATGCTTTCGAAGAAGGAAACATGGCCAATATATCTCCTACCATTAAAATTGACATTTCGGTCAAACCGGGAATCGAAGAATATATCACCTTAGGCACCCAATGCAACCGGGAAGAAATTGACGCTTACACTAAGCTTTTCAAAGAATTCCGCGATATTTTCGCTTGGTCCTACTCCGAAATGCCCGGACTCGATCCCACCATCGTCGAACATCATATCGACACTTGGCCCGATGCCAACCCAGTCCGTCAAAAATTGAGACCCATTAATCCTTCCAGACGCGATGCTATCAAAGCCGAAATCGATAAGCTCAAGCAGGCTGGTTTCATTTATCCCATCGAATACACCACTTGGGTGTCCAACCCAGTTCCTGTCCTCAAGAAACAAGGCACCATCCGTGTCTGTATGGACTTTCGCGACTTGAACAAAGCTTGTTCCAAAGACAACTTCCCCACACCATTTATTGACCAAATCATTGATGAGTGTGTAGGGGATGAGGTTCTATCCTTTATGGATGGTTTCTCTGGATACAACCAAATCGTTATCCATCCCGCTGATCAACTTAAAACCGCGTTCATCAGTCCGTGGGGAACTTTCACTTACTGAGTTATGCCATTCGGCCTTAAAAACGTTGGCGCCACTTTTCAACGAGCCATGTATTATTGTTTCCATGACTGAGCTCATACTATCCTTGCTTATATAGACGACCTCACTGCGCGTTCTAAGCATCGGGCGCAGCACCTCCATGATCTGCGTACCGTCTTTCTCCGATGTCGCAAGTATAATATCTGCCTTAACCCGTTGAAATGCATTTTCTGCGTCCCCGCCGGCCGTCTCCTAGGCTTCATAGTGTCTAAGGATGGTATCACTCTTGACCCTTTGAAAGTTCAAGCCATTCTTGAACTTCCCATTCCGCGTACCTTACGCCAGCTAAAAAGTCTCCAAGGAAAAGCTAATTTTCTTCGTCGGTTCGTTCCTGACTATGCCACCACCGCACATGGGTTCCTTCGACTCCTCCGCTCTAACATCTCATTTTTATGGGACACCTATGCTCATGAGTCTTTCGATGCCCTCAAGAAGGCTCTCACATCCGCTCCCTTGATCCGCCCTCCCGACTTTGATAGGGACTTCATCCTGTACATCTCCGCTTCCACCTATTCGGTCGCTGGAGTTCTTATCCAGGAAGATGACAACGGTGTCGAGCATGTGATCTACTACGTCAGTAAGAACCTCGTAGGGCCTCTTTTTTTCTACTCCTATGAAGAAAAGATAGCACTTGCTCTCATGTTCTCGGTCCAAAAACTTCTTCATTACATCCTCATGCGTTCCACAAAGGTCATGACTAATTCCAACCCTATGGATTTCCTATTGAGTCGCTGCATCCTCACTGGGAAGTACGCTCGTTGGGTCGTCATTCTTCAAGAATTCGACCTCGAATTTGTCACACCAAAAAGTAAGAAATGTTTAGCCCTTGCTGAAATCATTTCCGAATTACCTACTGAAACATAGGATCCCCCAGTTAATGATGATTTTCCTGAAGAGCACTTATTCACCATTACTTCGGACGATCCTTGGTACGGCGATATCCTCACTTACTTGCGAACCCAAAAGTTCGCTCTTCACCTTGATCGTGACGCTCGACGATGTATCCGACACCAGGCTCCCCGCTACCTTCTTATCGGTGACGACCTCTATCGTCGTGGTATAGATACTGTCCTTCGTCGTTATCTCACACACACTGAAGCTGAACAAGTCCTCAATGCCTGCCATAGCGGCGCTTGTGGCAGCCACCTCTCCGGTCTTGCTACTGCCCAAAAAGTCATGCGCGCTGGGTATTTTTGGCCTTCCCTCTTCAGTGATTGCATTGAGGCAGTCAAACACTGTTCCAATTGCCAACATTTCGCCCCTAAGGCACGAGCTCCCCCAGCTCCCCTCCATCCTGTCGTCTCAACTGGTCCCTTTTGTAAATGGGCCATCGACTTTATGGAGTGTCGCCCGCCATCCGCTGGTAACCATAAATATATCATCATGGCAGTCGACTATTTCACAAAATGGGCCGAGGCTATGCCAACATTTAACAACACGACAGCTACCGCAGCCCTCTTTTTCCTTAAACATGTTATCGCTCGATTTGGGGTTTCGAAACAATTGGTCTCTGACCACGGCTGACATTTTGAAGATGAGATATGGCATGAGCTATCCTCACTGTTGGGTTTTGAGCACCAATATTCCTCCTCCTATTACCCCCAAGGTAATGGTCAAGTTGAAGCAGTAAACAAAATCCTCAAGACTATGCTTCAACAAACGGTGAATAAGCACAAAACCAACTGGCATCTTATGCTCTTCCCTGCTTTGTGGCCCTATCGAACTTCTGTTAAAACCGCCACCGGGTTTACTCCTTTCCACCTCGTTTTTGTAGAGGAGGCAGTCTTACCGATCGAGTGTGAAATCCCTTCCCTGCATCTGGCCGTTGAAATTCTCCCTGACACCCAACCTCTAGAACAATGACTTATCATGCTCGAGTGCGCCTCCGAAGACCGTCATGTTGCATTGCAAACCATGGAAGCGGCCAAGAAATGCACCAAAGCTCAGTATGCCAGAAAAATCCAACCTCGTACTTTTCACGCAGGCGACCTTGTTCTAGTATACGACCAGGCCCATGATGTCCTTGGTCATGGGAAGTTTGACTCATTATGGCTAGGCCCTTTCATCATCAGTAAGGACCTCGGTAAGGGGGCATACCTCCTAGAGGACTTCGAAGGCAATCCCCTTCCTAATCCTCGCAATGCACTCTATCTTAAGAAATATTACCCTTAGCATTTCCCTTCTGAAATGCATGTTTTATTTTCTTTTAGATAGCCAACATCTTTTTCATTTTCGTACTTCGACACTTCACCAGGACACATTTTGTCCAAGATGGGTCACTTCAACTCTCTTTAAAATCACATCTCTTCACTTACAACACTTGTACTTGGGGCACCACTTTGCCTCCTTACTTGTCTTTGTTCGTGTCGATTTTCTTCATGAGTTACCATCTTGTACTCATGTTTTCATGGTCCCCCATTGGACCTTTACTGTGTGGAAACACCATCGAGTCACCCTTGTTTAGAGCATCCGAGTGGAGTCATCATTGCATTCATGGAGTCTATCCCGAGTCCCTTTGTACCCCGCTATAGTCCTCCATCCTTCATTGCTTGGTATCTCTCTTGTGTCGCACATTATGGCCTTCAGTCCCACTGTCCCTTATCCCTGATGATATTGTGTCAGTCACTGCCATGTCATTCATGCCCTTTATGCTCTAGCAAGGGAAGTCGTCCATTCGCTACTCAGTCCCCTCCATTCCACTATCATCATTGGTATTAGTCTGTCCGTCGCTCTACTATTTTCTCTCGTGCCTTAGTTGAGGATCTCTCATTGCCTCACCTATGGCGGACCTCCTTCTGTCGACATCAGCTCCTTCATTCCAGAAGACAGGTCTAGAGGGTGGTGTACCTTGGTTCCAACTTCCACTCTTGTTCGGTGCCTCGGATCAGGCAAAGGGATCTCTCATTTCCCTTTGACTTGATTGTTTCTCCACTCCAGCTCCTTTCAACATGACCGAGATCCGTATACTTGATGGTTCAGTGATACAGCAGCAGCTCTTGATGATTCCCGGGTGTGTGTGAGATGTATCAACCCTCATGAGGGGGTGGCCCTGCAGGTAGCCCCCCACATGCCCGGATGACCTCCTCCTTGCAGCCTTCGATGCAGCTCCAGATATTTGATGATGTTGGCCTTAGCCACTTGCAACGCCTCTTTGATTTGCATGTATCGGTCAGATTTTGTGAGCCCTTCCCCATTTACAGGGGGCATTTGGGTTGTATTTGTATCTCATGTACTCAGATATTATTGTATCAGTCCTGGCTGTTATCCCAGGCACATCATGTATGTGGGATTCCTCATTGTATTTTTATCTGGCTCATGATTATGCCGGCTGTACTTTATGGTTTGGTCCCTTGTTTACTGGACACACTATTCTTTTGTACTTTGTCTCGGCGGGCATAGGTATGCCTCCCCCTCCGCCTTCAGCACAGGTACCCTCTCATAAAAAGAGACTTGTTGCACCTGCGAGTCTCGTCTCCTCAGGGTCTAGTTCTTCAGCACACTATCTACCTTGCATTTCTCTCTCTGACTTCCCTTTTGTTGTCTAGTGATTGAGTTCTTACAACGTACTTTGGTCATACGATTTGCTCCTAACACTCGCACGCTGGGGGGCAATCTGTTACACCATTTTTTGGTCATCTAACCTACTATCATTAGATGGACCCAAGTACACCATGTAAGACCAATTTTACCCTAAGTAAAATTTCCTTCACTATGTAAAATAACTTAATAAAACACATTTATTAGGTTGTTTATGGTCTAAACAGGAAACCCCAAAAGGAAATATTAAACAAGCCTATATTTGTTTGATTTTCCTGGTCATGTTTAACCCAAAACAAAGAAATTAATTAGATAAATCTTTATTTATCTTATTATTTTCTAGGAATAATTATTTAAACCTTATTTAAATAATATTCCTTGTTAAATATTATTAAATCACCCATAAATAATTAAATAAATCATTATTTATTTGATTATCATCCAACCACTTCCTTAAAATGATAAATAAATCATTTATTTATTTATTACTTACAAATAAAGGGATTTGACCCAAGTCAAATACCTTTTCCCTCCAACACATATAATAAAATATTCCATAAAAGGTGGATCTAGATTTGGTTAATGTTATTTTAATCATGCACCAAGATCTAGAATGACCCAATATTTTATTATAAATAGGAGGGTTTTTCCTACCATTCTTCACCTTTTGTTGCCTATTAGATCACTCTGGATCTAAACTCTTGGTCTGACTTTGAGCCATTATCATTGTCATATTTTCCATTATTTGTTGTGTGAGCTTCCTTTGAGTTCTATCTTTGTCTGGGTTTTCTACACCAACAGGAGAGAGAAATGCTAGATCTGAAGTGCTGAGGACTTCCAAGAACCCATCCCATTGAGGAGAATTGGAAACATCTTCTTGTTTTCCTCCCAGGTGCCCTTAATACAAAAAATTCTTTCAAAAATTGTTCTTGTCTTGTCTATTGGATATATGGAGCAAAACCTTCTTTTTCACTGCTTAATGTCTTTCTATGCATAGATACGGTTTTTTGCAGCACTTGTCTTGGTCAACTAACTGCAGATCTGAAGATATTGGCAGCCATATTTGATGTTAGGGCTATTAGTTATGCGTAGCTAAAGTGGCCTTTTTTCATACACTTCGACAAAGGATTCATACTAACAATATCCTGAACGAAGATCCAACTTGGTAAAACAAATTTCTCCATGTAATTCATCCAATAATTTATTAATCACAGGAATGGGAAATTTATCTTTAATAGTGAGATTATTGAGCTCCCTATAATTCGGACACATGCACAATGATTCATCCTTATTGTGCACCAATACTACTGGAGTAGAGAAATAATTTTGACTACGTTTAATTATACGAGCCTCTAACATTTCTGCAATTGTAAGTTAAATTTCACTCTTTTGGACATAAGGATATCTATAAGGCCTGATGTTCAGAGGAAAAATTTGTGGAATCAAATGAATAACATGATCATGATCATGAATAGGTGGGAGTCCTTTGGGAGTTTCAAACACCTTGGAATGATTGTCCAAGACTTTTTGGAGATATGGAGAAATAGATGATTTTGATGTTGGAACTTCTAGCGAGCATAATTGTGCAATTACACCTATTTGTTATTTCTTCAGAAGCTTTGTCATGACATTAGAGTTTATTATCTTTCATGGCTTCCCTGCGATACCCCATAATTCGACTTCCTTTCCTTCTGAAAAAAATCTCAAGAAAAGTTCTTGAAAATTAAAAGCTACCGTCCCCAAAGATTGTAACCATTGTACTTCTAGTACAACATCAACACCTCCAATTGGAATGGAAAGAATTGGAATATTCAATACATATTCGCCCATGGTTAGCTTGATATTATGGCATTTTCTAGAGCAATTTATAGTTCCTCCATTTTCAACCATCACTTGACATTATGGTGCTCGGTATAGGAAACAATTCAATTCCTTGGCTACCTTACAATGAATAAAATTATGGGTACTACATGAATCAAACAACACTATTACCTTTTTCTTCTTGATATGTCCTTCTATCTTGAGAGTTTGAGGAGTGGTAATTCCTACCAATGCATTAAAATATATGGTAATACTCCTTTCTTCTTATTCTAGGGTTGGTTCCTGGTGTATATCCTCTTCTTTTGAAGTTTTTTGTTCATTTTCTTCCTCCTCTTCACAATATATGTAAAATAATTTCTTCTCAGCTCACTTATTACCTTTAGTGTATTTGTTATCACAACTGTAGCAAATCCCTTTTGCTCCTTTTTCTTCCAATTGTTGTGGTGTCAACCTTGTAGGTTGTGGAAGTCTAGGAGTAGCAACACTTCCATATTTATAGATGTGAGTGGTAGGCTTCCTTGTCGCCATAATTTTACATTCAATTTTTCTTGCCAACCTGAATGCCTTCTCAAATGAATCAGGTTCCCAAAGGCGAACCTCATGTTGGATGTTACCCTTTAAATTCCCTATGAAGACATCAATCCTATGTTTCTATGGAATATCAATTACCCTTATACTCAATTTTTGGAAGTCCTCAATGTGCTCCACCACTGCACCCTTTTGTTTGAGATTTATCAATTGGCTAAAGAAGGTGTTGCTCTTTGTATCGTCATAATGTGCTATCATTTCCTCCATAAAAATTGACCAAGTGACAATTTTTTTACAGGAGAAAAGCCATCGATACCATACAAATGTATTTTGTTCTAAATGTAAAGTTTCAATGTGTAAATTTTGTGTTTTTTTCACATTATTGAGATCAAAATATTGCTCCATCTGCAATATCCATGTTATAGGATCCTTGCCATCGAACTTCCTCATATCCATATTTGGAATATGGTAATTCTTCCATCCAACATTAGAGTTTATGAAATCATGATTAACATTTATTTTGCTCTCATCATGAGTTTCCTCGGCTATCTTTTTGCCATTAGGAAACATTTCTTGTATCAACTTTGCCAAACCTTCCATGTCTGCTTTTAGATCATTCTTCATGTTTTCCATGTTGTCTTTCATTTTTTCATCGATCTTATCTTCCATGTCGTCCATCTTAGCTTCCATGAATTTCTTCAAACCATCCATCTTAGCTTCCATGCCTTTCTTCAAAACTTCCATTTCATTTTTTGTTGCTCTTAGTGAGAACGAAATTTGGTGCACTTGCTCTTGTAATTTTGATATGCCATGTTGTACTTCTTCATCTTCATGAGTCATAGTAGAGCCTTCTGAAGGCTTGATGGGAGTTGAATAATTTTTAGGGGGAATTTTAGAACCCAATACTAATATCTATTCTACAATATGCCCTTGGAATCAATTCAAACTGATTTTTCAAACAAGACTTATGCAATTTGAAAAATAAATTATACAGACTGTTTTCATGCTTTGAGGAGCTCGATATTGAAACTGAATTATCTCTTTGATTTAGGATCTTCGATATCTGAAATTCGGTACTGTAGTATCCCTATGAATCTTCTTTCGAATGCCACAGGTCTAACCTAATTTAGATTCTTCAAGGAAAAGTTGTGCCCAATCTCCCATAATGACCTAATTATGGACAGGTTCAGTAGAGCGAATGTGTACGACATGCCACGTGTCACTGTTTCCTCCTTCGGCTCTAAAATTGATACATGGGAAACTATATTCCGTGTAATTATGGAAACTTTATACATAATTAAATTCCGATTCTCAGGTAGAGAGTTATGACAAGTTTCCCACAGTCACCTCTTTGAGATGAAATTCGGGATCCTGAAAAAACCCTAACTTCCACAGATCATATCTCACAAACTATTGCGAACCAAGATCTAAAATTTTTACACGAAGTTTCTTGGGATTTCAACTTTGCGTGATAAAAATTTCATCTTCTAAACCTTATTAGAAAAAATGTTATAGATAAAATTACACGATGACCTGTTTGGAGCAGCGAAACCTTAGAATCGAAAGCTCTAATACCAAATGTTATGAAACTAGCTCCAAAAATAGAATAAAATAGAGATCAACGCCTTAGAAATAAGCCAATTTGAGGGGGAAACCTCATTTACATTACATAAATGAACAATTCTTGGATGATATAAATGAAAAAACCTCCTGCTATATATAGGATTCCATGGGGTCACAATATAAGCCTAGCCGACCTAACAATAATAATGTAAGGGCACAATAATAACAATATTGGGTTTACAGGGGTACAACAATAACAGGGGGGTTACACTAAAAAAAATAAGGGACTACACTAGTAATATAGGGACCTAAAAAAATAAAATGAGATAAAGAAATAGAAATAGGATATAAACATCACCATAATTGATTGACAAAGGAATCCCTGAACAAGTTGACTTCGACCTTCATCATTCACTGAAATTTTCAAATGTGTACATTGCACAATTTCTTTTCTCTATCACACACTGAAAAACCATTTTTTTCAATAAAGCCACATGATATATACATAAAAAAATTATTATTTCCTCCCTTTAGGAGCATAATTCCCCAAAAAAATTTGTTTTCTGCTTGTAGCACTGAATATAGAACCACCTTATGCAATTTAGGAAATTGTTTTGACTAGAGGAATATTTAACAAAATACATAGAAATTTTTTTTTGAATGCTTGCATAAGGGTGACGTTTGAATCTCCAAAATACTTATGGAAACTTTTCATAACCATATCGATCAATTTTAGGATGTCTAGAGTCGAATTGAAAGGTCAAACCACTAATTGCGTGGAAGCGCAACAAACTTGTCGCACTACTTCCTTCTTCAGAAAAAAGTGAAGTAGTTGAGCGGAGTGAATTCATCATTTGCATACTTTAGACCATCTCCTGTACTTCTTATTGTGTCAAATAAGTGGAATACAACCCCTAAATCATCAAATACCTATTAGGAAACATTTATCTAAATTGTAAACCTCCCTTCTTGAAAATCAACACCTACATCAAAAGTGCAAAAACTAAGCATAACGAGCTTCATTTGCATGGATTTTACCAGGTGTTAAAGTCTATGACTGAGAAAAATAGTTGGTAGATGATTTTGAAAACCTTAAAAACCTTCTTTTAACCTCCATGCACAAAAGGAATGCCAAAACTGTGATGCCTTTGACAGTAGTGCAAAAACATTTCCGCATTACTGTGTCACTTTCCTTCTTTGCAAATTTTTTTTCCAAAAGTGTAGATGATATGACTAATATATACTAGTGCACTCTAAAAAAATGGGCCAAAAAAAATCATTTTGGTTATCTATCCAAAATCAAGCCTTAGCTACCTCAGCTAACAAGTCAAGATTTCCTCTTTCTTCCTTCTATTTTTCCTATTGTTAGTGTCAGTATTTGCATACTTCCACCAGGGATTAAAACACTTTTTGCATGTGCATCTTAGGTGTCCCACTCTAAATAAATTTTCAATCATTCCATTAGGTCATGATATAAAATTGTTCCACTGGTGGTTTTCCTTGTCAATAAAATTCATTGTCCCTCAGAAGATAATATTGGCTGACTCATTCTCATGTCTCCTTGAGCATAACAACACCTATGGAAATGATCTTTTCACCGGGAAGTCTTTAAAATCAAATCTCATTGATGAAAGTAAGGTCTAAAGAAGTCCCATTGGTCATTAGGTTTTTTATTTTTCAAGGTCACTCCTCCATTTCAGATGAGGTCAGCAAATATATGAGAGGGATTAATTAAGAAATCTAATTTTCCTATGTAGAAGATCATCATGATGTAATTATCAATTTTCAAAGTTGTAATTTTTGAGTTTAATAACTTTTATATAAAAAATGTCATTTTGATATAAAATTCAATATGTAATTTATTTATATTTTTCCAAATGTAATTTTATGTTCTCATATGTAATAAATTCATCCCAAGCTGTCAAATGCAATCATTTCCTGCCTAAGTGGAGCAAAGAAATCCAGACTCCATAAATTGACCAAACCACAAAATGCCAAAAATTTAGAAAGTTAAAGAGTATCAGTGCCAAAGTCCAAAGGGAAAGGTGAACATAGGAGAAGTGGGTAATTCAAATTGAAAATTAAAAACCACTAAGCTATAAAGTCATTCAAACACCTCAAAGCAAGGCATTGCCTCCATTCATCCATCAAGAGTTTCCAGGAAAAGAGAAATTTCAATTTTTCAAGCATTTTGAGTCAAATTTCAAGGTCACTGAGCGTTTGCACTCAGGCACTACGCATTTTCCCGGACGTTGTGTGTTTACCCTCAGGCGCTGCGCGTTTTCCCCTACAATTTTTGACCAAATAACATAGGCAGGCGCTGCGCTTTTACCCTTGGTCACTGCTCGTTTTCCCGGTCGTTGCACGTTCCTCAAAGACACTGTGCGTTTGCCAGGAAAATGCATTTTTTTACAGTCTTCAGCGAATTTTGAAGTTTCACTCCAGTTTGACTTTTTACTTTGGAAAATGAAGAAATTAATGATGTAAATGGTCATGATGAATGTAAATATCATATTTTTACTTTCATCTAAGGTAGATACATTAGGTGAGTCCTCTAAAGGTCAAATGAATCAACTTCCTCTCTTTTAGAGGCAAATTGCTGGGTCTTCCTAGTCTTCAGTTTCTTGTTTGGCATTAGGTGTAACTGATTCCCATCTCATGAATTCGATTCCTTGAGGCTAGGGAGAGTGGTTTTGAGTTCTATATGATGTATTTTCTCAGTCATTGTAATGGTTGGACTCATTTGGAGGTTTGGCTTCTTAAGAGACACACTTTTGTATCAATTTTGGCCTGGACATTAATCAAATTTGCAGCTATTTTTATGGGATCCATGTGGTATTATGTTTAGTTTCAGTTTCTTCTTTTGTGCTTAGATGTTAGAATTTTTTTTGTATTTCATTCATCATCTCATTTCTATTAAGTGAATTTTTGCAAGTTAAATGAGCAGAATCCATTCACATATGCTCTGTTTTGGGTAGACATTCACAGTCTGTTCAAATTCTTCAGTTTAGAAAGAAACCATGAATTCACCATGCTCTTTCTAGCTCCTCACCTATCTTGATCATCTCACCATCGAAGTCCCAAAGTGCTAAACATTGTACGTACCTTTCCCCATAGAACACCCTACAAATATTGACCTAATTTCCTTACCTTGACTATTTGACTCCTCCTGATCCAACAAAACCCTATACAATCAAAATCAAAACCCTGAGCTACTATACCTAGCCTAATATCTTCTTTCCTCGGTCATATTAGTTGTGATCCTTACGGAGAGATCCTTCTCCTTTTCTTGTAGGGCTAGCTACTTGGCTAAGTGTGGTTTGTGATTACCTCAGAATTTCCTTTTTCGACCTGAGGTTCAATCCAAGTGATAACATTTTGGCGAATCCACTGGGCAAGAAAAGTGAGATCAGATTAACCCCAGTAAGTTTTCATTGAAATTATTAAACTTGTGGATGATAAGTTTAGAGTTTATTTAAAGGCTGAATTGAAAAATTTGTAAAGTGAAAATTGGTTTTAAAAATTGGACATACTGGCTTCTAGAAGATACACCAGATCCAATCTTGATCCAAATCCTCCCACCATTGTTAGTGATCCTCAGAAAATAGGAAGAAAAGCCAAAATTATTGTGGAGACATCTAGTTCAGCCGGAAATCAAACAGAGAAAAGTTTCATTCCCAGAGCTAATTCATTCCCTGGAAAGTTAGAAAACTTGCAAGATATTGAATTTGTTATAAATTTTGAGCAAAGCTTATTCTGAAGAAAATATTTGAGTTGGATTGACGAAACAATTGTTGATTCCACCATTACCTTTCACAGTCCCGTTGAAGATCTATTTTCACACTACTCAATCAGTGACCAATCCTCCCTTGATTACATCAAGCATCCAAAACCCTGTTGTAATCCTCCAACTCTAATCATCATGGCTGCAATATATGCCCCCCTTGTTCTCCCTCAGAACCCTGGTGCTATGCCCCAAGATTACCAAACCAAAATCCCTTTTTTTGACAATACTCAGCTTATGACAGCCCAAAAGCACGTAGATAAGATGAATGACTTCTTTAATCTTCATGAAATTGATATTGAGGATGTGAAACGGAGGTTTTTTGCACAAAGTATGAGAGGGGAAGTAAGAAAATCGTTCAGAGCTCTACCAGCAGCCACTATTGATGCTTTATAAGTTTTTCACCGACAGTTTGTAGAAAGATGGGAAGAAATGAAAAATATCCTTCAAATTCTGTCCGAATATGAGAAAATCAAAAGAAATTTTGGTGAGACTGTGCAAGATTATTGTGTGAGATTTAATGCAGTGTACAATGCTCTTCCTGCACATATCAAACCACCAGAAGGTTTGGCTTTAGTCAAATTTCCGGATGGATTTGATACTGATATGGAATATCAGTTGTGTGAACGTGATCCTACAGCTTTAGTAGATACGCAAAAGAATGTTGTAAGTGCGGAAGCGAATTTTCTAGCGAAAAGAGCAAGGATGAGATTTAAAAAGAGAGTGACTATCAAGGAGGAGACATCTACTTCTGATGCTAAAATGGATTCATTACTCCGAACTATTGAAAGAATGGTTGACCGATTGTCTATCTCAGATAGACCTGAACCACAGATCCGAAACCCAAATTTCAGAGGGCAACAGCAGCCTCAGTTTATAATCAAGAAAAGAGACCAGAAAGCACCCGACCAAACAGTAAATTAACAACAAATTCGGACCCCGTTGCAGCAAAATTATGTTCAAGGAGTGGAAGAGGAATAAGATGAAGATCTAGTGGTTGAAACAAATCATTTCTTTACAGCAGATGGTCTGCCCATGTTTCTCACTAAAGATGAAGAGTATACTAAAAAATTGGATACTCCAAAATATGAGGACTATATCTTGGTAAATGATGAGGATTTAGAAACTGAATCCGATGATTACTAGCATGGATATATGAATTCTTTGGGTGCACAACAGAAACAATATTCTTTAAGGAGCAGAGATGTACCTGTCAATTCTATTTAGAAAAGAAAAGAGGTCCAGTAAAAGAATTATCTTCCAAATAATTAGAGAAAGGGTTAAGAGCATGCGAATCAGAACCATAGCAACATAAACCAACCATCAACAAGCTCAGCTACTAAAGAGAAAGACACTGAGAAAAATGGGAATGTGACAAAGGATCAAAATGATAGAAGAGATACTGTTGTCAAAGAGGTAGATAAAGTCACAACTTTTAATTTAGAAAATGAAATAGCTAAATTGAAAGTGTCCATTCCTTTGACAGAATTAGTAAAGAATAGTCATTATAAACATCAGGTGTCTAAAATGTTGTTAGTTGATCCTTTGTCTGATATGGTTAATGTTGAAAATGACCACCCTGAGCTCATTTTCTGTCGAGCTATAGATGGTCAGTTAGAAGAGAGTGAAGTTCCCCGCTTTTATTTAAGCCTTAGATTACATGAGTACATACTTCATAATGCTATGCTTGATGCCAAATCTTATCACAATTTAATGCCAAACACTATTATGGAAAAAACGGGCATGGATATCACCCGACCATAGCATGATTTGTATTCATTTGATTCTGGTAGAGTTCATTGCATTGGTATCATTAAATATTTAGTGGTTTACTTAGACCAAATTCCAGCCAAGAATGTTTTAATGGAAGTGGTGGTGGCTGATATACCACCTCAATTTGGCATGCTATTGTCTAGATCATGGGAAGCCAAACTCAAAGGTACTTTACAACTTGAATTCTCTTATGCTACTATTCTTGTTTTCAGGCAATAGAGGAAATTGTATCAAGAAAAGAAAATGAAGTATATGATAACTAGTAAGGAGAAGCCCACAAATCATCCAATACAGGTTGTACATACATATCTATAATATTTTATTTTTTATAATGATGGTGATTTGAATGATGTAAGTAATCAACTAGTAGTGGTAGAGGATGTACCAGAAGTTTTAGATCAGTTCTTGATAAGGAAAAAGAAATGTTGTCTTCTTTCGAACAACCTTCAGAAGAACATAAAATTAGTACAGATTAGAAAAATGAGGTGACTGGAAAAAGTAAATCAGAACCAATAGTTAAATTTCAGCATCTAGAAGACGAATATGGCCTTTGGAGAATGGATTTTGATGGTGCTTTGGGTAAGGAAGGTGCAGGTATTGGTATTTGGATCCGAAGTCCTATTTGTAAGTCAGGTGGAATTCCAAGTAATGTTAGATAATTCTCTTATAAATTGGCTTTTGACTGTTCTAACAATGAAGCAGAGTATGAAGCATTGATCACAGGTCTCAAAATTTTGAAGAAACTTGGTGCAAAAATAATTTTTGTTTATGATGATTCTGAGCTTGTCATAAAGCAGGTGAAAGGAGAATATCAAGCAAAGCATCCACGAATGAGAGCTTATAGAAATGCATTATTGGATATCTTAAAAAGGTTTCTTGAATATACATTAATAGCGGTGCCAAGAAGTCAGAATATCATTGTAGATTTGCTTGCTACGGTAGCAAGTAATCTCAAAATTCTGATGAACTCAAGTAATAAATTTGAAATTCATGTCAAACATATACCTAGTGTTCCTGATAACTTAAGGTACTGGAAATATTTTTGGGATGAAAAAGAAATTAATAGCTTTTTGTAGAATGAAGGAAAGTTCAAAGATGCTTTTATTGATGATGTTTGTGATTTTGATGATCAAAACATAGAGGCCAATCAGATGAATATTTTTCAGCTGAAAGATAATATTATTCCTAGAGGTCTCATACCTTTAGAAGAGCTATTTTATTAGGATGATGTGGCGAGAAAACCAACATTGACTCCTACAGAAAAGGGTGTGGAAGACGTAAACATTGGAACAACAGATAAGCCCAAGATGGTTAAGCTATCTAAAAAATTATCTCCCGAGGAAAAATATAAGTATATCAAATTGTGATTTGAATTTTCTGATATTTTCACATGGGATTATGCAGATTTTAAGGTCTATGACATAAATATTATTCAACACACTATTCCCATCAAGCCGGATCAAAAACATTTTAGACAGAAGTTGAGAAGGATAAATCCAAGAATGTTGGCATCCATCGAGAAAGAGGTAAATCGATTGTATAAATCTGGTATCATTGTTCCAATTAGGTTTTCAAATTGGATTTCAAATTTGGTTCCAGAAAGAAAAAATACCAGAGAGATAAGATTATGCATTGATTTCTGGAATTTGAAGAAAGTGTCTTTAAAGGATAATTACCCGCTTCCTAAGATGGACCATGTTCTGCAAAGGGTAGTTGGAGCATCACAGATGTCGCTGCTTGATGGTTATTCAGGTTATAATTAGATTTTGGTACATGAAGAAGACCAGGGTAAAAATTCTTTCACAACACCATGGGGGACCTTTCAGTATGTCAAAATGCCATCTGGACTAAAGAATGCAAGGGCTACTTTTTAGTGGGCGATGGATATAGCCTTTGCTAATGAGAAAGATGTTTTATTAGTGGTGTATTTAGATGATTTGACAGTGTTTTCTAGTTCTAATGATCAACATTTATATCATCTGAGAATTTTTTTCAGAAATGCAGGGAGTTCGGAATTTCTCTGAATCCGAAAAAGAGTCTTTTTTCCATGGAGGAAGGCAAACTTCTCGATCATATAATTTCCAAATATGGCATTCGCATTAATCCTTCCAGAGTAAAAGAAATTTAGCCAATATATTTTCCGCGTAACAAAAAGGAGATACAAGCTTTCAATGCTAAGATGAATTTCTTACGCAGATTTGTTCCTAATTTGGCTAAGCATTTGCATGAAATGACCAATATGTTGAAAAAGGACAGCAGTGTAAAATGGACCACTGATGCCATGGATTCATTCAAATTGGTAAATCTTGCTTTAACCACAACCCCTGTTTTGGTTAGTCTGGATTATACTAGTGATTGTATAATATTTTCATTTGCATCTGAGCACACCTTGGCTGCGAATTTGATGAAAAAGAAGGATCAAGTTGAAAAACCCATTGCTTTATTCAGTTGAGCCATTAGAGATGTTGCTCTTCGTTATAATATTATTGAGAAGAAAGATTTGGCCTTAATCAAAGCCTTGAAGGATTTCCGGATCTATATTCTACATTCACACACTACAGCTTATGTTCCAAATGTAGTTGTCAAATAAGTTCTCACATAGACCGATCCGGAAGGAAGGAGAGGTAAATGGATCACATCAATGCTAGAGTATGATCTCGAGATCAGGCTCACCAATGTGATCAAGGGACATGGGTTAGCTAAACTCATGGCTGAATCCAATTTGCATGCTCTAGACATAAACCTTATTGCAGAAATGTCAGATGATGAAGAAGATGGTGCTCTAATACAGTTATCATAAATTTTTCTCACTTCACCATGGTATTTAGATATAGTGTATGTTCTTCAGCACCTATGTCCTCCTCCTGGAATGTCAAAAAGTAAGGGTAGGTCTTTGAAATTAAAATCTTCTAAATATTGCGTTCTAGGTAGTGCCCTTTATTGGAAAGATCCAGGAGGTGTTCTTTTAAACTGTCTGGTTGAACATGAAGCTAAACAGGTAATGGATGAATTCCATAGGGGAAAACAACATCTAACAAAGTGTTGAGAGCAGGGTATTATTGGTCAACTCTATTTTCAGATTTGTACAAAACAGTCACAAACTGTCATGAATGTCAAGTTTTCCAGGGAAAAAAGGAAACTCCTTCATTTTCCGCTAAAGCCTATTGTAGTAAATTCTCCTTTTCTAACAGCCACCGGCTACTTCACCAAGTGGATCGAGGCTATTCCTACAAGGCAAGCTACGAACATGGTAATTATCTAGTTTTTAGAATCCAATATTTTGTCTCGTTTTGGTTGTCCTCACAAGATTATTACAAATAATGCAACAACATTAAAGTCAAAGAAGATGATTGAGTTATGTCACAAGTATAATATAAATTTGGGCCATTCAACCGCATATTATCCACATGGCAATGGATTAGCTAAGTCCTCTAATAAATCCTTGGTTAATATCATTAAGAAAATGTTGGAAGAGAACAAGAAAAATTGGCATAGGAAGCTTACCAATGCTTTGTGGGTAGACCGAGTGAGCACCAAGAAATCTATAGGTATGTCACCCTTTGAATTGGTTTATGGTATAGATATAGTGTTTCCTACATCACTTGTAGTCCTGGTTATGAGATTATTGCAGGAAGCAGGTAGTGAGGAAGATGATATTCAACGTCGAATTAATCAAATGATTCACCTTCAGCAAACAAGGGAGGAAGCTTCTCAGAATAATTCTAAACTTCAGGAGAAAATAAAAAATAATTATGATCAGAAAACCAAGGAAGATAATTTTTAGTTGGAAGATGTAGTGTTGCGATGGGATGCAATAAATGAAGGGAAAGGAAAGCATAGGAAGTTTTAAAATCTATGGAAAGGATCCTACAAGATCTTAGCTTATCGAGGACAAAATGCCTATTTGCTGAAAGAGATGAATGGACAAGAATGTTCAGGAGGACTGGTCAATGGTAGGCTCTTGAAACATTACTATTTCTGATGCAACTTCTGAAATAATGTTCTACTTTCACTGTAAATACCGGTTTTTATTTTCTGCAAGGTTTGGAGCAGAAAATCATTTAGGCTTGGGGCCCGAAGTGAAGGCTATAAAGCTTATTGATTTTCTGTTATTTTCAGAGTTAATTTCAAAATTAGTTTTGAGTTAGTTTCACAGTAATTTTTAAAGTCATTTTTGAGTTAGTTTCACGATTAGTTTTTGAGTCAGTTCTCAGTCACTTTGAATGGTTTTTGAGTCAGTCTTATAGTCTGCAGTCTTTTAAATTGCTTGACCAAATTGGCCCAAAGGTTAGGCACTTGGTCTACGGTGTTATTGACACCTCCAAGGATCTTCCATCCCCAATAAGGCCAATGTTAGTGTCAGTATTTTCATACTTCCACCAGGGATCAAAACACTTTTTGCAAGTGCATCTTAGGTGTCCCACTCTAAAGAAATTTTCAATCATTCCATTAGGTCATGATATAAAATTATTCCACTGGTGGTTTTCCTTGTCAATAAACTTCATTCTCCCTGAGAAGATCATATTGGCTGACTCATTCTCATGTCTCCTTGAGCATAACAACACCTATGGAAATGATCTTTTCATCAGGAAGTCTTTAAAATCAAATATCATTCATGAAATTCAGGTCTAAAGAAGTCCCATTAGGTCATTAGGTTTTTTATTTTTCAAGGTCACTCCTCCATTTCAGATGAGGTTAGAAAATATTGAGAGGGACTAAATAAGAAATCTTGTTTTCCTATGTAGAAGATCGTCATGATGCAATTATCAATTTTCAAAGTTGTAATTTTTGAGTTTAATGACTTTTATATTTGATATAAAATTCAATATGTAATATATTTATATTTTTCCAAATGTAATTTTATGTTCTCATATGTAATAAATTCATCCCAAGCTGTCAAATGCAATCATTTCCAGCCTAAGTGGAGCAAAGAAATCCAAACTCCATAACTTGATCAAACTACAAAATGCCAAAAAGTTAGAAAGATAAAGAGTGTTAGTGCCAAAGTCCAAAGGGAAAAGTGAACATAGGAGAAATGGGTAATTCAAATTGAAAATTCAAAACCAATAAGCTATAAAGTCATTCAAACAACTCAAAGCAAAGCATGGCCTCCATTCATCCATCAGGAGTTTCCAGCAAAGGAGAAATTTCAAGTTTTCAAGCATTTTGAGTCAAATTTCAGGGTCGCTACGCGTTTGGACTTAGGTGATGCGCATTTTCCTAGTTGTTGCACATTTACCCTCAGGTGCGACACGTTTACCCTTGGTCACTGCACGTTTTCTCAGTCGTTGTGTGTTCCTCTAGGACACTGCCCGTTTTCCAGGAAAATGTATTTTTTATAGCCTTCAACAAATATTGAAGTTTATAGCTAGCAAATTAGGGCTAGCTACTTGGCTAGGCATGGTTTATGGTTACCCCAGATTTTCCTTTTTCAGCCTGAGGTTCAATCCAAGTGATAACACCTGCAATTCCTCTTGTAAATATTGTTTTATAGCACTAAGCTCCTTTTTCAAGCTAAGATTTTTCCTGTAAAAGTTCTTGAGATGTCTATGCAGGGGTAGAGTTCTCCTCAACATATCCTTAGCTTTAAACAGCTCTGGCCCACAACTATTCAGGTGATAATGTATGTTTTTTATCCTTTTCATATTTTTCTCGAAGCTTGATGATTTCATCTTGAGCTTTCCTCAGATGATTCCTTAGCACGTGGAAAGTGTGTTTCCCTTCATCCAACTCAATATTCTTCATCTCTTGCACTGAATTTCCTTTCATCAGTATTTCTTGTTGTAGGTCCAATTTCCTAGCCAAAGATCTCGTTACATGGATTCTTGATTGTGAGTTATCTAGCTCCCAAATTTCCTCCGCTTATATCTTTCCTTTACCTTTAGATTTGGTGGCAAGTGGAGTTGTCTTAATTACTAATTGTTCTTCATTATCTTTAGATATATTTTCCAAAACATTCTTATTTAATTCCCTATTATCATGTTCAAAGTTGACCAATGATTAAATGAGCCTTTTTCAATTGTTCCCGCAGTTCCATAATATCCTTATCCTTATAATCTAACTCAATGTTCTCTAAAATGGTGTCTTGAACTTTAGTAGGTTTTTCATGTCTTTTCTCCATTGATAACCTTTTTGTAGTAGCTCTTATGTGTGGTTTCTTGGGAACCTCCACCACCTCAGGAGAGAAATGAATATTTTTTCCTTTTTTCCTGTCAGATTGGTCAACTGAAGTATGTGGCCTTTTTACTGAGCTTTAACTACTATTTGAACATCCTTTTCCACTTATGAAGGTGTATAATTTTTTCTCCAGGGGCTATCTAAAAATTAAACTATCTTCTTGGATTAATCCAATAATTCTTGCATGACTACTTTTTCTTCCTCAACCCTTCCACCACTAACAATTTGATCAAGGAGAAATGAAAGAGACTGGGCTCCACTTGACTCTTCTTACCCTGAACCTTATCTTCCATCTTACCAATGCTCCTAAACAAGTAAAAAGGTATATTCAAAGGGATTTTACACTTAAAATGAATCAACATCCTGAAGTGGTATTGATAAACCCTCCCAAATATTCCTTCACAAGTGAAATATCTTTGAATCATCTTGCATAATTTTCTGTAAGGTTCAATAAGATATTCTCGTAGCACAAGAGCTCCATATTCTTTGTTTTTGTACTTTAGATTTAGAAAATCTTTGTAGCTGACAATATCTAATGGCATGCCCTTGAACCATTGTTATTCATGCAAAGGGATCTCTGTAGAAGCAGAGATAGTAACCTATGAAATTGGCAAACTCAACTCTCCAACCATGGCTTCAACACCAGTGAATTTTAAGGAAAATTCTTTGGTAACCTAAACACTGTAACCCTGTATCATCTCACAAAACTTGAAGGAACTAGTGTGCTCAAATGAAAACCTAATAGTTGGATCTGAATTCACGAAGGTAAGGTCTCGAAGCTCAAATTTGACTATGAAACCCCATTTGTACCTCTTATTCCTATCTAGTGTTTTCATGACTCACAATGAAAATATTTCTTGGGTTTTAAGATGCAATGAAAACACTTAATAACTTAGCAAAAAAATAATGAAAAAAGAGTGGAATTAGGGTTTAGATGATGGTTTTTTGGAAATATTAGAATGGTAAACCTCTGTGTTGAAAAAATTTTACTGCAAAAAAATTATTCACATGAAAAAACGCAACAAATTACCATAACACAAGTGCAACAAGTTGAATTTTCTGACGGTTGGAAACTCATCTGAGTGCTCTCCTCATTTTTTAAAGATGAATTAGAAAACATGCAAGGTAAATCATACCAGAAAAATAAGTTTGAAACCTAAATGCATTCGTGGTGGTGAGGAAAACCTTCAATTTGTAGAAGTGCAGCAGGTCCCCTGCAGCCAAAACGCAACAACTCTCGTTTGATGTTCAGAGAATCTAAGGAGGATGAGAAACCTACTCGATGGATTTTTGAGAGATAAAACATATATTTTTCCTCTTCGACATGGTCCAAGCCTTCATTTATTTGCAATTATTACTTACAAATTTAGAATATTGAAGTGCAACGCATAGGAGAATCACAACAACAACTTGTGGTGATAAGGACAAGATGAAATATTTGATTTGACCTTGAAAATTACTGAAAAGGCACCACTAATTGTCCCAATGATGAGAAAACAAATATATTATCTACCTTTTTCCATGATTGGATGACACATTAACCCTAGACTTACTAAACCTAGACCTTTTAAGGCATTGACAACTTGATTTTTATTTACCACTCAAAAATTTAATCCGTCATATTCTAAATTGACACTAAGACTTGATCTCTATGAGATCATTGCAACACTTTACAAATTGACCAAATAATAAAATTACAAAACTTGAATTTTAATTCTATAACATAGGACACTAACATTGGCTCCAATGGGGATGGCATCCTCCCTATGAGGTGTCAAAGAACGTTGTAGACTAGTAAAATAATCCATTGGAATTTATTTATTCTGGACTTTAATCATGATTGACCATTACTCACAATGAATGTATACTTTATTACAAAATTTATCCTGAAAATTGGTAGCAAATCAATAAAATCTTAGGGCCTTTTCCTCAGGATACAAATTCTAGTGACGACTTCCCACACCTACAATACTAGAGATTTGCATGGTTATATATAGTTGGGTGATCAAAACCAGTTGATTTTAGGAAAAATAATTCTTGATAAACTTTCCATTTATAGGTCCTCCATAAAAAATTTCTCCTAAAAAATATTGTAACAAAAATGCAGTATTCCCATGGAAAGGTGTAATATTGAATGGACTCTTCCAAAGATGTTAAAATTTACCATGTTTGCCTCTGCCTTCATTTCCAACATCCCACTTAAGAACTAGGTCATCAATATGAAAATCCTCAACCGTTATTCTTCAATCAAAAATATTTTTAATATTATCCTGGATTTCATGGGTATTGTTATACACTTCCTCTCTTGTTTGTGGCAATTGAATCATCTGATTTATTATTCTTTGTAAGTCAGTTGGCTCTACATCTACTTCCTACAACAACTTCATTACTGGAATTCCCAAGGAAGTAGCAAAAATAACATATGTTCCATATACCAATTGAAATGGTGACATACCAATTGACTTCTTAATATTCACTCTATTAGGCCACAATGCATAGATCAACTTTTTATGCCATGTTTTCTTATTTTATTGCAGAAAATTATTTATAATGTTCACCAAACTCTTATTTGAAGAATCAGCCAAACCATTACCCTATGGGTAATATGCAGTAGATTGGTTGAGTACAATATGATATTTATGACAAAATTAAATCATATTTTTGGACTTGAAAGCAACATTATTATCAATTATTACTCTACGAGGACAACCAAATCTTGAGAGAATATTACCTTCCAAACACTAAATGATGACTGAATTGGTTACTTGCCTAGTTGATATTTCTTCTATCCACTTTTTAAAGTATCATGTGGCTATCAAAATACATTTATGCTGAGCTAAAGATGATGGGTGGATTTCCCCAATGAAATCCAAACCTCACTGTTGGAATGGTGCTTCAATTGTAGTTGGTTTCAGGGTTAGAGTCAAAAGCTTATGTTTACCTTCAAGAATTTGACATTCATGAAAACTTGAGACTTTTTTATAAACATCAGCAAATAAGGTTGGCCAATAAAAATCATCCCTATTTTTTTTTTAGTTGTAGCTTTCCAAAAATGATGGCCTCCACAGTCCCCTTTGTGAAACTCTTCCATAAACTTTTGTTCTTCATCTTCTAATAAGAAATTCAACAAGACACCTCCTGAGTCTTTCCAATATAAGAAATGATCAAAAATACATAATTTTACAGCGTTTAATTCCAGAAATATTTCATTTTTTTTTGTTATTTTAGGAGGATCCTGTATGTGTTTTAAGACATAAACTATATCAACATACCAAGGAGAGGAAAGAAAATTTCTAGATACATGTTGAGAAGTTTCTGAATTATTGTCATCCGACAAACCAACCATGAGATTTATGTCTAATACATTCAAATTTGAATCAATCATCATTTTTTCCAATCCTTGACCCTTTACTAGCTTGGTAGGCTTGATCTCCACATCATACTTAAGAATAGTTGTTATCCATCTGCCTCTTCTACCTTCAGGATTAGGTTGGGTCAGAATATATTTCACAACAACATTTGGGACATAAGCAATAACATGTGAATGGAGTACATAGACTCTAAAATAATTCAAGGCTTTAAGCAATGCATAAGCCTTCTTTTCCAGAATATTGAACTTAAGAGAATAATATCTCAAAGCCCTACTAAATAATGTTATTTTTTGTTCACTACCTTGTTGATTTTTTTGTATTAATACTACTACAATTTTATGTTCTGATGCAAAAGAGAATATGATAAAGTCTTTAGTATAATTTGGACTAGATAAGATACGATAATTAGTCAAGGCTATTTTTACCTCATCAAAATACTTCCTTGCTTCAATTTTCCACCTGATTTTACTTTCCTTTTTTTGCACATTGGTCAAGAACTTTGTAATTTTTGCTAGGTTTGCAATGAACCTTTTCAAAAAAAATAATCTTTCCTAAAATGACTGAAATTTTTTCTTATTCCTTGGAATATCAATTTTAGGGATTGTAGCAACCCTGTTAGGATCAATTTTAATTCCATCCTTCGAGATTATATGCCCTAGTAGCTTGCCTTCCTCCATTACAAAATTTGACTTCCTTGGATTTAAGGATATACCAAATTTTCTGCACTTTTCAAAAATTTGTTTTAGATGCTACAAATGATCAAAATCAGACTTTAGAAATACAGTTATATCATGAAGGTAAATGAAAATTAACTTCTCATTTTCATCAACAAATGCAATATCCATGGCTCTTTGAAAGGTAGCCCCTGCATTCAGCAGCCCAAAGGGAATTTTTACACACATAAAAGTTCCCCATGGTTTAACAAAAGCTATTTTTTCTTAGTCATCATGATGCACCAAGATATTATTGTAACTAGAGAAACCATCAAGCATAGACATCCTCCAAAAGCCAACCACCTTTTGCAGTTTATGGGCCATCGTAGGTAAATGATAGTTGTCTTTAAGAGATACATTGTTGAGGTTTTTGAAATCAACACAAAGTCTTATTTCACCAGTCTTTTTTCTTACAGAGACCAAATTAACAAGCCATTTTGAAAATCTTATAGAAACAATGACTTTGGAATCAAACCATTTTTTCACTTATTTTTTAATTAGAGGAAGTAACAAGGGATTGAGTCTTCTTATTTTTTGCAAAAATGGATTTTGATCCCGCTTAATGGGAATTATACGTTGGATAATGCTCTTATCATACACTTTGAGGTCTTCATATCCCCAAGGAAAAATATCTGAATATTCCTTCATAAGATCAAGGTATTTCTATCTATATTCATAGGTCAAAGATCTGGAAAGCTTGATAATTTTAGGTTGTTGTTATATCCCTATATTGCAATCCTCTACTTCAACTTCAGTGGGAACTACTTTGGGGTTCTTAGCTACAACATTATGATCAACTAACTTCTCAAGAGGGATCAAACCTTTCGGTATTAAATTATTATTTAATTATATGACCTCCATATCTACTATTTTGTTTTCAAAACCATCTTAATATGAAATAAAAACCTATTATTCATCCTCATCAATTTTTTTTTCTTCAACTATGCGCAAGATGGAAAATTCCTCTGAAATTTGAAAACATTTGTTAAGCTCCTTGTCATCTTCAAACACTTGCCAATATTTTACATTGTCTCAGACTATTTTTCTATGTTTGAATTATATTTCATACTTACTATTGGGATAGATAGGAATCTTAAACAAACTAGCTGAAGTGGAAAATGCATTAACTATCATATTCTTCCCTCTAGGAATTAAAGATAAATTATATTCTGAACAAAGTTGCAACATTTCTAGGACAAAATTTCTATAGGTCCTCATCCTTGGGTGTTTGTTCTAATACACATATTTAATTTGATTGATAATCAACTCTGAAAATCCATGAACTGAAATCCTCTTTGCCCCCAAATCTTTCAATACCTGCAATCCCAAATTCAGCGCTTCATACTCGACCACATTGTTTGTGCAATCAAAAGCTATCTTGAAGGAACATAGTTTTGACTTGTCCATATTTGTGCTGACTATCATCATACCAGATCAAGCCCCTTATTTTCTTACTTCTCCATCAAAATCCATTTTCCGAAGGTCATCAAATTCATCTTTTTGATATAACATATTTTCCTACAATTCACTGTCTTTCTCCTCTAATACGTTGATTCTTCTTTGACTTTATTCCTCCAAACAAAATACATTAGAAAACATGAAAGAATCCATATAATAATGAATTGAGTAAATAGGATGATTAATAGTCCTTTCCTTGCTACTTTCCATGTATGACATTAAGCTTTATTTGTACAACCTCCTTGGCTGTCCAAAAACATGAATTGTAGCATATGACATATCCATCTGTAAAGTGACTTTTAATTTTGTATCCCACGACCTTGATAAAATCATACCAAAATTTGAAGGAATATCAAAAACAACTATATCCATCACTAGAATTTGTGCTGCAATTTGAGTGATAAAGACAACCAAATCCTTGATTAAACCCAAACACTTCACTTTACTTGAATCAAAAGAAAAGAGGTCTTTATATGGCCTAATTATGTCCAAACCACATTTCTCTATGATAAACTTTGACAATAGGTTATGTGATGCACCTGAGTCTAAAATTGCATTTCGTAGAATCAAATCATCTACATTCAAGCTAACATAGAAAGGTGGCACATATCAATCTTGAATATATTCTTCAATTTTTGGACCAAATAGAATTACAGGATGATCATCATTCAAATTAACAGAATCTGAAGTATCCAATATCTTTAATGCTTGTAAAATATGATTTTTTCACTTCTCATTCTTTATTAATTCATTCAATTGAATGGATATTTTGATCTTAGATATTTCATTTTCTAAACGGAAAGAAAATTGAGTTTTATCTACCTCTTTAATGGACGTGTCCTTTTTTTTTTTCAAAAATCTACTTTCAAGGATAATCTTTCTTCTAATTGGGAACAAGTACATCAGATTGGCCTTTCTTTGGAGGATTTACTGCAACCTTTTTGTTTCTCAAGTTATATTGTCTTTGCACTTCCATGATTGCGTTTTGGTACCCTTTCTTTTAATATTTTGATTCCATGAGGAAGATATCTTCCTGCGGCTTAATGAATAAGTCTTGTTCTTCTTTTATCATATATATTGTGTTCTCCTCTTCACCAAAATAATGTGTCTCATATTGATATTCTAATATTTCTTCCTCTTCTACAAAATTTTCTTGGAAAGGAAGCCTTATTTGTTATTGATCCCCTTGATTCCTTTGGTCTATTTTCTTTATTTGAACTTAAGGTCTTCAAAAATTGGGATTTCTTACTTGAGGGGAAGCCTGTTGTTCTCTAACAAAAACTTTTTTTTACAAAGTTAAACTTTCTACCAACTTTTCCATTGTTTTCATCATAAAATCCAACTTGTTATTTGATGATGATGAAGCCTCCTCCTTAACCCCTCCCCTTTTTTTTTCTTGCGTTTTGGCCTTTTTGTTCAACAGATTTTTTTCCACTCCAACAACATTATTTTGCATATCCTCCAATGTGGCTGGATTAATTTCTCTGAGTTGATAAGAAAGCTCAACATTGAAGCCATCCGGGTAATGAAGCAAAGGAAACCCTAGGGGAGGTTTTATCTTAGCAGGTACTGATTTGTACACCTTATTAAATCTAGTTGAAAACTGCTGAAATGATTCTCTTAGACCTCTCTTTAGGTTGTGATATTCTTCCAGTATCTGCAGAGGATTATTATTTGCTTCCCATATGGCAAGGAAAATATGTTCACGTTGCTAAAAATTGGAAGTGCTTCCAACTCGCAGGCTTCTAAACCATTTTTCGACTTCTCCTGAAAAAATTTGAGCAAAGAGTCTCAATTTAGGATCTTCATGGTCCACCTCCTCTAGGTCAATGAAATCATTCAACTTAACAAGATGTTTTTGGGATGTGATAACTCATGTACCATCAAACAAGAGAAAGCGTTGACCCTAATTTTTTCGCAGATCATGTAGAGGTCCTTGTAAATTCAATGGAGCATAGTGAGCATCCATGACTGTGTGAGATGGATCGCTACAAACTTTTTGGATTTGTAATAAATACGAGTGAGGTAAGGAGACTTATGTTTGAAAAATTTATGAGGAGGAAGGAGTAAAAACAATAGAAACAACAGGAGCAATACAAGATGGAATATTCAGTGGCAAAGAAATTGTTGGAACAAAAAATGATCAAACATGATGCTGAAATGTGGGGGGATTCTTGCAGCTTCTTGTAGCTGATGCATTACATCTTCTAGTTTATGAAATTGTACCGATATATCCCAAGCTACTTTTTAAACACTTACTTTCCGAAAAGGAATATAAGATTTAGATGAGAATCATCAAGGAATTTTTCTGATAGGTTGGATTTTGATTTATATCTAAATAGATTTCATTCAAAACTTAAATAAAATTAAATATTATCCACTGATTCTATTCTTTTAGGGAGAGACAAATATATTTCTAAAAAAATAGTACTTGTTTCTTTTGCAACCCTCTTTTTCCTGAGGAGCTTCTCTGGATTGGTCAAGATCTCGGGTGGATTTGGATCTGGACGATGCCGAGTATGTATTCTTCTTGGATCCATATTTTCCTAAAAGAAAATTATTTTAGTTGGTTCTAGAAACACTAGTACTTGGGTAAATATTCATCCGGTTCAATTTCTAGTTCACTATGACCTTCACGAACTAGATTTGTCCTTAATATCACATTTTTTTGTAATATTCCCAAATTTTCACCTGATATTTGGAATATTAGAGTTCTTAACTTTCTTAATGAATTAAGTAAATAAAAGGGTGGAGGGACCCAAAATCCTCAATATGAATAAATATCCACTTTTTGTGTGTGAATGTGGATTAATTAAGCCTAGATCTACATCATGAGGTAGTTGAGAAACTACTAATGTGAATGGAATTGGAGATTGTGTCTCATTAATTGAGATGGATCATGGAGGTCGATACAGTCAACTAAGATCTTGAAGATGTAAAACAGAAGATCATGAACATTCATGATAAATTGATGGAGGATGTTGTGCAATTAAAGTACACATTATGGAGAGGGTGTACATTGCACCTAGACATGATGGTTGATTTGGTCAAACAACGCAGTCAAACTTGGAGGATCTTGTCCACATGCACATCACAGTCTAGATGAGGGCCAATGCATTGGAAGGCTCAAACATTATATAAATAAGATGAAGGCAAGGATGGAGGTATTTTGATGAGTCTTGATGTTAAGGATCTTTTTAGATTTGGAATTGTCATGTGACATTCCATTGCTTTCTCAGGCTGTTTAGCAAAGATTGCAAGTGCTATTTAGTATAGGGTGTTCCTATTTGGGAGTCCCACCTCTTTATTCGAGTAGCTCTAGAAAGAGTATTGTACTCCATTCTTCATCAGGCATTGGTGCCACATCTCTTTTCCTACTTTTTGCAGAACATTCATATTCAGAAATTGCAGATTTCTGAATATCAGTTTGGAAGGTGGAAGTTTTATACTGTACTTTAGCTAGAGAACTGGTAAGGGTTTATTCCTATCACCTTGGGCTTATAGATTAGCGTTCCCAGAGATTCATTTTAGATCTGGCATCAGGCCAAAAGTTATTGACCTCCTAGGAACAATATTTCCTTCAGGAATTACGTTGTCCAATTTGCAGATCCAAAGGGAGGAAGGAAGTTACTAGCATTTCAGCTAGTAATCCTATGAGAGATCATTCCCTCACATTTCCATCAGTATTTCCATCAGCCTGGAGTTTATTGCAGCAATTTTTAGCAGGAAAAAGGCCTCTTTTTCCCTCATAGCATAGTTTCTATTGGCAGTTGTGTTGCAATAGCTGTAATCATTATTGGAGGATTGAGAAGCTATATCTAGAGCTTCTAGCTTGTAGATCTGAAGAAGGGATCAGCCCTTCAAGCTTAGATCTGATCTTGCAACATATTTCAGCCATCTATTTGACAAATCTAGCTTCAAATTTGTATTTCCCAGCAGATCAAGGATCAAATCCTAGGAGGGTGATTTTCCAAATTTGTAGATATGGAAAATACTTTTTGGGATATCTTGGGAATCCATCACATTAGTCAGATCTTGAATCTTGGCATCATCTGAGCTCCAGATTTGAGTAGATCTGCATTTTCCTTTTCAGCCTGTAGTTATATATTCATATTCTGCTGAAGGGACAACATAGTATTTGATTCAATGGCTCTCCAGTTACACTCTACCTATTGTAGCATGTTTTCTGGGTGACTCTAGACCATCTTTTGGCTAGATCTACTCATATTTTGTAAATTTTGTAACTAAATCTTCTCCAATATAATAAGATGGCTCAGCTTCTCTATAAATTCTGATGTTGTCTTCAGATTTATTGTTTATCTTGCTGCAGTTCTTATATTGTGTTTAAGTATTACTGTGTTCTCCCTTTTGGGATAATACAGTGGTATCAGAGCATGATCTTTGGCTCAGCTTGTGGACACTTCATCTTTTACATCAAAAGAAGAAGAATATAGATGAGATTTATCATGGAGGATAAAAATTTTGCCACTCCTTTCTTTAGATCCATGCAAGATCTCTCCAAGGAGGTCAATCCAATTAGTAAGGAAGGATAGAAAGAATATCCAAGAAGAAGATGTGATGAGGAAGGTCCAAGCACTTCCTATCAGCAAAGAATAAAACTAGAGAATCCTGGATCTCTTCATAGATCCACTATGCCCACTTTCTTTGGAGAAGGTGAAAGGTGTAGAAATGAAGAAAGGAATGAACCTGAGACTCATGAGACTCTCAGTCTATATCTTGAAGAGTACAAAGCACAGTATAGAGTATTCAAGGAGAAGCTAACTCTCCAACAATGATTCAAAATAAAAGAAGAAAGAAGATCCTATAGCAAAAATAGAAGGAAGAGGCATAATAGATTCTATTTGCCTACATTTGATGGATCTTCCTCAAGCACCGTTAGAGCTTGGAGGAGAGAGTTAGATGCATTTTTCAGGCTACATCCTATAGCTGAAGGAGAGGTTGTTCAGATTGCATCACTTCATCTTTTAGATGAAGCTAGTGATTGGTGGTTTGGTCACATGGAGCATGCAAAGGTGACTAAATATTCAGATTTCTTTCACAATTTAAAGAAGGAATTTGATGTGAGAAAACCAGAGATGTGTCACAAAGTGACATTCCCCAAGGAAATAAAGGAGGATTTCAATCTTGTCACTCTGGACAAGGAGTCACTACATTCACCACCGACTGCAGAAGTACTTGCATCTGGAGAAGAAACACTTGCAACTTTGCAAGATAGTCTTGAGCTCTTGACACATAGAGTCCCATGCATGATTCAGGAGATGCATGAGGAAAAGGAGGAAGATTCTAGCGCTGGTACACTTGGAGAAGAGCAGCCATCTCTCTTACCTGTAGTTGGAGACACCATTGTCCCGGTTGGAGGAACTCTTGTGTTTTGTCAAGAGGTTCCCACATATCAGTTGATCCAAGGTATGAATACACATTGATCACCTATTGTTTTAGTAGATCTTATTGAAACTCATGGGGACATGCCATCAAGGCCAATGCATGACCAAGGGTTAGATCCAAATGTTGATTTGAAGCAAAAAATTATCACAACACAGAGGACCCTTGATCTAATCAAGGAGGAGATGAAAATACATCTCGATTTTTCATGGATGGACTACATTCAACCTATTGAGTTGAAGTGTAGAGTTTCAGAAGAAGGGATGAGCATGATCCTGTGTACAATGACTGGTCATGAGATTAATATTTTACCTTGCTTTGAGACAATATATGTATTACCTTGTAGATTTACATCACTGTCACTTAGTAGTTGTGAAAATGAAGAGGCCCCATCATTCTTGGAGCATTCTGAAGGTAGCTTCACTCATGAAGCAATGGAGGTAAAGATGAAAAATGGTAGACATCTTGAGATGAGGAACCTTTCCTCCTTTCTAGATGACGCTTTCTCAATGAGCATCTCATAGCTCAAAGAGAGATTTCTACCTACAGCAGATCCAGAACCTCATTGGTTTTGGAAGGCCATGGATGAGAAAAAGGTCTCATTAAGAGATCTCATTGGAGGTGCACTTCAACATTTCATGAAGTGCAAAGTTCTTCATCAGTTTGGGGAAGATGGTATTCTACAAAGGGAGGATACCATGATTATGCAACACATCACTCATCTTCCATATTGGGGTGAGTGGATGAGGATGATAAGTAAAGGGTTGCATGACCACTTGCAGATTTATGACATGGGCCAACAAGCTTGGTTACGTTGGTTTCCCTTGGGAGATTCTTGTCACTACCCAAAGGCTCCTATTTCTTTGATCCATGCCTTGAGGAACACTTATGAAATGAAGGAGGCATGGCTGCACTGGCTGCTCTTAGGTGAGTATGGTTACCACCCAGTAGCTCATATTTTTCTGATTCATGCCTTGTGTATCAATGATAGAATGTAGCAAAAGAAGGCATGTTTATTTTGGTTTCACTTGAGAGATATTGGCCACCACATGAAATCTCCTATGTTTATGTGTTTTGTATCGAATAAAGCTTGGCATGATGCTCTCATGATGTGCATTGATGATGTTTCTTTGTATTGGGCTGATGTGACATTCCATATGTCCATTAGTATGTTTTTTCTTCATGATGCACTTGAGGAGGGGAGAAAGCAGCAAGATCTCTTGTTGCTTTGGTTGCTTTTGGGAGAGTTTGGCTTGTACATCTTACATGGAGGAGATGGAGGATAGCAGCAAAGGGCCTTACTCCGATGGTTGCTATTAGGAGAATATGGTTTGAAATATTTGTCTACCCATATAAATCCTTTCCTTTTATTTTTCATAACGTTGGAATGATGCTTGGATCCAACAAGGCCAATAGGGCAAAGGATGAGAGCATATCAATGCTCAATCAAATTCATAAAACATGTGATGAAGAGATGTATTGTGAGATGGAGCTTTTCATTTGTGGAAAGAGCCACTTTATTTTATGTATCTCATGTATTAATTATGATGTTGGACATCATATGGTTGTCACTTGGTACTTCATGGTGGAAGGAGGACATCTAACCATGCAGTTGGAGATCATTCTACACACTTTTGAGAGACAACTTTGGAACCAAACATACATAACACATTGTAGTAAATGGAGGAAGCCTTACTTATGTGGATGCCATTTGGAGGGGAATAGATGGCTTTGCATCTACTTCTTGAGTTTCTTGAGGACAAACAACATTTTGCTAGGGAGGACTGTAATATTCCCAAATTTTCACCTGATATTTGGAATATTAGAGTTCTTAACTTTTTTAATGAATTAAGTAAATAAAAGGGTGGAGGGACCCATAATCCTCAATATGAATAGATATCCACTTTTTGTGTGTGAATGTGGATTAATTAAGCCTAGATCTACATCATGAGGTAGTTGAGCAACTACTAATGTGAATGGAATTGGAGATTGTGTCTCATTAATTGAGATGGATCATGGAGGTTGATACAGTCAACTAAGATCTTGAAGATGTCAAACAGAATATCATGAACATTCATGATAAAGTGATGGAGGATGTTGAAAATTAAAGCACACATGATGGAGAGGGTGTACATTGCACCTAGACATGATGGTTGATTTGGTAAAACAGCGCAATCAAACTTGGAGGATCTTGTCCACATGCATAATGCATTTTAGATGAGGGCCAAGGAATGGTAAGGCTCAAACATTATATAAAGAAGATGAAGGAAAGGATGGAGGTATGTTGATGAGTCTTGATGTTAAGGATATTTTCAGATCTGGAATTGTCATGTGACATTCCATTACTTTCTCGAGCTGTTTAGTAGAGATTGCAAGTGTTGTTTAGCACAGGGTGTTCCTGGACGAGAATCCCAACTCTTTCTTAGAGTAGCTCTAGAAAGAATATTTTACTTCATTCTACATCAAGTATTGGTGCCACATCTGTTTTCCTACTTTCTGTAGAACATTCATATTCAGAAATTGTAGATTTCTCAGGATCAGTTTGGAAGGTGGAAGTTGTCTTCAGTACTTTAGCTGGAGAACCGGTGAGGGTTTATTCCTATCACCTTGGGCTTATAGATTAGCATTCCCAGTGCTTCATTTCATATCTGGCATCAGGCAAAAATTTATTGACCTCCTAGCAGCAATATTTCCTTCAGGAATTACGTTGTCCAATTTGTAGATCCAAAGGGAGGAAGGAAGTTACTAGCATTTCAGCTAGTAATCCTGTGAGGGATCATTCCCTCACATTTCCATCAGTGTTTCCATCAGCCTAGAGTTTATTGCAGAAATTTTCAGCAAGAAGAAGGCCTCTCTTTCCCTCACAGTGCAGTTTCTATTGTAAGTTGTGTTGCAGGAGCTGTAATCATTATTGGAGGATTGAGAAGCTAGATCTAGAGCTTCTAGCTTGTAGATCTGAAGAAGGGACCAACCCTTCAAGCTTAGATCTGATCTTGTAACATATTTTAGCCATCTATTTGACATATCTAGCTTCAGATCTGTATTTCCTAGCAGATCAAGGATCAAATCCTAGGAGGGTGATTTTCCAAAGTTGTAGATCTGGAAAAACCTTTCTGGGATATCTTGGGAATCCATCACATTGCCTAGATCTTGAATCTTGGCATCATCTGAGCTCCAGATTTGAGTATATCTGCATTTTCCTTTTCATCCTAGGGTTATATATTCATATTCTTCTGAAGGTACAACACATTATTTGATTCAGTGGCTCTCCAGTTATGCTCTACCTATTGTAGCATCTTTTTTGGGTGACTCTAGACCATCTTTTGGCTAGATCTACTAATATTTTGTACATTGTGTAACTGAATCTTCTCCAATATAATAAGATGGCTCAGCTTCTCTGTAAATTATGATGTTGTCTTAAGATTTATTATTTTTCTTGCAGCAGTTCTTATATTGTGTTTAAGTATTACTACATTCTCCCTTTTGGGATAATACATTTTTCTAAGGAATTTTTCAAAATTTGTTTCCCTGGAAAATGACACTACTATGTTAGCACTTCATAATTCCTTGAGGCTCAGGAGAGGAACCCAAAGGAAACCAAAAACCAATCTTTAGGGATAGAAGTTAACCATTCCAAACCCATATATGGCTCTCTCTTATGAAATGTTTTAGATCTTAGGCTATGTCTATATATTAAGGTTGGATAATTTCAATAGTTTGATAGCAGGGGAGACGAAAAATCCATTGGTCTTGGAGTCAAATTAATCTATTGATTTTCACTGAATAGATGGGAAAATGAAGGATCGTTAGATAGAGGAAAGATAGGAACTATTTATGTTTTTTATCAAAATTTTATTGTAGAGGGGTGAGTAGAGTAATAATGAAATTTATAACATCTAAATCATCTAGTCGAGGATGAATTTTAGATGTTATGATGGAAGAAAATACACTAAAATGTTTAGTTACTTATAGAAAAGTACCTAAAAGTGAATTTTGAAATGAATTTTTTAAACTAAAAATTGAATACATAACATTCAAGCATGGAAATAACAGAAGATAAATAAACATAAAAAATGAGATAAACATCACCATAGTTGATTAACACAGGAATGCCTGAATAATTAGACTTTTACCTTCATCATTCACTAAAATTTTCAAATGAAATTGTACAATGCATAATGTATCTTCTCAATCACACAGTGACCAACCCTTTTCTCAATCAAAACTACATCATATATACATCCAAAAATAGTATTTCCTCCCTTTAGGAACTGAATTCCCCAAAAAGATGTAGTTTTTTGCTTGTAGCAGCAAATATAGAACCACTTTCTACAAATTAGGAATATGTTTTGACTAGGGGAATATTTAAAAAAATACATAACAAAGTACATTTAATGCCTTCACAAGGGTTAGGTTGGAATCTCAAAAATACTTCAGGAAAATTTTCATAATGATATGGATCAATTTTATGATTTTTGGAGTCGAATTGAAAGGTCAAACCACTAATTGTGTGGAAGCGCAACAAATAATCTCTGCTACTTCCTTCTTCAGAAAAAGTGAGCAACTGAGCGCAAAAAATTCATCATTTGCATACTTATGACCATCTCCTGTACTTATGAATGTGTCCAACTTGTGGAAGAAACCCCCTAAATCATCAAATAACTATTAGGAAACAATTATCGAAATTGGAAACCTCTCTTCTTGAAAATCACTACCTACAACAAAAGCATAGTGACTGAGTGCAACGAGCTTAATTTGCATGGATTTGACCAAGTGTTAAAGTCTCTAACTGAGAAAAATAGTTGTTAGATGATGTTGAAAACCTTAAGATATTCTTTGAACCTCCACACACAAAATGAATTCCAAAACTATGATCCTTTACTAAATATTAATGCCTTTGACAGTAGCACAACAAATTTGTTGTGTTATTGTGTCACTTTCCCTCTTTGCAAAAAACAAAATCCAAGAATGTAGAGGATATGACCGATGTCTACTAGTGCACTCAGAAAAAATGGGAAAAAAACACAATTAATTTTGGTTACCTATCCAAAATCAAGCCTTAGCTTCCTCAGCTAACAAGCCCATATTTCCTCTTTCTTCCTTCTTTTTTTCTTGAAATGCCTCTGGTAACTCCTTTTCTGTAGCCCTCGACTCCTTTTTCAAGTTGAGAATTGTCCTGTAAAATTTCTTGAGTTGTCTATGCAGGGGAAGAGTTCTCCTCAACACATCCATAGCTTTAAATAGTGTTGGCCCACAACTATTCAGGTGATCATGTACCTTCTCTTTATGTTGAAAATGGAAACAAGAAGAGGCTTCTAATTTAATTTTCCCTTAATTAAATTAGAAGGAAATTGTAATTCCACATCACATGACAGATTGTATGAGTTAACTAAGTCAGGAAGACTCATTTAGTTTAGTTAATTCGAGTTGAGGGTCAAACTAGAGGCATGTAGAGTGTCTCCTAATTTTTAGGAGCCCTGGTTGAATTTAATTTGAGTTGCAATTAATTAACTTCATTTATTTGAGTTAAAAATAGTTTAACTAATTCTAACTAATGGATGAACTAGTGAGAGGTCAAGTGAATTAAATTAGATTTAATTCAAATTCAGTTAGCAATTAGATAACTAATAATTCACTAAAAATTGACTCATGAATGTCAGTTTTGAGGAAGACCCAGTTGAGATTGGAGTTAAATGGAGGTGTACTATCACTTGTATAATCAGAAAATTGTACAAGTGATGCATGGAGTTAGAGGAAGAGCCTTGATGTATTGAAAAATATTTATTAGGGAATTTCCATGTTAATAGGGGCCTAATTCCATAGGAAATCACACAAGGAAATAGGGAATCTTGAGGCCAATAATTTGGTTAAGTATTGAACCCATCTTGGCTAGGAATTAGTGAGATAGAAAAATATAGTGGAGGGAGCTAACGAACCTCAGAGAATAATTGTATTGTTATCATATTATTTAACTTATGAAATGTACAGATAGTGGGGTTTTTAGCTGAGGCTTTCCCTAGATAAATATTTGTGTTGTGCGATTGAAATTCTTTCTCTTTCTTGTTCATGTGATTGTGCGATCATAATTGGTTTCTGCAATTTGTAGAATAGATTCAAGAATTTTGTTTTATCATATTAAAAATATTAGTTTGAATCTACATCAATTCTATACATGGTAACAGAGTAGGAATCACTATAGAAGAGAAGAATACGATTTTTTTTTAATAAGGTGAATCGAATTTGCAGATCTACTCTTTAGGAGCAGTAATAGGATTAGGATGTATTTTTTTAAATTGAGACTCGAATATAGTTGAGGGTAGTTATAATTAAATAGCTTGGAAGGACAGTATGGAAGGAGTGTTGGAAGACAATGAGCTAAAGGATTTTATAGACAGTGATATTCCTAGGCCGACAACAAGAAATTCTCAAAATATGGAAGCATGGAATAAGAATGTAGAAAAGGAAAGAAGAATTCTATTGGGAGGAGTTCGAGATAATATCGTATCAAACCTCCATGGAAAGGAAAATCCATATGCTAGTTGGAAGTCATTAACAAATTTGTTTCAGAACAACAATGACCCCAAGAAGCTGGCACTGAAGGACAAGCTCAGAAAAATCAAGATGGAGAAGGGTGACACAATACCAAAATTCTTGACCAAGTTCACTTTGTTTCAAGATGAGCTTGGAAGTGTTGGTGTTACATTTATTGAGGATGATCTGGTGAGCCTAGAACTTATAGGCCTTCCCAAGAGCTAGCATAGATACTAGGATTCAGTGAATAGGAGGGGGAAGCTACTAGAGTGGGAGTGATTATGGTCCGACTTGGTACAAGAATATATTCGGTGAAATACCAGAGATGGATCCTCATCAAATACTGATGATGAGGAGAACTACGCCTTGGATGGGAAGGCAAAGAAAGGGAAAGGGAATCCATCCCATTCAAAATCATATTCTTGTCAGGCAGGAAAGAGAACGGACTTGTCAAAGATTAAATATTTTCACTATCATAAGCTAGGACACTATGCCAGAAAGTGTCTGCATAAGAAGGTCAGAAATAAGCCCTTGGGAGGAGTGGAAGGTGAAGCTATTTCTTCAAAATTTGAGTTGGATTTCACTCTCATCCCATGCATGGTGTCATTAGTAATGGTTTTTGTGTGAAACCTGGATAGTGGAGCTTCTTTCCATATGACTGGAAACAAATAATTCTTCAACAACTTGGAGGAGAGGGATCTCCAGATGCACATCGATATGGGAGATGACGGGAGGTATAGCGTGACCGACATAGGTATTGTTACCTTCTATAGGGAGTCTGGCACTCCTCTCACATTAAAATATGTCATATATGTTCTTGGTTTAAAGAAGAATTTGGTTTCGGTTGCTATATTAGAAGGTGTTGTGCAGGAATATCCTGTCTACAGATAAAGGTGATCCCTCTAGCCCTAGGGTGGGTCTAGCAACTAAGCAAGCATACTAACATCTACCTTCCTAGATTGTAAATGAAAATCAAAGCAAGGAATATGACCTACCTTGTTCTGATGCTATGTTGTCGTCTTTCGTCGAAGCTTCTTGATCTCTCTCTCTTCCCAAGATTGATACACACTGCTACCAATGTTCAATTACCTGTACAGATAGTCAAGACACCATGAAAAGTGTAAAATCAGGAAAAATATAAAACAATTACAACCTATCTAATTGATCAAGGAATGCTAGAAATATCATTATAAATGTAAACAAGAGTGGAAGATAAACATCAGTTGCATTTTACTATGATAAAGACAAGGGGAGTTTACAACCAAGCCTTGATGTTGAGGCTCTCCTTCGGTTGGTCTGTATCCAAGTACATTTGCGAAACCCTTGCCACACAAAGGTCTAAGATCTCACTATGTTCCTAACACATAAAAACAATCACACTACTCTATTCTCTCGAAGCTAGAATAGAACTATAGTTGCTACTTCTCTCTATGGTTTCCGCTTATAACTAGCGTAGTAGAGGTGAAATAGGTCTCCTTATATAAAAATGGAGGAGGAGGATATGGGCCCTCAAAAAATGGGAAAAAATATTATCCTTTGGAGTAGTTCATATTTTATGTGAACAAGAAGCCCAAAGGGGAATTCCTCGACCATATCCTCAAAACAAACTTCCATATCTCTGCTTCGCGAAGCTTCTAGTCATGGAAACTTCGCTTCTATTTAAAAAACTTTCTAAAAGAGGATTGGCGTGGGTCATACATTAAGACAGAGCACTGATCGACGCAAGTCAGACACTGAGACAAAGCACTGACCTTGAAAACAAGGTTTTATAAGGACCTTCCAGAAAAGTTATAAAGGAGATGAATTGGTAGACAAAGTGTGGTTTAGGGGTATGTATTCCATGCTTGTAAAGTACACAAGGGTCATTGTATGGGTCCTCCAAGATCAAGGAACGGGGAGTACATGGACAATGACAAATTGTTGAGTAACAGTTTCCCCCTAAAGCATGAAGTACAAACATGAGTGAGGGGTGAAATGCTTTACGAATACGTGTAAGGAACCAGCCGCTATTGTTGAGAGACCTACAAATCAATCATATATACATATACATCACTGGAATCTCCAATGAATATACATGAATCAAGGTATGGATGCAGCCATCCGTAAAAGAGACCATGCTATGGTCGCAACCATCCATCTGAGAAGGATCACAATAGACTCATAGTATGTTTGAAACCATCCATTTGAAAGAAACATGTATCCAATCATGGAAAAATTATATCGCCTTGAAACGTGGACTCTAAAGAATAAAATCTAGGGTCTTGCGCTCCGTCATGACTCGATCAAGTAAAATTTCAAGCATGTGAATAAATGAGTTGAAGTCGAACATGCAAGAAAATCATCTGGTTACCAGACAATGATGTAAACTATTAACAGGTGCGAGAGAAACCACCAATGATGAAAATGGTCCTCAAGGTACTGCCAGTACAATCCATGGAATATGAATAAGGAACTGAAGTCGAACATCTGTGAAATCACCCAATCGAAGTCCAATGATGTGAGCCTATCGTCGAATGTGAAGAACTTCCTATTAGGGCATGCAAGATCTAAGGTACCGGAAAGGAGTCTCTAGATCGACTTCCCGGATAATGAGCTGAAGTCGATAGGAAGCGATTCGTCGAAGGAGGGTCATAATTAATCCCACATCATCGACACAAAATAGAGAATGTAATATGAGTGTTAATCAAGACTAAAACAGAGGATCAAGGAATTTACAAACTGCAGAAGGATTTTCTCTTGAACAAATCAGTGACACGACTCTAGGATTTGGCAGCATTTGACTCAAATAGGATTCGAGGTCATGTTTACAAGATTGGTAATTTAATGAGAGGCAAACGGATTTCCCAAACCCATGGAGATAGAGCGATAGAGTGAAGATATCCCAACCCGATACAAACTACAAATAAGTGTCATGTTCAAAAGTGACATACTGCCGACACAACTGACAAATAAATTCCTTTTTCCCCCACCATTTTCGGTGAGTACCTCTTTATTTTTACACAAGCTTGAAGAGGATAACATATGCTTGTCATATAAGTTTTTCCTTCAGACAAATCCATCCTAGTAAATTTTATAAGCCCTAGGAAGGAGGAACTTGGTAACGTCATGGCGACGGCTCCAATGTCATTTAGATTTAATGAGTCTGACAAAGGGAAAACTCAGTGTATTTTCATGTTTAGATATTTTGAAAAGAAGCAGAAAAAAAAAACTCTAGAAGGTCCCTTTTTATAGGTTGTCTCTCATATCTAAAAAGGTAGAAAACAATATCTGAGAGAACCTCTTAGCCACGTTCAACTAAGGTATTCCTTTTTCGTAAAGAAATTGCCCCAGACCAAAAAAGGGGTAAATGTATACTAAGCAGACGAAATTTCGTAGCCTTTAGCGAGTTAAAAACGACAAGATATCGGCAATATTTTTATGTTTTGAGAGTCAGAAAAGAGCTGAAAGTTTACTCCTCCTGGAGGAGTGAGTGGTATTAAGGGTAGAAACTAGTTCTGGTGATGGTGGAACTGCTCAGAAAAAGTAAAGCTCAAGAGGCTGGCTAACGAGACCACTCATTGCATCTATTCCTCAAGAATAGGTAAGAAAATCAAGTGAAGGCATATGATCAGCCAAGCAGATGGTGACGATGGAATGAGAAAACCAAGGCTCATCTGGAAAAATAGGTTGATAAAATGGAAATCACGAGAGCTAAAATAAGAATGGTTGCATTTTTACACAAGCTTGAAAACATGGAAAACTACGCTTGGAATTTGTTTCATTTTTACACAAGCTTCAAACTTTTTAGAAAACTATGCTTGAAACTGGTTTCATTTCTACACAATCTTGAAAAGGAAATAAACTATGCTTGAAGTTGGTTTCATTTTTACACAAGCTTGAAACTTTCTAGAAAACTATGCTTGAAACAGGTTTCATTTTTACACAAGCTTGAAACGGAAACAAACTATGCTTAAAATAAGTGTGCATGCCCCCAACATGATGACTTAATTCGAGGTACATGCACCCCAGGTTCATGGAATTCACTTGAGTACACTACTGGTTACTAACAGGTGGATGGAATGAAGGTTCAATTACGAGATCAGGCAAAAGACCTAGCTTGGATTTTACGAGATCTAATCAAAGACTCGAATTGAACAGGAACTTGTTTCATTTTTTAAAGAGGTTGACACAATAAAATAACTATCCTAATAAGAAATTGTTTCATTTTTTAATGAGCTTGACACAAGAAAAGACTCTGCTCTGAAGATCTTGTTTCATTTTTTAAGGAGCTTGACACAAGAAAACAAACTCTACTCTGAAGACCTTGTTTCATTTTATTAAGGAGATTGACACAAGAAAACGAACTATGCTCTGAAAGAAGCTTGGTTCATTTTTTAAGGATCTTGACACAATAAAACAAACTATGCTTCGTAAGAATCTTGTTTCATTTTTTAAGGTGCTGGACACAAGAAAGAAAACTATGCTCTGAAAGAAGATTGTTTCATTTTTTAAGGAGCTTGACACAAGAAAACGAACTACGCTTCAAAAGAAGCTTGTTTCATTTTTTAAGGTGTTATCACAAATTCATACGTAATAGGCTGCTCATCAAACCAATCTTGTGCAACTATTTCAAACCAATCTTTTGGTTGAGGCTTAGTTTCCTCAACCTGAGAGGGCTCTCTCAAGGGTTTATGATTTTTGATAAATATGTAGATGGCTAACTCTATATGAGATAAAAATAGATAAATGATGTAGACTGGTTGTAAATCACATTAGAAAGTGTTCATTGGGCTTATGGAGTCATGATAGCTTAAGAAAAATCAAGATAATCTACCTAGCATGGAAGTCAAGGCATATCAGAGTTCAAGTCAAGGAATAAACATGTAGAATAGTGAAACACATAGTCAGCTTGCTTATAAATGAAGTCAAAACATCATTGATGAATTCTGAGTAGCATAAGCAAACACCACTGCAATAGAATATTGTAAAAAATCCATTAGAACAAGAACATACAAGAACTCCTTATAAATATTGAGTTGTCAAAGTAGAAATTATCTATTAGGCTGAAAACAGTCACTTACATAAAATAGAGTCTTTTTGTAAACAAATGTCCAACCCTTTCTATTTCAACTTCTTGATATTTTATATATCCTTTAAATCATGAGATAAGCTTCTCCATAACTATATACATCGAATTCCCATGATCTGACACCTATTCTAACTATAAAACATGGTATTTATTACAAACACAATTGTAAAACTAACATAGAGTCCTATTACAAATAGAATTAAAACTCTTTTGTTTCTACTCAAAGCAACCTTATCTAAACTTAAATACATCATTATCCACCTATCATTCCACTCAGTCAAATCCTGATGATGATTTTTAACTTGTTATAACCATAATGTTGATGATGTTAATTCCTTGTAATCCAGGAAACTGCTCCCTTGTTTTTAGGCTCAGGATCCCTTTAGTTTCTTGAGATATTCTGACCACTTCCAATTGATAAATTTGATGCTAATTGATGTTGGGAACATTATTGACATATTTTCCAATTCATCCCTTCATGCCAGCTGTGGAAAACCACCTTGAATTTCTCAAAACCATGAAAACATACCTGCACTATGAAAACAACACAGTTTCGTAGCATTTTTCTTAGTGCAGTCTTTTTTACCATTTTCCTTCAAAATTTAACTTCCTTTACTTTATATTTACTTTTATATTCACTTGATATATCTCCCTTAGTAATTTAAAATCAAAATTCTTGGTCTTCCCTCCAAAATTTGATAAGAAAAAGGGTGAAAAAGCTGCTACAACAGTTTCGTAGCGCTTTTCACCCTTTTTGCACTACATGCACTACGAAACTATTGTGCAAGCATTTTTAACTAGATTTTCACAAAATTTTAAAACAAAAAGGTACCATAGCTTCATAAAATCATTGGCTTCATCAAAAACATCAGACGTTTGAACTAAAAAAAATAATCTTCACAAAATTTGATCCTCATTTTCCATTTAGAGTTTGTTTTGAATTTTCCATTTTGTACCTCTGCTCTTTAGGTCATCTTGAGATTGTTTTAACTGTAGCTCCAAATCCTTCACTTGGCTTCTTAGCTTCCTGTTACTTTCTCTCAAATGAATGTTGATCACTCTAACAAACCTTGCTTCTTTAATAGCTGGAACTGTCCATGTAAAGAACTGCTGGGAACTGCTTGGGATCTCTGACCTAGCAACTGTTTGACCTTCCCAAACAGCCTTCAACCTCTTGAATTCTGTCTTTTCAATGTTGTTCTATCTTGCCCTCTTTCTCATCATTTCTATTTCTTGATTTTCTAGCTTCAACCTTTCTTCCCGTAGTTGACACTCTGACATATATTCTTTTCCCTTCTCTACCTTGTTGGCTACATGCTCTACTATACGAGATGAGAGATCAATCACCTTTACAGGGGCTTTGGCTGCTTCAATAGTTACTTGGGTATATTTACTACTTTCTTGGAGTTTCTTTTCATGTATGGTTAGAGGCTTCCTAGCTTGAAAAAAAAAAGCTACATTCTCACCTTCAAAATCTAATTTCTTTGCTGATTTGATTTTTCTCTGTTTAGGATCATTCACTTCAATGAAATCTGCCTGTACAATGCATTGGGGTTCCCATGTTTTAGAAAGTTTGGCCATACCAAAAGATGAGAAAACATCAAAACTACTTTTAGACCTTAGGATCTAGCCCTCCTGGGTCCAGAGACAGATCTCTCTATATAGGAAAAGGTATATGTATTTGAAGTTCAGTTTAAAGGTTTTAGGCTAGTTATAAGGCACGAGGTTTGTTTGTTTTTGTTTGTTTGTTTGGTTGTTGGGAAACTAGAAGGAAGGGTTCAATACAAGATAGAGGATGAGAAAAGAGGATTTTGGGCAAAGGAGAGGTAATTCAGAGAACACTCGAGGCCATTGGGAAATGGATTCAGGAAAGGGTTTACTTGCTATTCAGTATTCAAGGCTTTCAATTGGGCTAGTCATCTAAAGCATTGGATATTAAAGATGATAGTGTGGTATGAAATGGTAAGGAAGGAAATTGAATGATAAGGAAACCTCCAAGGTGACCATTCAAGAATCAGATCTAGGGACAGGACATGCCATCGGACACCTTTGATCCAACTCCTAAAAGGTTAACTCTTCAGACAAAGGAAACATTAAAGATTTAAACACAAAGGTGAAGGCCTGAGATCATAGAGAGGCTTTGAACTCTCAATGCTTCGACATCCAACTTAAGGGAACTTAGAAAGTTTCAATTGATCGAAAAGGACCCTAGTGAGACGGAATAAGCATTCTAAGCTCCCAGTATCCCAATTCTTTCAATTAAAACCCGACAATAACATCTAAGAACAGATTCATTAATTCATACATCAGCTAGCAGTAAACGTTAGCTACCACACTGGTTAAATTACCCTAAATTAGTTCTTAGATAACACAATCAGTAGAAAACATCAAAGGTAGGGAGAGCAGAAGCATAGGATACCATGTGAGGGTAAATCCTAAGCCAGATTTTTGATGTGTACCAGAGAAGTGAAATGAAACGAATTACAGAAGGAAAACCGAGAAAAAGTAAGAAAACATCACCGCTGATTTAAATCAGGATCCAAAGAAATGTGCTTGTCATATTAAAGAGAAACACCAGTCATGTAAAAAATTTCCAACAGCTTGATATTCAGTCCGAAAACATCTCCTCAGCCTATCTTACAACTTTACACAGAGAACTATATCTCAAGAGAAACAACTTACAATTCACAGATATCCGATCAACAACCTTTACAATGAGTTTCTCATGAGTTTTATATCTAAAATAGAGGCAGAGGAGGTAGATGAAACACTAAATGAAACATTAAAATAGATTAAAGGAGGAGGGTCGAGGCCCATTCTGTCTTAATATCTATGCATTGATTTCTGGTACTCTTTGGATGAAAGAGTGGTCTTCGACAGGCTGAAATTTACTCCAGGTATGTTCTTTGATGTACTTTTGCTGTAGTACTCAGCAGTACTTTGGTGAATAAAAAAGAAGGCAGATAAATGACTTCAGGTCTGCCATATGGCATAACAAATGCTTTGGTAGCATTAGGACTTCTGTCAGGGTGGAAATCTTCTCAGGAACACGATGTAGAATAAAAACAGTATGGGTACTGTGTCCTTTCTCGGGAGGAAACTTCTGCTGATGTGAAATACTGATGTATTTTTTTTCTATGCATTAAGCCTCATTAGGCATTCTATGTTAATCATAAGGTCTTCAATCTGGTACATTGCCTTTTAAACATTGAATCAGAGCTTAAAATCTTCAATTATAAGCATTAAAATATCTGGATATCCACTGATACTCTTTGCTGCTTCGTGACTATCTCTGTCTATGAAAATTGAGCTTTAATGATGTTGGAGAGGTTCTATAGAGTTAAACCACCTGATTTGAATAAAATATGCATTTACAACGCCTTCAAGAGTCTTCCCTGCAAATGTTGGCTCTGAAAATGACCTTTTTTGCGCTCTGTGTCACTATAATAGTGATTGTGAGCAATGGCGGTTTCCACCTCCTGTATCCTGGAAAAACACACAAAAATGTTAAGAAATCCATGCATGGGGGAGGATGGATGTAGTGGAAGGCTGTGGGAATGGCAGCACAACATGGTGGGAATAGTGGATGCAATGGAAGACGACTGAAAATGCAATGAAACGGTGAAAAATGCAGTTGATGGAGGTTTGGTGGAGAAATGCATATGGACCGTTTGATAAGATCTGGAGGCGATGACCGAAGGTGGGGATTAATTAACAGAATGACTTTGGAAGGTTGGATGAAATGCAATAAAATTTTAATATAAACATTAAAGTTTTAACGTTCGGCGGGATGATATGACTTTCAATGCAAATCGTGAAAGTCTGGACTTTGGCGAAATACACAGAAATGAATGAAAAACATATGTAATGAGTTGGAATGGTGGGACCCGGTCATGGGCGAAGGGAGATTTGATATGAACCGTCACATCTTAGGAGGAGATTGATGGTTGCGATGATCTGATGAGATGCCATGGTCGCGCGATGAAAAACAATGAATGGAACACGAGATGCAACGAGGGTCGTTGATCAATACAGATCAACGGTCGAGATCAGCAGATGGAACTTCGGGAACAAAAAGTGGGGAAATGGTTTTGCAGGAAAAACAACTATTTTCACACGACAAAAGGTGAGTGAGGTGGTTTTTTCTTTTTGAACGCGATATGGGTCCCCGGCTGACATGTGGCTTCAGAAAACTGCCCATATCGCGTAATTTTCAGACATTAAACTTCCGACGTGAAACCTGCACGATATTTTTGTGGGCCATCAGATCTGGGGTTGTGAGATTCGACGGTGACGGAGGAGCGCGATATGAGGAACGTGCATGATCGGTAAGGTGGGGTCAAGTGGAAGGTGGTTTAGTTGTGGGATGTCCGATCTATGAATGAACGGCTGAGATCTGGAGAGAGAGAGAATAGGTAGAGGATATGGTTAGTGGGTGGGAGTGACTTGAGCCATCATATCAGACAAGATGGATGGTCATGATCTAATCGGAAGCAGAGGAGGCAGGAGGCCAAATCTCCGATGGGCTCATGAAGCGATTGGCTCTGGACCGTTGATTTGGCTGCAGATCAACGACTGTGATTGGGTCGGAGGGTGACCAATCGGGGAAGTGGGGCGGAGCAAGAAGAAATATGGGCTGTAGGATCAGAATGGGCGGATGGCTCAGATTTAATTGGGGGATCGGCCAATTGGGGCATCAGAAGGGTGAAATAATGGAAAGTTTCGATTGGCGATGAAGGCGGTGCAGCGATGGCTGTCAGATTAAAATGTGAATCGATGATGGAGATGGCCATCGGGGGTTTTACAAAGAAATGTGATTGGGGACTAGTGAAACCTGCGTGGAACTATTATATCTTTTCAGATCGACGGCTGAGATCGCTCCAAAGGCCGACAGGCCAAAAACACTATCGCATTGGGAATTTTCACTTTAACAAAGAAGTTGCGCTCCCAGACATCTTCTGATGCGATGAGCGCCTTATGGACTAGCGCTTGGTCTTAGCGCTCGGGCTCATGGAGGGGAAGTGGTTAGGGGCTGGCCGAAAGGGTCTAAGCCTGTCGTATGGTAAAATACGAGTTTTTTAGCCAAAAAACAGAGTTTTTAAGGCTGAACAGAGGTTTCGGTAGGGGAATAAAGGGGTTTTAAAACCAGATGAAGGGATTTCACTTGGTTTAAAAGGAGGAATTAGATAGTTTGGAAGACTTAGGAGGGATTTTTGGGGTTAAAGGGGAAACTTTGAAAATGGGAAAAAAGGCTAAAATGGGGAAATTTGCAGGGATACAAAGGGAAAATCAAGGCTTTTCTGAGCACAATTTGTTTTACAGACAGTGAGGCTTTTGGATGGAAACAACAGTGAAGATATTTTTTAAAGGAAATGGACACACAAATGCTTCAAGGATGAGATATTTTGATAGGAAATGTATCTCTTGAAGGCTCAAAAAAAACAATAGCCACCTGTTTGCTTGAAAAAAAATTCATAGGTGGCTAACAGTGGCTCCACATGGGGATGGCTTCTTCTTGAAGGAGTCAAGAATTCAGAAAATAAATCTTTGGAGTAGGCTAGATTCCTGATCTTTGAACCATCTTCCTTCTTTGATTCAGCTGTACAAACATGATGGAATTAATCAGCAGAAAACATTCCAAAAACAATATACCTACCCATCCTAAAATCCTAACATTTTTTGTTCAAGGTGTATTTGAATTTGCAGACCTTATTCATCATTTTTTTTTATTGAAAGCAGAAAACAAACTAATCTAATTCTACCCTTATTCCTCCATGAGACCAAATTAAATTGTTGGCCTCATAGTTTCTCTACCTAATCTAATATCTGCTAGGATTAAAATGTCTAGCAGATTTCTTCTCTACATTCTACAATAGAAATTTAAAAACAGTCAAACTAGGATTAGACAGTCTAGTTTTCTACGGATCCAAGGCATAAAGATAGCTGCACAAGGACTAAAATTGCAGAAATTCGAAGAAAAAATTTTGAAGGCTTGAAATCTTGAAACTTTTGAAGCATCCTTCTTTTCTTTATGACTCAAGTTTTGAGCTTGTTAGAGTCACTTTATTCTTCACTTCAGCTCTGGTTTTGGGCTTGTTAGAGCTGATTCTTCTTCTTCTTTGCTGGTTCAGATTTTGGGCATATTAGAACCAGCCTCTTTGCTTCCTTTGGCTCAGGTTTTGATCATGTTAGAGCCAATATTTTGCACTTCCAAGGTCCAGGTTTTGAGCATGTTTGAACCTCTCAATCTTTGTTTTTTGAAACATTTTTTCTTTTTTTTTGAAAAAAAAAACACAGCAATGGTATTTACAATGGAAATGAAAACTGGAAACCGAAAATCAGCAGTAGTAATTCTTGAGCATCCTGCCATTGACAGGACCCCCAACAATGGAAATGAAAACTGGAAACCGAAAATCAACAGTAATAATGCTTGAGCATCCTGCCATTGACAGGACCCCAATCAGCTCTGTACCATCTAGCTCTTGCAGAAAAAAGGCATTTGGACCAACAGTGGCCTGGATGATGTAAGGACCCTTCCAAAAACTAACAAATTTGCCATGCTTTCCTTTGTCTTCTCTCCTAGAGTCCCACTTTAAAACTTTATCTCCAATTTTGAAGTCACAAGATTTTTTCGTCTTGTCAAATAAATTATTTATATTTTCCTGAACTTTCAGAGCTCTGTTATAGACCTCTTCTCTTGTTTGTTGGAGATGAATTGTTTGGTTTATCCTCCTCACCATGTTGTCCTCTTCTGTCTGAATCTCTTGGACTAGTTTAATCACTGGTACCCCAAGGCTAGTAGGAAACATTGCCTCTGTTCCATAGACAAGCTGATATGGTGACATGCCAATAGATTTCTTTGTTGTTAGCCTGTCAGCCCACAAAGCATGCACTAACTTGTTATGCCATGACTTTTTGTTCTCTTCAAGAAGATTTTTGATGATGGTCACCAAGCTCTTGTTTGATGAATCAGCTAACCCATTACCTTGTGGGTAATAAGTAGTTGAATGACCGAGTGATATCTGATACTTATGAAAAAAATCAATCATTTTCTTGGATTCAAAGTAGCAGCGTTATCAGTGATTATTTTTCTTTGGTAGCCAAATCTAGAGAGGATGTGGTCTTCTAGGAAATTAATGATGACAAAATCTGTGGCATTCCTAGAAGGTATGGCCTCTATCAATTTTTTGAAATAGTCTGTGGCTGTAAGGATCCACTTATGTTGTGCAGAAGAATCAGGGTGTATTTCACCTATGAAATCTAGGCCCCATTGTTGAAAGGGAGCCTCAACAGTAATGGGTTGTAATAGTAAAGGGAGGAGTTTTCTTTTGCCCTCGAAAATATGGCATTTATGGTAGGCAATTATAATTTTATGGATGTCATTGAAAAGTGTAGGCCAGTAATAGCCAGCTCTGAGTATTTTTTTAGCAGTGGCTTTCCAACTCAAATGGCCTCCACACCCTCCTGCATGGAACTCCTGTTTAATCCTCTCTGCTTCAGTTTCAAGCAAACATTTAAGAAATAGACCATTTTCATTTTTCCAGTATAAACATTCATTCAGTATGCAATAGTTTCTGGATTTTTGCTTTAGGAATCGGGCCTTAGTATTTGATAAATTAGGAGGGGCATTGAGGTTTGTGAGCACATACACGATATCAGAATACCAAGGAGAGTTTTGAAATTGTTCTTTGACTGTAGGATCAGGAAATCCTTCCTTCTCATCTAAGGCATCTACCATGTTTATGTCAAGGGCTTGCAAGTTGGATTCAGCCATCAGTTGAGCTAAGCCTTGACCTTTGATTAGTTTTGTGGGTTTTATTTCTAGGTCATACTCCAATATTACAACAATCCATTTGCCCCTCTTTCCATCAGGATCTTGAGACAAAATGTCTTTAACCATTATGTTTGGTACGTAGGCAATGATGTGAGAATGCAGTATATACACCCTAAAGTCTTTCAAGGCCTTTACCAAGGCATAGGCCAGTTTTTCCATTATGTTATATTTCAAGGGTGCATCCCTTAGAGCTTTGCTGAAGAAAGCAATAGGTTGTTCCATTCCCTCTGGATTTTTCTGCAGTAGAACTACAACCACTGTATGCTTAGAGGCAAATGAAAATATCAAGAAATTTTTTGAGAAATCTGAGCTAATTAGGATAGGAGCCCGGGTGAGTGCAATTTTAACTGATTCAAAAGATTTTTTAGCCTCTATAGTCCACTTAACCCCTACACCTTTTCTCAGCATGTTTTTCATATTCCTAAGGTGTTCAGCTAAGTTAGGAATAAACCTCCTTAAGAAGTTAATTTTCCTAATAAAGGACTGTAACTCTTTTATGTTTCTGGGGTGTGTAATCTGTAGTATTCCCTCAACTCTCTGTGGGTCTATTTTGATTCCCTTCTCTGATATAATATGGCGGAGAAGCTTACCTTCATGCTACCTGAATACAGTCTTCTTTGGATTTAATGACAGACCGAACCTTCTACATTTTTCAAAAACTCTTCTTAGATGTCTTAGGTGCTCCTCATCAGTCTTGGAATAGACTATTATTTCATCCAGATAGATGATAATGAAGTGCCCTATTTCCTCTGAAAAGACTATGTCCATTGCGCGTTGGAAGGTCGCACCAGTGTTCATTAGTCCAAAGGGCATTTTTACGTACATAAACACGCCCCATGGGGTGGTGAATGCTGTCTTGAGTTGATCTTCTGCGAGTACTAAAACTTGGTTATAACCCGAAAAACCATCTAATAGAGAGATCCTTTTTGAGCCAACTACCCTCTGTAATATGTGTTCCATCTTTGGTAAGGGGTAATTGTCTTTAAGTGAGGCTCTGTTAAGGTTCCTGAAATCGATGCATAGTCTAATCTCACCTGTTTTCTTTCTCATAGCTACAAGGTTGGAAACCTAATCAGAAAACCTCAGAGGCACTATAATTCCTGCCTCGTACATCTTCTTGATTTCCTTTTCGACAAGAGGCAGTTGTTTCAGGTTGATTCTGCGAAGTTTCTATCTGAAGGGTTTTTGGTTCTCTTTCAAAGGTATTTTGTGTTGTATAATGTATGTATCGTAGGCCTTTAAGTCCTCATAGCTCCAGGAAAACACATCAATGAATTCTCTAAATAAGTTGATGTATTTATTTTTCATGTCTATGGGCAGGGACTTAGCCAGCTTAATCATCTTAGGCTTATCTTCTGTGCCTATGTTTCATTCCTTGACATCAGAGTCTGAGTGTTCTATAGTGTGTTTTTTCGCTACATCGTCAAAATCAAAAAGGTCCTCTAAAGGTCCCAGTCCTCGAGGTATATTCTTATCTTTTACCTGTAGCACCTCTATTTCCTCTTTATCTGCATTTTTATATTCTTCGGTTGGATTTCCAATTCCTTCAGTTAACACATTTATTTCTATGTTATGAGGTGATTTTTCTTCGTGGGGGTGTTCTTCACTCAGGTAGCTATCATCAGATTTAGATTCTTAATCAGAGAATTCAAACTCGTTCATGCTAATCAGGAAATCCTCTATCTGCTTGTCACCCTCAAAGACCTACCAATATTTCTCATTATCAGGCACTGCAGGTTTGTATTTCATCTGAATGATGATTTTTTTGTCACTAGGAGTTTTATGATATGAACTAGCTATGTAGGCTAATCCATTCGCGATGATGTTCTGACTCTAAGGAACAAACACCAGTTCATACTCTACAAAGGTTTTCAATAAATCCATAGCATCATTCCTGTATGCTCTCAATCTAGGGTGTTTTGTTGTATACTCTCTGTTCACTTGTTTTATGATTAACTCAGAGTCTCCATGCACAACAATCTTGCGGGCTCCTAGTTTTTTCAACAAATTCAAGCCTAGGATGAGAACCTCGTACTCTGCGATATTGTTTGTACATTTGAAGTTCAGATTGAAAGCATGACTCTCCGTGTAGTTACTCTTTGTGTTATGTAACCACACTCCTGCCCCTACAGTCTTTCTAGTGCAAGACCCATCGAAATTCATTCTCCATAAGGGATCTTTTTCAGGTTTATCATTGTTTTCCTCCCTAACATTGGCTTCACTAGTCTGTTGTATTATGGGGTTTGCATCATGGTGTGGAGTGTTTTGTTCTTCCTGATGTGTATGTAGTTCAGAGAGATGGCTAGTCAGCTATTTGCTATCTTGTTCTTGTTTGCTCTAAGTTTCAGCTTCAGTGCACCGTCCAAAGGTTTCTTCTTCATTTTCTTCTAAGTCTAGAGTGGACATTATTTTAAAATCTATGGGCTCTACCCTATTGTTTTCATCTCTGTTTTCTAGCTCTAGCTCTTCTAAGGTTTCATTGTTGCAAAGGATGAAGGAGTCCAGATCTATGTGTACAGAGTACAGAGGTGAATTTTCAGGTTTTTCAGGGCTGCTAACCATGAACATCATTTGTGCCTCTCTATACAGTCTCCTATGCTGGCTAAAGATAGGGATTGTGGCATATGAGCCATCCATCTACATTGTACCTTGCAGCTTGGCTCCCCATGACCTCAATAGTAACATGCCATACTTAGGTGGCACATCTGCCACTACAACATCCATAACCATACATTTTGTTGGAATATAGGTCAAGTTCACACAAAGGTATTTGATTAGGCCAAGGAACTTCACTCTACTAGAGTCAAAAGAATATAAATCTTTATAAGGACGAGTTATCTCAAGGCCTAACCTTTCCATAACTACCTTAGGCATTAGGTTGTGTGATGCCCCAGATTCATGCATTGTGTTGTGAAGGATCTTGTCATGGATATTGAGATTGATATAAAAAGGGGGTACTGCCCCTTCCTGAAACTTCCCTTCTATCTTTGGACCGAACAGAAGGGTTGATTGGTCATCGCTTAGGTTGACAGTGTCATTGTTTTCACCTAGATTTAAATCTTTCAAAATTTGGCCTTTATATACATCCTGAGTGGCCAGCTCAGATAGTGGGACAGAGATTTTAATTTTAGCAATCTCACTCTCCAAATTGAAGGGAGATTGACTCTTTGCAATGCTCAACTCTGTTTTATTAGCCACTACTTTAGTGGCAGAATCAGTGTGTTTATTCTCACTATGTACAGTGTTTGGAACTGTTTTATCAGGAACACTAGCTGCGGTGCTAGTGCTGCTAGTTTGTTGACTTTTTTTATCAGTATTTTGGCTGTCTTTCTCTTTGTTCTTCCTAGAACTTTCAGTTGCTGATTTGCTACTTTCAACAGTCACTTTAGAAGTTTTCTCAGGCCTTTTCTTAATGGTAATCTCAGAAGCTTTTGTTTTGGAAGTGTCTAAGCTCTTTTGGCTTCTAAGTTCATACTATTCTCTGACCTGCATGATGGAATTTTCAAATCCAAGCCTGTAATCCTTAGATTCTAATCTTTCCTCATCCCAATATGAGTGTGAGGTATGATCATCTTCTGTGGAATAGTTGTGGATTGAGTTGTCTATTTCAAACATGTTTATTGTGTTTCCCTCAGACTCTTCTATGATCCCCTCATCTTCATCAAGAAAATTCTCTTGAAATGGGGGTATGAATTGCTGATCAGAGTCTCTTTGTCTGTTTGGAGGGTTGTTTCTCCCAAAGTTCTAGTTCTGGTTATGATTCGGGTTTCTATTCTGATTACTAATTGTGACAACCATTTTTTCCATCATTTGTTGTAGCCTTTCCATGTTTTTGGCTAGACTGTCATACTTGGGATCGGATGTGGAAGCTGATGTTTCATCCCTATATGTTACCCTTTTCTCAGCCCTCATCCTGGTTTTCTTTTCAATCAGGTTAGCCTCTACACTCACTGCTCCTTTTTTCATATCTTCCAATGTGTTGTAATCTCTCTCCCTAAGCTAGTAGGCCATGTCAGCATCGAAGCCTTCGGGATATTTCACTAGAGCCATACCTTGGGGAGGTTTCATATGTGGAGGAAGAGCATTATAAACATTTTTAAACATTGTAGAATAGTAATGAACACTTTCTCCTACATTTATTTTAAGGTTCTTGTATTCTGATAAGATTTGGAGAGGGTTGGTATTGACTTCCCATTTGTTTATGAAGTTCCGGTATAAAGAGGAAAGATCATGGATACTATTAGGAGGTAGGCCTTTGAACTTTCTTCACATCACCTCCTAAACTTTGGGCAAAGATTCTCATCTTGACTATCTCATCATCTATCTCCATATATTCAAAGGAATCTTCCATCCTATCTACATGGTGCTGGGTTGTGGTAGACTCTTTTGTAGTGAAATGTGGGATCTTTGATTGATAATCATTGGGTAGAGGCACTAGAGGTTGTGGTAACACCAGATGTGCGTACCAGGCTGCCATGATGATGTTCTGCGTAGGTAAAGGATTGGCTTGAGTAGTAGGTATGTGGATGACAAGGATACTAGGATCGACAACACTCTATTGAGCTAATTTAGGATGACAGAGCCCCAAGTTTTGAATGAAATGAATATTTGGAGGTGTGGATGGAGGGGTATCTCTATCCCTAATAAATTGACCACTGTGAGATGGTGAACCAGGAAGCTCAAGGTCTGGCTGGTCTAGAACACTGAATGACCTAGTTCTAGGCAAACTGCTTTGTGTGTCTAAGTCAAAAAAAGGGTCTGATAGAGCTGTAAAGTCTTATGGTGAAAATTTAGCTCTATGGATATGTCTGTAAATAGTTTCCCTTCTAGGTGTAGGATATTTCCTGAGAATGCCCTTAGGGTTGTCAACTTTTTCAGGTGGGTTTGGGTTAGGATAAGCTCTTGTATGAATGGTTCTTGAAGCCATAATGTTGTCTTCAAACAAAGCAGCGTAATGCAACTTGTTACTTCTAAGATGGCTGATGTTGTAATGGACTCTGGTCTCCCAGTGGAGTCTTATGTGAAACCAAGATAATCAGCAGGCCTACTGATCACTAATGGATTCTTTAATCATTAAGGAACTATGGAGTCGCCAGGTGGAGGTTTAGAATGTTTCAAGAAGGTATACTGTACATCACAGTGATTAACCACCAAACTAAGGCTACTATGGTCTTATTTGAGTCTTCTAAGTGTTTAAAGGTGTGTTTTACTCAAATTTCCCCAGCAGAGTCACCATTATGTTGGGGTTCCCATTTTTTGGCAAGTTTGGCCATACCAAAAGATGAGACAACATCAGAACTGCTTTTAGACCTCAGGATCTAGCCCTCCTGGGTCCAGAGAGGGATCTCTCTATATAGGCAAAGGTATATGTCTTTGAAGTTCAGTTTAAAGGTTTTAGGATAGTTATAAGGCATGAGGTTTGTTTGTTTTTGTTTGTTTGTTTGGTTGTTGGGAAACTGGAAGGAAGGGTTCAATACAAGATAGAGGATGAACAAAGAGGATTTTAGGAAAAAGAGAGGTAATTCAGAGAACACTCGAGACCATTGGGAAATGGATTCAGGAAAGGGTTTACTTTCTATTCAGTATTCAAGGCTTTCAATTGGGCTAGTCATCTAAAGCATTAGATCTTAAAGATGATAGTGTGGTATGAAACTGTAAGGAAGGAAATTGAATGACAAGGAAACCTCCAAGGTGACCATTTAGGAATCAGATCTAGGGACAGGACATGCCATTAGACACCTATGATCCAACTCCTAAAAGGTTAACTCTTCAGACAAAGGAAACATTAAAGATTTAAACACAAAGGTGAAGGCATGAGATCAAAGAGAGGCTTTGAACTCTCAATGCTTCGACATCCAACTTAAGGGAACTTAGAAAGGTTCAATTGATCGAAAAGGACCCTAGTGAGACGGAATCATCTTTCTAAACTCCCAGTATCCCAATTCTTTCAATTAAAACCCGACAAGAACATCTAAGAACAAATTCATTAATTCATACATCAGCTAGTAGTAAACGTTAGCTACTACATTGGTTAAATTACCCTGAATTAGTTCTTAGATAACACAATTAGTAGAAAACATCAAAGGTAGGGAGAGTAGAAGCATAAGATACCATGTGAGGGTAAATCCTAAGCCATATTTTTGATGTGTACCAGAGAAGTGAAATGAAACAAATTACAGAAGGAAAACCGAGAAAAAGTAAGAAAACATCACCTCTGCTTTAAATCAGGATCCAAAGAAATGTGCTTGTCATATTAAAGAGCAACACCAGTCATGTAAAAAATTTCCAACAGCTTGATATTCAGTCTGAAAACATCTCCTCGGCCTATCTTACAACTTTACACAGAGAACTATATCTCAAGAGAAACAGCTTACAATTCACAGATATCCGATCAACAACCTTTACAATGAGTTTCTCATGAGTTTTATATCTGAAATAGAGGCAGAGGAGGTAGATGAAACACTAAATGAAACATTAAAATAGAGTATAAGAGGAGGGTCGAGGCCCATTCTGTCTTAATATCTATGCATTGATTTCTGGTACTCTTTGGATGAAAGAGTGGTCTTCGACAGGCTGAAATTTAATCCAGGTATGTTCTTTGATGTACTTTTTCTGTAGTACTCTGGTGAACAAACAAAAAGGAAGATAAATGACTTCAGGTTTTCCATACTGCATAACAAATGCTCTGGTAGCATTAGGACTTCTGTCAGGGTGGAAATCTTCTCAGGAACACGATGTAGAATAAAAACAGTATGGGTACTGTGTCCTTTCTCGGGAGGAAACTTCTGCTGATGTGAAATACTAATGTATTGTTTTCTATGCATTAGGCCTCATTATGCCTTCTGTGTTAATCATAAGGTCTTCAATCTGGTACATTGCCTTTTAAACATTGAATTAGAGCTTAAAATCTTCAATTATAGGCATTAAACTCTCTGGATATCCACTGATACTCTTTGTCGCTTCGTGACTGTCTTTGTCTGTGAAATTTGAGCTTTAATGAAGCTAGAGAGGTTTTATAGAGTTAAACCACCTGATTTGAATAAAATATGCATTTAAAACACCTTCAGTAGTCTTCCCTGCAAATTTTGGCTCTGAAAATGGACCTTTTTGCACTCTGTGTCACTATAATAGTGACTGTGAGCAATGGCGGTTTCCACCACCTGTATCCTACAAGAAAAAAAAAAATGTTAACAAATCCATGCATGGGGGAGGATATATGCAGTGGAAGGTTGTGGGAATGGTAGCATAGCATGGTGGGAACGGTGGATGCAATGGAAGACAACTAAAATGCAGTGAAACGGTGAAAATGCAGCTAATGGAGGTTTGGTGGAGAAATGCACGTGGACCGTTCGATCAGATCTGGAGGTGATGATCGACAGTGGGAATTAATTAACAGAATGAATTTGGAAGGTTGGGCGAAATGCAATAAAATTTTAATATAAACATTAAATTTTTAATGTTCGGCGGGATGATATGACTTTCAATGCAAATTGTGAAAGTCTGGACTTTGGCGAAATACACAGAAATGAATGAAAAACATATGAAATGATTTGGAATGGTGGGACATGGTCATGGGTGAAGGGCGATTTGATATGGACCATCAGATCTCAGGAGGAGATCGATGGTTGCGATGATCCGATGAGATGCCATGGTCGCGCGATGATAAACAATGAATGGAACGCAAGATGCAACGAGGGCTGTTGATCAATACAGATCAATGGTCGAGATCAACAGATGGACCTTCAGGAACGAAACGTGGGGAAGTGGTTTTGCAGCCAAAACAACTGTTTTCGCGCGATAAAAGGCAGGTGAGGTGGTTTTCACTTTTTGAACGCGATATGGGTCCCCGGCTGATACGTGGCTTCAAAAATCGCCCATATCCCGTAATTTTCAGACATTAAACTTCGGATACGAAACCTGCACGATATTGCTGTGGACCGTTGGATCTGGGGTTGTGAGATCCGACGGTGACGGAGGAGCGCGATAGGAGGAACATGCGTGATTAGTAAGGTGGGGTCAAGCGAAAGGTGGTTTAGTTGTGGGTCATCTGATCTATGAATGAACGGCTGAGATCTGGAGAGAGAGAGCACAGGCAGAGGATATTGTTAGTGAGCGGGAGTGATATGAGCCATCATATCAAACAGGATGGATGGTCAGGATCTAATCAGAAGCGGAGGAGGCAGGAGGCAAAATCTCCGATGGGCTCATGAAGTGATTGGCTTTGGACCGTTGATTTGGCTACAGATCAATGGCTGCGATTGGGTCAGAGGGTGACCAATCAAGGAAGCAGGGTAGAGCAAGAAGAAATCTGGGCCGTAGGATTAGAATGGGTGGACGGCTCAGATTTAATCGGGGGATCGGCCAATCGGGGCATCGGAAGGGTGACATAATGGAAATTTCCAATTAGCGATGAAGGTAGTGCAGCGATGGCTGTCGGATTAAAATGTGAATCGACGGTGGAGATGGCCATCAGGGGTTTTACAAAGAAATGTGATTAGGGCACGGTGAAACCTACGTGGAACCGTTAGATCTTTTTAGATTGACGGCTGAGATCGCTCCAAAGGCCGACAAGCCAAAAACACTATCGCATCGAGAATTTTCACTTTAACAAAGAAGTTGTGCTCCCAGACATCTTCCAATGCGATGAGTGCCTTATGGAATAGTGCTTGGTCTAAACACTCGGGCTTATCGAGGGGAAGTGGTTAGGAGCTGGCCGAAAGGAGCTAAGCCTGTTGTATGGTAAAATACGGGTTTTTTAGCCAAAAAATAGAGTTTTTAAGGCTAAACAGAGGTTTCGGTAGGGGAATAAAGGGGTTTTAAAACCAGATGAAGGGATTTAATTTGGTTTAAAAGGAGGAATTAGATGGTTTGGAATACTTAGGAGGGATTTTTGAGGTTAAAGGGGAAACTTTGAAAATGGTAAAAAAGGCTAAAATGGGGAAATTTGTAGGGATACAAAGGGAACATCAAGGCTTTTCTGAGCACAATTGTTTTTACAAGCAGTGAGGCTTTTGGATGGAAACAGTAGTGAAGATATTTTTTAAAGGCAATGGACACACAGAGGCTTCAAGGATGAGAGATTTTCATAGGAAATGTATCTCTTGAAGGCTTAAAAAACAAATTAGCCACCTGTTTTCTTGACAAAAAATTCATAGGTGGCTAACACAATGGGTGATTATTCTATGTCTATTGCATGCAGTATATCATCCAAGTTGCCTTTCATCATTGGACTATCCTCTACCATTGAAACAACTGTTTTTCCATTTGATGATAATACTTGAATTCTTGTTTTTCTATGGCTCTCTTATTTACTAGCCACCTGTTTATGTTTTGCTTCTTTGACCTTTTCTATTTTCTATTTTGCAGGTGATGGGGTTTTTGCAATAAGCACTGTTGATTTCTTAATTCTATCTTCAACCTGTTTCCTTGGTTTCAACTTTACAAACCTCTTAGCTTTGGTATCAACTAGCTGACTGGATTCTGCTACTGGTGGTGAATGATTTCCCTTGATCTTAGGGTTTCTAGCTGGAGTCAGGGCTTCCATTTCAAATCCACTCATAAATAAAAAGTAATACCAATCTTTATTTATCTTCTGTAGCTCATTTAAAACCAGTAACTTAATCAAACCATGATGAAACAAAGATGTTTCACATCCATCAGATTTAGCTTGGACTTTGTCAGCCATTTTGGAAAGGATTCTATGCAAAAAAATGGTAAATCTAATGATATCTTTCCTGAGAAATGCAACAGCAGTTTAAAATGATAAGTGTAGACTTTATGGTACCTTCCTTCACATGTGAAATATATTTGGATGTTGAATAGCAGCTTTGCATAGTTATCCTTGATAAAAATCCTGGGTATTGCATTGTTCAAGTTCATGTCTACAAAATCAGGTCTCATAAACTCCTTGCATGGCTCCATGTTAAACCTAAAACCTTTAAACCAAGATTGATGCCCCCTTGGTATCTCTGTCACAAAAGTTATGATCTCAAGTGCTACTGGCATGTTTATCATTCCAACTTTGGTAGTGGTTCCACTGAAATGTAGAGCAAACTCTTTGGACACTTGAGTGTGGAAACCCTGTAGCTTTTCACAAAATTCGAGACAGCCAGCCTTGCTAAAAGCCTCCATCACCATTTGATCCTCCATAACAGAATTTTCATTCTTAGGTTCGTATCTTAGACAATGTCCCCCTCTGTGGATCTTCTTTTCTTCTGCCATGTTTCCTGTAGAAAACCTGTTTGTTTCTCTAAAACCTATAAAGAAGTCTCTCTTGACCAGATGAACAACCTCGCTTGATTTGATGAATCAATCTCTCTTGATTTGATGAGAGTTTTCTTTGGATATAACAACCATAAACTTATCCTCAATGTTTCAAATCTTGGACATCATATGTGAAGGTGAATGAAACAAGAATGACTTAATTAGGAAAAAAATTTGAAATAGAGATGTCACTTCATGACCAAATTATGTTTAATTGATACCTTATCATGAATAAGATGACTGTAGGACAAGTGGGTACAACAAATCTGTTAACTAACTGACTCACCATACTCCTATCATGTCATTCCCCAACTGGAACTGACAAATCCCGACTTATTTGACACGATAGCTACAAAACCGCGTTTTCGTAGTGCTCGCAGTGTAAATTTTGCAATTTGCGCTACGAAAGTAGCAGCGCTTTCATAGCGCAAAACTCATTTTTTAAACTAATGGTGCTACGAAATTGTGGATTTGCAGCTAATTGTATAAAATCAACCTAAAACCTACTTAGATGTCCCTTAAATGAAAAATGTGAAATTTTTAACTATGGAATGAACCTAAAAAGAATTTTTTGATTTTTTATTGTAAACAGTAACCTCCAAAACTATGACATACCCTTGACCATACTAAAAATGACTTCAAAACTATTTAGATTCATGGTCAAAACAGATTTTACATGCCATGTTTTAATTTGTTTTTTTATAGTGATAACATAAGGAACTTGACACAAGAAAACGAACTATGCTCTAAAGACCTGATCATGATGAATAAGAAGTCATGGATTCCAAGATTTTCTCATCCAATGGGAGAACAACACTTTTGAAGTTAGGATCCAATGCCCCTAGTACATTGTATACTACCTCACTTACTAAATTATCAGTGGATGCGGACATGGAACAAGTTGCCACATAATTGACCTATGGCGGGGAAGATATCATCGGCAGGTAAGGACTAGGAAGGGACGGCAGTAGACCAGATGTCACATCAAGACCAAAGAATGAAAGTTGATCAATGGTCACGATCCGACCTTCATGTGGAAAAAAAAATCATGCGAAAGTGGGATGAGACAAGTGCTGCCATGGCATAAGTATAGTCACGCCTCAAGAGTAAGTTAAAATCCAAGGGGCCTTGGACAACCATCATGTCTACATATATAATCTTGCCTCCTAAAGCAATAGGTAAGTTCAGAAGGATCCCTAACGATTTATTGGTTCCTCTGTTAAAAGCCAACATATTTTCAGTAACAGGCACAAGTTGCAGAGAACCGAAATGTTGCCAGGTAGTTGAGGATAGAATACTGATAGAGGCGACTTCATCTATAATTGTGCCTAGTACAACCATATTGCAAGCTTGTATACTGATCTCAAAAGGCACGTAAGAAGGAAGACGATATCCCATGAATCGACTCCAATCAAAGGAAGTGACCAAACTACGTGGAGGGCTTGCCATAGGAATAAGAGGATTATCCCCTTTCGTTATCAGAGCGGAAATACCATCCTCCTGGAATCTGAGAACAAGAGTAGGAGTATCACTTTCTTGAACTGTGGCGACAAGAGTTAGAGGATTACCCTCCTAGATCATGGAATCTGGAGGATCGCCCTCTAGTCTCGGGAAAGCAGAGGAAACAAAGAAAACCTGGCTGGGATGAGTCCCACTCTCGACGAAAAAGACCTGATGAACTGTAGGTGGAATCAGGTCAACCTTTTTCTCAACCAATGATTGGTCAGAAATGGACTTAGGAGACTAACTTTTAGAGAGAGTATAATCGACCAGAGATGAATCCCAATCAATGGGTTGATCAACTATTAGAGGACTCGAAGGAAAATTCCAATAACCAATAGGAAGACAGGACTCAAAAGCCAAAAGGGTATCCAACACTTTAAAAGCTTCGTCCATATAAGGACAAAGGTGAATGGGATGGTTCCTTCACATAACCTAAATGGAAATTTGATTTTACCCTGTTTCTTATAAGTCTTATTATCTCTAGTTGAAGGTTCATCATCAATGTGATGCCTAGAGGTTGATGATGAAGGATGAATCAGGCCAATGGACCACACTTCTAACACCTTGGGAATACCAGATAAATCACGAAGAAGGTGATCACCCTGACATAGCTTGCAATGGAATTTGAATTTATAAGATGAAATGGGAGGTTCCTCGATATTAGCTACATGGGTAGAAATAGTTGTTCATTTCCCCCCTAGCTTACTTTCCTTCTTCTTCTTCGACCTCTTCTTCTTCTTCTTAGCCACCTAGTTACTAGAATCTAAACTTTCACTAGGGAAAGAGGGAGAATGTGGTGAAGAAATAAGCGAAGAAGGTGAGGGTTCAACCTTAAGATCAACACGGGGTTGACATGGTCCAAGCGGAGGAGAACTTGGTTGAGAAACTGTTTGGATGTTTAAAACCACAAGGGTCAGAAATAACCAAACCGACAGACTAATGGCCAATCCTGGGAGGGACAACGTTGCCATATATGGGGCATCAACATTCCCGAACGAAGGAAAAGGACTAGGATTCTCATCTGAGGGGATTCTTGGGTTAGTGAACTTTGGAAATGTTTCCACTGGAATCAACCCTAAAGAAACACTAAGGAATGTAACTTTAACTAGGAATATTTCGTGGGCAGTCAATTTTAAGACACTGAAACAAAAATTTTCCTTTTCATGTTTTAAGAGTCAAGAAAAGGACAAAAGGTGACTCTAGTCAATTTCGGATTTAACGAGCTCGAAATGACAAGGGCGCAATGATATTTTCAAATTTAAAGAGTCAGTAAAGATAAAAAAATGACTACTCAGGATAATCTAGGCATTCAGGGTGACCACAAAATCACGAACTGCAATATACACCTTAGTGATAAAATGGAAGAGAAATAACCAAGGAATTGACTTACGGCAGCCAATCTCCCCGAATGTTGTGTTCAGTGTATCACGACTACAAGGAAGAAGACTCGGCTTCATATGGATAAAGGATTTCAACCTATAGGGGTCTCCCTTTATACACGCGATGGAACGGGGAGCACAAGTCTGTACTAGTGTTGTCTAATGTAAGATCGTCACGAATGACAGCTGCTAGGTTTTATGGCACCAGAATATGTCACTAGCCTAGAACACACAAATATGAGTGTTAAGTTTTGATGCTTCCTTAGATTGATTGAACAAAAATTTTATGGTTAATCTTGAATTATGTCTCAGTTTCAAAGCCCTACCAATGTCATTTGAATCTTCTAAAATGCAGCTAAATGAGAAAAGAACCATTCATTCCGATGAATCTTATCTAGTTAAGGGAAGAGTCTCAAACAATGATAAAACAAACGTAATACTACAAATGAAACTTTTTCCTAACTAGATGACTTTCACTATCCCAAATTAATCTATATCATTCAAAGATGTGAATTATGCAACGTAATCTATGCAAAATTCTCTTTTTGAAAACTATGAAAATGTAATCTATGCAGAATTTCCTTTTTCCTTTGAATGAATAAGAATGCACTCAATGAAATTTTCGATGAAATGAGAATCTACTTAATGCATGCTTTTAATGAAAGATAATTCACTTAATGTGACTTTTGGTTTTCAGTCATTAAACAATGTAATCTAAGTTCAATGATAAATTTCAAACATGACTTTTCAATGCAACTTGATCTAATACATTTTAATGAAAAGAAAACTTTGAGACGAAAACTAAATGAATGCACAATGAAAAAAGGATGCAACAAAAATTAAGAATACAATCTTGTTTTGAACACTTTGTAACAAAATTCCTCAAAAATATACAAGACATATCAGTTCAAGAACAAAGAGGGCTTCTAAAGCGTGGGCTCAAAACAAGGCATTCATTCCCTTTTACATCAAGCAATCATACAAAGAAGACTTTTCAATTGAACAATGAGAAATGTAATCTATGATCACAAGTGAAAAAGTAGACCAAATGAACTCGAACATACACTTGAGACTTGATCACTCAATCAACCAAAAAGAAAAAGGAAATCAACTAGAGATGGCTCACCAAGAAAGGAAACTGACTCAATCAGCAGGGCGATGTCCCACGAAGCATACGACTAGGAAATTGATGCACAATCTGAGAAAAACCTAGGGTGGTAGGATTCATTTCCCAACAAAAAGAACAAAAAAAAAACCAAAAACCAAGCCAACGAGCCAATAAAACCACATTGAGTGAAGGGGATAAAATGTAAATCATACAGATAAAAGGACTCGAAGGGCAAGACATACTAGTGAAATACTTAGGGAAAAAACCTTAATTTTTCACACATAAAGGAATCAGCGTGACTTTTGGGGCTAAAACTAGCATTGAAAAAGCCAATCGGTGCGAATGTATAACTGACAACTAGGATTGAAAATCCAATCGGCGCCACAGTCAGACAAATAAAAGCATTGATTTCTGAAAAAAGAAAAAAAAGAAAAATTTCTCCTAACCAAGACTAGACTCACCACTTCAAGCAAAAACTAAAATATTGTAATTGATGAGAAACATAGGAACATACATGGAAATGGTTGTTTGACTAAAATCATCGAATTAAGGGAACATACTAACATCTACCTTCCTAGATTGTAAATGAAAATCAAAGCAAGGAATATGACCTACCTTGTTCTAACGCTATGTCATCGTCTTTCGTCGAAGATTCTTGATCTGTCGCTCTTCCTAAGCTCGATACATGTTGCTACCAACGTTTGATTACCTGTACAGATAGTGAAGACACCACGACAAGTGTAAAATCATGAAAAACATAAAACAATTACAACCTATCTAACTTATCAGTTAATGCTATAAATCTCATTATAAATTTAAACGAGAGTGGAATATAAACATCAATTGCATTTTATTATGATAAAGACAAGAGGAGTTTACAACCAAGCCTTGATGTTGAGGCTCTCCTTCAGTAGGTCTGTATACAAGAACGTTTGCAACACCCTCATACAAAAAGGTCTAAGATCTCACTATGTTCCTAACACAAAAGAACAATCACACTATGCTCTATTCTCCTGAAGCTATAATAGCACTATAATTGCTACTTCTCTCTATGGTTGCCGCTTCTAACTAGTGTAGCAGAGGTGAAAGAGGTCTCCTTATATAACAATGGTGGAGGAGGATATGGGCCCTCAAATAATGGGAAAAAATATTATCCTTTAGTGTAGTTCCTATTTTATGGGAACAATAAGCCCAAAGGGGAATTCCTCGACCATATCCTCAAAACAAACTTCCAGTTCTCTGCTTTGCGAACCTTCTAGTCATGGAAACTTCATTTCTATTTAAAAAAAAATCCAAAATAGGATCGATGTGGGTCAGAAATTAAGATAGATCGCCAATCGACACGATTCAGACACTGACACAAAGCATCGACCTTGAAAACTAGGTTTTATAAGGACCTTCTAGAAAATTTGTAAATGGAGATGAATTGGCAGACAAAGTGTGGTTTAGGGGTGTGTATTCCATGCTTGGAAAGTACACAAGAGTCACTGTATGGGTCCTCTAGGATCAAGGAAAGGGGAGTACAGGGACAATGAAAAATTGTTGTGTGATAGAAGGTCGTGGCTATGATGTGATATTTAGCAAAGGAAAGGCATTCTTTTCTCACAAATCCACAAGACGGGTGAAGAAGATTGCGGTTTGGGTAAAGAACCTCTACAAATTGGATGTAGAAAACTATGTTTCCTTGAGCACGAAAGGAGAGAAGGTTCAGAGTTGAGTCATCGGTGAGTTATTTCATATAATATTGGACCATCTACACCATGGCGTTTTGAATATCATGTAACATATTTTTGCAGGACTTTCCAAGGGTGAAATTGAGTAGTGAGATACATGAAAAGGGTGTACATTGGGTAAGTACATTAAATCCACCTTTCATGATAAGGAAAATTGAGCAAATACGATCCTTGAAAGAGTTCACTGACATGTGTGTGGACCATTATTGACAACCTCCACAACAAAACACATGTATTATGTGATTTTTGTAGATGATTTTTCACGCAAGTGTTGGACATTCTTCATGCAGAATAAATATCAGACATTCTCAAAATTTGGTGAGTTCAAGGCACTTATTGAGAAAGATACATGGAATAAGGTGAAGAGATAGAATGAAGAAGGTGAAGAGATACATGGAAGAAGGTGAAGTCTCGCAGGAGAGAAAATGATGGAGAATATATGTCAAATGAATTCAATAACTTTTGTGCTTCAGAAGGAATTCAATGAGAATTGATAACACCTCATAACCCACAACAAAATGGGGTTGAAGAAAGGAATAACATAACTATTTTGGGAGCGGCACAAGCGATGTTGCATGATCAGGGCCTGCCATTGTACTTGTGGGCTGAAGCATGTAACACATCAATATTTATGCATAACATATGTCCTCATCAGATACTTGGGATGAGTACAACCAAAGGAATCTAATCAGGTAAGAAACCACACGTGACACACTTTAAAATTTTTGGTTCATCATTTTATTGTCATGTAACCAAATATGCCAGGAAAAATCTCAAACCAACAGCTGAGTTGGGAATATTTTTGGGGTACACTGATACACCTCACAACTATCGGGTGTACATGCTATCTCATAGGATGACAGTTATCAGGATAGATGTGAAATTCGATGAAGAGAAGGCCATGAAAATTTCCCTTGAGAGGGAGCTTCAGTTGCATGTGGTTGAGGAGATCTTAGCTCCAAATGAAGAACCTCAATATGTCACAACAACCACAAGCAGAGGAACATAGAGTCGAAGAAACCACTCAAGAAAAGAGATCCAGAGATGAAAGGAAGTGCACCACATAGGTTGACATATTGATGCATGATTCTAGAGAGAATGTGGGAGCACTCACATCACAACGCAGGAAGATAAGGTCCCCAGATAGATACACTGGCTACATGGCTCTTATGAGCGAGAGTGTAGAGATTGAGCCATTCTCATTCGAGGAAGAAGTACGAGCATCGGTATGGGTTGATGCTATGGTTGAGGAGTATGACTCCATTATCAGAAATAGTGCATGGGGAGTTGTCCCAAGACCGGAGGACAAGTCAGTCGGAGGATCTAGGTGGATGTACAAGGTGAAGTAAGCAGAATATGGCAGTGTTGAGAAACACAAGGCTAGATTTGTGGCCAGAGGGTTCTCTCAGGTGGAGGGATTTGATTACGAGGATACCTTTCCTCCAATTGTAAGGTACTTTTCAATTAGATCTATCCTTGCACTTTTAGCGTAAATGGGATGGAAGATACATCAAATGGATGTAAATGTAACCTTCCTCAACAGAGTGATTGAGGAAGAGGTGTACATTCAGTAGGCAGAAGGATTTGAGACCTTCGACAGAAATTCACATGTGTGTATATTCAAGCGAGCATTGTATGGAATGAAACAAGCACCTCATGCTTGGTACACCAGGATTGACAACTACTTCACTAGGTTGGGCTTCACCAAAATTGAAGCAGATGCGAACCTTTACCATATTTTGGTTGAAGGTAAATTTTTAATTATAGTATTATATGTCGATGATTTGATTTTGACAAGTGATGAGCAACTGATCAAATCTTGCAAAGAGGATCTTCAAAGAGTGTTCAAGATGAAGGATATGGGGCTCTTGCATTATTTACTTGGTTTGGAAATTTGGAAAAGAGATTGGGAACTGTTTGTAACTCAAGGAAAGTATGCCAATGTGATTCTAAAGATGTTTCACATGGAGAGAAGCAAACCCATGAAGACTCCTCTAGCAGGGAATTGGAGGAAGGAAGATTCTACTACAGGTGAAGTGGTAGAAGCTGCCATCTATAGGTAGCTTGTGGGTTCACTCATGTACTTGGTGAACACATGACCAAACATGTGTTATGTAGTTAACCAACTTGGTCAAGCTATGGTTAAGCCTACCAAGATCTATTGGAAGGCAACCAAACATGTGTTGAGATACCTTAGAGGCATCAATCAGTTTGGTCTTTGGTATAGGTGGACAGAGGGAGTGAAGCTTCAAGGCTTCACAAATTCAGATTGGGCAGGGAGTCCATCCGAAAATAGTACCACATCAAGGGGTATCTTCAGTATTTGGGCAACAACAGTTTCCTAGTACAACAGGAAGCATAGATCAGTTGCACTCAGTTCAACATAATCAAAGTACATGGCTTCTAGTCAAGCAAATTGTGAAGCTATTTGGATGAGGAAAATACTTGTTGGGTTGTTTGGTCAGCAGATGGATCCAACCATGATTTATTTTGAAAACTATAGTTGCATCAAACTCTCGGTTAATCCAATTTTTCACGACAAGTCCAAGCATATTGATATCCAGTATCACCATCTTAGAGATTGTGTGTAGAGGAGGTTTATGTTATTAGAGTAAATTCCTACAGAGGAGCGAGACATAGACATCTTGATGAAGGTAATGTCAAGAGGAAAATTCAAGTTCCATAAAGGCAGGATCAGGGTAGCTGCAAAATCCCTTTCTTGTTGAGAGGGGGTGTTGAAAATGGCAACAAGAATACACTTATAATTTAATTTTCCCTAATTATATTAGAAGGAAATTGTAATTCCACATCACATGACATCTTGTACGAGTTAAGTAGGTTATGAATACTTATTTAGTTTATTTAATTTGAGTTGAGGGTCAAACTAGATGCATGTAGAGTGTCTCCTAATTTTTAGAAGCCCCAGTTGAGCTTATTTTGATTTGTAATTAATTAACTTAATTTATTTGAGTTAAAATAAGTTAAAATAATTCTAATAGGTGGAGGAACTAGTGAGAGGTCAAGTGAATTAAATTAGATTTAATTCACATGAAATGACCAATAAGATAATTGATAATTCACTCAAATATAACTCATGCATGCCAGTTCTGAGGAATACCCAATTGAGATTTGAGTTAAAGGGAAATGTACTATTAGTTGTATAATAAAAAAATTGTACAAGTTGTGCATGGAGTCAGAGGAAGAGCCTTGATGTATTGCACAATAATTATTGGGAAATTTCCTTTTTAATAGGGGCCTAATTCCCTAGGAAACTGCACAAGGAAATAAGGGTTCCTGAGGCCAATAATTTGGTTAATTATTTAACCAAGCTTACCTAGGAATCAGTGAGATAGATAGAGATAGTGCATAGAGATCTCAATCTTGAGAGAAGCATTGTATTTTTCTCATATTATTTGACTTATGCAATATACAGATAGCAGGGTTTTTAATTGAGGCTTTCCCCATATAAATCTTTGTGTTGTGCGATTGAAATTTTTTCTCTTTCTTATTCATGTGATTAAGAAATCGTAATTGATTTCCACAATTTTTAGAGTACATTAAAGTATTTTTTTTTAGCATATTACAAATATCAGTTTGAATCTACGTGGATTTTCTACAATTTATCCCTTTCATCTTGTTATCTAAGCTTGATGATTTCATATTGATCTTTCCTCAACTGCTTCCTTAATCTCTAGAAAGTGTTTTTTCATTCATCCAACTTAGTCTTCTTTTTCTCATGCACTAAATTTCCTTTCATCATACTTTCTTGTTGTAGCTTCAATTTCATGGCTGAAGATCTATTTATAGGGATTCTTGTATGTGAGGTCTCTAGCTTCAAGATGTCCTCAGCTTCTATCTTTCCTTTACCTTTATATTTGGTGGCAAGTGGTGTTGTATTGATTACTGGTTCTGCTTCATTAGCTTTAGATACCTTTTCCAAAACATTCTTCTTTAATTCCCTATTATCATGTTGCACCTGAGAAATAACTAAATGAGCCTTTTTCAACTGTTCCTGCAATTCCATTATATCCTTATCCTTATCATCTAAATTTATTTTCTATAAAATGGTGTCTTGAAATTTAGTAGGTTGTTAAGGTATTTTCTCCATGGATAACCTTTCTGCAGTAGCTCTTGTGTGTGGTTCCTTGGGAACCTCCACCACCTCAGGAGAGAAATGAATTTTTTTTTCCTTTTTTCCTATCATATTAGTCAATCGAAGTCCATGGCCTTTTAACTAAGCTTTCTATTTGTTCGAACATCCTTTGCCACTTATGAAGGTGTATATATTTTTCTCCAGGGACTATCTTAAAGTTCAGTTGTCAACTTGGATGAATCTAAGAATGCTTGCCATGAATGATTTTCTTCATCATCTATTCCACCACTAAAATTTGATTAAGGAGAAATGAAATAAATTGGGCTCCACTTAACTCTTCTTACCCTGAACCTTATCTGTCATCTTACCAATGCTCCTAAACAAGTAAAAAGGTAGATTAAAAGGGCTTTTACCTGTAAAATGCATCAACAACATGAAGTGGTACTGATAATACCTCCCAAATCTTCCTTCACAAGTGAAATATCTTTGAATTACCCTGAGTAATTTGTTGTAAGGTTCAAGAATATATTCCCTTGTCACAACAACTCCATATTCTTTGTTTTTGTACTTTGGCTTCAGAAAATATTTGTATTTTTCCATATCTAATGGCATGCCCTTGAACTATTGTTCTCCATGCAAAGGGATCTATGCAGCAGCTGAGATAGTAACCTCTCAAACTAGAAAACTCAACTCTCCAACCTTGGATTCCACACCAGTGAAGTTTAAGGAAAATTCTTTGGTAACCTGAACATTTTTAATCTTGTATCTTCTCACAAAACTTGATGTAACCATTATGCTCAAATTAAACCATAATAGTTTGATCTGAATTAACCAAGGTAAGGTATTAAGGCTCAAATCTAACTATGTCACCCCCTCTGTACCTCTTCTTCCTATATGGTGTTTTCATGACTCAATGAAAAAATTTCTAGGGTTTCAAGATGGAATGACAACGCTCAACAACCTAACGCAACAAGAGTAGAATTAGGGTTTAGATGATTCTTTTTTGGCAAGCTTCGAATGGTAAACCTCTGTGTTAAAAAAATCATACTGCAAGAAATTTAGTCACGGGAAAAAAAACAACAAGTATTTGTTTTAGTGCACAACAAATTACTAGAACATAGGCGTAATGAGGAAAGCACAACGATTTGAAATTTCTGAGGGTTGGAAACACATCTAGGTGCTCTCCTCATTTTTGAAAGATGAATTAGATAGCATGTAACATAAATCATACCAAAAAAATAATTTTGAAACCTGAATGTTGTCCTAGTGGCGAGGAAAACCTTAAATTTGCAGAAGCGCAACGAATCCCTTGCAGCCAAAACACAACAATTCTCTTTTGATGTTAAAAGCATATGAGGAGGATGAGAAACCTACTCAATGGATTTTTGAGAGCTAAAACATATATTTTTCATCACCCACATGGTCGAAGCCTTCCTTTAATTGCAATTATTACTTACAAATTTAGAATATTGAAGCACAACGCATAAGAGAAGTGCAACAACAACTTGTGCTAATAAGGATGTGATGCAATATTTGGTTTGACCTTGCAACTGAATGAAAAGACACCACTAATTGTCCCAATGATGAGAAACCAAATAGATTATTTACCTTCATCCATGATTGGATGACACATTGACCCTAGAATTACAAAACCTAGACCTTTTAAGACATTGACAACTTGATTTTTATTTAGCACTCAAAAATTTAATCTGTCCTACTCTAAAATGACACTAAGACTTGATCTATGTGAGATCATAACAACACTTTACAAATTGACCAGAATAATAAAATACAAAACTTGACATTTATTTCTATAACATAGGACACTAATATGTTCGATGGTTACCACATCTGCAGGATCCATCCTTATTATATTCAAATCATCACAGACTGACCCTGTTAAAGGGCATTCTTCTCTTACTACAATATTTTATATAGTTTCTATTTCTCCATAGAAACTGTGGGAATTCAGAAATTGTAGTAAATTATTTATATAGGACATCATAGCCTCGAGATAAATGTCCCCTAAAATGGATTAGGATTCCATCTGGATTTTTTTGGCAAAATGAAATTGAAAAGATACAATTCACATAGACGATTTCGATCAACACTTTCAACACACACACACACACACACACACACACACACACACACACACACATATATATGTGTGTGTGTGTGTACATATATATATATATATATATATATATATATATATATATATATATGTACATATATAGATATATATATATGTACACACACACACACACACACACACACACACACACACACACACACACAAACACACACATATATATATATATGCACACACACATATATATATATGTGTGTATATATATATATACATAGAAAGTATTGTGGCCATTAGATTTTGTGGGGTTTCCCAACTACAATTTGCCTCAGTTGTAGGGTTACCCATCAATCATGTAAATATATGGAATAAACTTGTGAGGGAACTTGGCATGTACTACCTTGCAACCCAAAATATGTTGCAGTCATTTTAAGTTTTTCTTCTTGCAAAGCCTTGTCTTTACATTTCTCAATCTGGGATCCCAATTTAGTTTCTTGGGACATGTTGTAACATTATTTGTTTTTGATTAGTTAAAATGGTAGTTTAAAAGATAGAAAATATAAAATGCTAAGTTAGAACATGGATGGAAATTTTTTTTTTTAAATGTTAGGAAAAATATATTTATTACATCCATGTTAGAAAAATGATAGGATAGTTTCCTATAAATAAAGAAGGCAACAAAAAATGTTAGCAATCAAAATGATAATGGCTGCCTGTTTGAATGCACCACAATTTCAAAATGTAAACTTTAATTCATGTATGTTTGAACCTTTGAAAAACGGTTTTTTATATTAATTAATTAAATTAATTTATATGCGCACATTTTGATTTTACTGTAAATTCGGTAAACGACAAGCGGTGAAATCAAAGTAATTAACGTGTTTGCAGATTCTGATAGTAGATCTTGATCTTCCCTCAGATCTATGGCAGAGATTCACTTTGCACCCCCTCTGCAAAAAATCGGAAATTGGAGGGTACACCACACCCCCCGGAAATCCACCTCCGGTTTTCCATTTCCATTACTATTTTCCCACACCATAATCATCCATCCATCCATCACTCATGTCCTTCCACGTCACCTATCCGTTATCCCTAATCCTCCATTATACCTGTAATCTTCCCGTTGTCCAATAAATTCGCTCCATTTACCCGTTAATCATACTGTTACGCAGTAAATTTGATTGAATGTTAGCCATGACCGTTGAACCTGAACCACAATCTATAAAATTTCCCATAATCTCCCGCTCAATACTTTAATTCCACCTTCAATTCACCTTTATCCTCCATATTTGTTTCATAGAGAATTATCTTCTGTAATTTCCCTTCATATTCCAGAAACCCTATGATTGTTTATTTAACCGAAAGTTATAAATCCTTGTACCACTTTATTACAGTCAAGCATGGAACTTAAGGCCAAAACAAAGAGACAAACCACTCTGAAAGGTAAAGGTAAGAAAATTATGACAGAAGAAATCTCGAATGTTGACAATATTGCAGAGGTCACACCAGAGTTCGCTCAGCCAGCTGTCAAGGTCGTTCCTGAAGCCACCAAAGTCGTTGCAGAAGACATTCTTGCAGCTCCACAAATCAACCTCGACCTCACTCCCCTAGTCGAAACCTATTTTAAAATTACTGATTGTCACAATGAATTTTAATTCTATGAGCTACACCTATGGCTAAAATAAAAACACCTAGATAAAAAAGACCCCATCAGGTTTTGGGAGTCCATGTTACCTCTATTTTCATTCCAGTCAAACTCACCCATTCCCAGATTTAATTGTCTGGTGTCAAAAGCAGTATGACCCTATAACCAGGTCGGTGGTAGCTTAGAACAGAAATGTTCTGATAACCATATCTCCTTAAACCATTAATAAAATGCTTCGCATCCCTCCTTTTAACTCCTTATCCTATTTCTCCCTTGTTGCCCTCATGGATCTTTATCACACATTATCCTTTCCACAAAGAGCTCAGATATTTGAAATCTTTCTACCTGACGATGCAGATTTACCCAAGATAAATCCCCCATATGCATCCTCCATCTTCCCCATTTCTTCCAAACACTGTATTTCTCTCCTTTATTATATTGTTAGGATACCCCATCGATGAAACCATTGATGAACTCATCTTAGGTCTCTTATCTATCTTCAGCCTTGAAAAATCACCATTGTTTATGAACAATTACAATCATTTCTTGGCTAGTGTTATACATGAATAATTCATGAATTTCATCACTTAAGGAGCCTTTACTTATTATTTTGTGATCATTCATATGATTTTGTTTTAGCAGGAAGGTATGTTGTCCATTCACTTCAACAAGCAGGATGAGCAAGGAGTGAATCAATCAGTGATTCACTGGACAAAATTGGTCATAGAATCTTCAACAACTACTTCTTTCTCAGAATTCATAGACTTATTCATTCATCCAGTTAGGAAGTTCCTTAGCATTTCACCAGATCCTATAAGTGGAGAATATATCAAAATAATTCTACACCTCAGTGAACAAGAAAAGACAGGTGATTGGTATCTGTACAAGAATTACACAGCGATCAGAGTGTATGGTTGCGAGATTCCACCATACAAACTTCCAAAATATGTTCCTATGAGAATTTTCTCATTATAATACATAAGATAGATGTTAAATATGGATGAATTAAATTTTAAATCATGAAAGAGGAAAGCCCAGCTTAAAATCAAAGCAAACATTCGATCATTCATTTGTAATACCATATCAGAAGGTGTTGATGCAGACGCACTATTAAAGAAGATGGGTTTTCAGTCAAGTTTTACTTGGTCATATGAACCTCATGGCATTATTTATGCCCTAAGAGTTGAATCCAAGACAAATTCTTACACTCACACCTCTAGAGAAGAAATTGGAAATTACATCAGGATGAATGAGTAGAAGGTAATTTACAAGAAGCAGAGGAACAGGTCATTTCTACTTCAAATGTACAAACACCAATGCCTTAAAACAAACAAAAAAATAGGGTCAAAGAAGAGACACCACATTCCAAGGAGCTTATGAAGCAATTCATCTTACAACATAATAAATCAAGGCTTGATTCTTCCTTTCTTTCAGAAGATAAACAACCAGAGATCATAGATTTGGGAGAAACTAAAGTCTCAACATCTACAAATATTCCTCAGACTTCTTCATCAGCATCACCTGCAAGAGAGCCCTTAGAGATCATCCAACATACAGATGCCAGCTCTTCAGAAGAGCATAATATCTTCTCCAAATTTCTAGAAATCAAACAAAATAATGAAGCACTGAAGTTAGATGTTTACAACCAATTTTGGAAACAGACATCTACATCACAACACAGGCTTCTCACTACTTTTGACAGTGAGAAGGGTAGGATGAAAATGGCCTTCCTGCAAGCAACAATTCCATTTTCAAAACTCATGCAGACTATAAGAAAATTTTCCTCTCATTTGATGCAAGACACATACATCCAATTGACCAAATGGATATGCATAGGCAGTCAGGAGAAATGTTATTTTCAACCATGACTACAACAACTATGTCTCTTTCAAAATCAAAAGTAGGATTTTCAAATATGCAATCCCATTTGAAGATTGAGAAACTCTCTTGTTTGTCTAAAGACAATAGGATAAATACATTGGAAGAATTGATAGTAAAAGTAGGATATGATCCTGCTAACTGCAAAGCAGCTAAAGAAATCATCAAGAAGAAAAATGTAGAAATTGTTTCCCTGTGAAAACAACTTAAGCTTCCCTCAACTGAAGATCCATAGACCAAAGAGATGACACAAAATGAATCTGACAAGGAGGAAATGCTTTAGCTTATTATTGACCAAAATCTGCAGATCAGAAAAATGGAAGAACAGATTGAAGAATTGTTGAAAGAGAAATCAGCACTTCAGGTGATTTTTTATTGTAATTTAACATCTCAAACATCTTCTTCAGGTGCAGAAACCTCAACAACCTTGAACATTACTAATCCAACACAACTTGCTCAAGAATTAGCTGCTCAGAAGAAAGCACTTGAAAAGCTAAATTAGAAGTTTCAACTACTTCAGTCTTAAAATATTAAACATGATACTTTGTATCTAGAATAAATGCATAAGACACATCAGTCGGAACTTAGAATAAAAGAACAGGAAAGTGAAACTCTAATGGCATCAAATTTAGGAGAAACTAAGCACAGTATCTGGGAAAACATCAGTGACTCCATTACTAAAATATGGCCATCCATTCATATCATCTTTGAGCAGCAGGAACTCATCAACAGATGTAGAACATCAATTCAGGAAGGGAAGGATCAACTCCAATAGAAACCAAGTGAAGCTTCAGATATTATTAAGGTTCTTAATTCAAATAAAAAGGAGGATTTGGAAGAAATAAATATCTCATACAGGACTACAAATATTTTGGAGATAAAGAAATTTTTGCAAAAAAGAAACTTGATCAATCAATTGCAAACCAAGTGTGAAGCCTTAAATGTTATTGTAAAAAAGGTTTCATACTAAATTTAATATTTTAAATAAAAAAGGTGTGCCAAGTCTAGTTGGATTAGATGATAAGTTGGTCAAGTTAGATTATTATTGAAAAAAGCTTTATACAATTGCAATAGATAAAACAAAGTTTGCAGGTATCAAAGGTCACATCACAAGCAAAGCTTTTCTTGAAGCTCTACAATTTGACTTGATAATTCAGCATCAAATCAAACAGTTGTTCATCCAAAAACCAACTTTTGACAGATTCACTTAAGTGGATGATGTTTTCAGGAAAATGATGAATTGTGAAATTCCAAGTGAAGAGCTATGGGATAAGTTTTTTGAAACTATAGAGTGAAAATTAATTTTACAGCATGCCAGCACACCCAGCTTTGTAGAGCGAGGTCAGCAACAGCTTCCAGCGAAAAAATGACAAGTCAGCAACAGCTTTCACCAAAAGAGGTTGTATCATTAACAACCTTCAGAATAGCAGAGACACTCCATCTATCTATCTCCTTCTTTTATTCTTATTATTCTATTATTGTAAAATCAGTTAAGATATTTCCAAATTTTTGTAATTTAGTATAAATAACTCTCAGCACGAGTTATGAAAGGTTTCACCCTTGGATAAGGATATTTTGTAAAGCATAAATTGTACTAAGTTTTGTTGATCGTTAATAATACAAAGCAGTATTCTGAACTCATCTCGTATAGCTCTGTTTTCCCTATGAGTTTTCCAGTTTTCTATCATTATGTTTCTTCATATGTTTAATTATCATCAAAATAATTAGGTGAGGTTGACTGTGTCTCGGCAACCTTATAATTCCTCCTGAAGTTATAATTATTATAAAGAATGATTTACTTGACAATATGTTAATGTAAATCACTTTTATCAATAAATTGTCAGTATTTTGGTGATGTTAAATATATTTCGTTGAACTTTTAAACATTGTTTAAAAATTTTCCAGCTTATGGTTTATTGAATAGTTCAATTTGAATGTTTAGTAATCATATCTTCTTATTCTACTTAATTGAAATCATGAAAGCCTAATTAATGTATGAGATGAACAAGTAGCCCTTACTTTAAATTATTGATATTATCAGTAAGATTTAAAAACCTTAACTGTCTGATTAAATTCTTTCTTATGCATTGGTCCTCCAAAATATTTAAAAACACAAACAAACATTTTATATTCTTTGGCATGATTATTAACCAAAATCATCTCAAAGGAAAACATCAGATTGGCACCGTTGCCGAGGAGACGAATAGTAAAAACTAAATTTTCCTAGGACAATGATTTTTCCTCTTTTCCTTTAAGGTGAATAAAGGAAAAAGATATAATCAAAGGTTTTCACTTGGTGATTCCACTGTTTCAAACTGGATCCTTTTAAGCACACTAGATCTAGATATGAATCTGAGATTGTTAACCCTTTAACAGATCCAGAAAGATTTGTTAGGGAAGCCTCTTTGAAAAGAAAACAGAACATTTCTGCTTCTTCCTCTTCATCCTTACACCCTAAAGAAAGTTCATTCGTAGACCCCTATTCAGTATTATCATCCCAACCTAAGTTGACTCAATTACCTCCTAAATTTTTTGAAATTTATTCACAAGGACTATATCTTCATCCAGGTTTGTTGGCAGCCTCACTTGAGTCATATCAAGTTCCATCCTTCCCTGTATATTCACCTACATATGAGACAGAATTGGGCTTGCATTTTTACGAATTTAAGCCTATAGATTTTGTAACTCCAGTCTATCATCCCATTCCATTAGACTCTAATCAACTGGAAGAGAGAGTTTATATCTATTCCAATCAATTATACGAATATCAGGAAGAAGATTTAACCCCATCAGTTCAAAAACTAATTGTTAAAATCACTTTGAGATCTTCACTGCCTCCTCCTCCTTCAAATTCTCCTCCACCTTTTAACACTCATTCACCTACATCTTCATCGTCATTTTCATCATCATCAACATCAACTTCATCATCCATGGCTTTTCAACCCATTATACAAGCTAGGTATGCTACTATGGTTCTCCCTAATGTCTTGGGAAATTTCCCTTATGGATATCTTAAAAATCTACCAAGATTTAATGGAGAGATAGGCCCTTCAGTAGAAGATCATATAACTTCCTTTTTAGATTTTGCAGACAATATGAACATTGAACATGAAGATGTTTATATGAGATTATTTTTACAGTCCTTAGAAGGTCATGTTAGGATCTGGTTTATACAACTTAGATCAAATTATATTCAAACATGGAATGAAGTCATAACTATCTTTAAAAACCAATGGGGGGTAAAGAAAGATGTTGTTTACCTACTCACTGAATTTGAAGAGTTAAAAAGAAACCCGAGTGAACTTGTAGCTGAATTTATCAAATCATTTAATCAACTCTAACACAAGATGCTACTGATTGCAAACCTCCAGTAGCTGCTGCACAGGTCATATTTTCGAAGGAATTCGATGATGAATTTATAGTCATGATGAGAGAGAGAATTTCTAATACATTACAAGATATGTTGTAATATTCCTAATTAGCCCAAGCTAATAGGAATATTTCATTTTGTTTTAATTTTATTTATTGATGAATAAAATGTAAAGGAGGACATGAAAAACTCCTAAAACATAAAAATAAATCAATGCCCAATGTGAAGAGAGACAAATCAGGGATTTCTCAATAAAAGCCACTTGTGTGTGAATAGGATTGAGCCACTTGACTGGGTCAACAGGAACAAATCACTAAACAGACCATATACATTGAACCACTTTGAAGGCCCAGCGCAGTGCTAGAAGGAGGATCCAATGTGAAAGGGGTTAATTCATTTGAGGTGGTTTAGGGTTTTGCACATCCTTATCTTATAAAAGGAAGGAGAAGGCTCAAGGAAAAGGTTGTTGATGATATTTCAATTTTGAGATTTCTTGAGCAACTCAAACTCTCTTGGTTGTTTAGCTAGAGAGAGGAATTTCCTATTTAGGAATTCCTCTTCCTTCCTTGAGGGTCTGCTAGAGGAGATTGTGCTACATTGGTCCACTATCTGGCATTTTGGCCAAGCTTCACCTCCCTTGAAAATGTAAATCCTGATTAGGGCTTCACTGTTTAGAGAGCTGCAGCAAGTGGAATTAGATCTATTCAGGTCTGAAGAGTTCTATTGCATCTTTTCAGTGGGGAAGTCATCTAAACCATTGGAAACAGTGTAATAGATATTTTGAGCTCTCGATCCTTATCTTGGAAAGAGGCCAAAGTGTGCATCACTTCATCAGAAAATTTAGCTTCATTAATTGTGTTATTTTGTAGGCAGAGTTGCAGTGTTTATTTGCTAGCAGTTTGGAGGAGAGATCTCCGGTGAAAGGGATTCTTTCCTTCACTGAGGTGATCCGTGGAATGGCCAACCAATCCATGTCATATTTCTGATCTGATCTGCTATGTGATGTATTCTTCAGAGATTCCTGAAGTTTACTACAGATCCATGGTGTAGATCTCATATCTATTCAGTGTCTTTCACTTTCAGCTGAGATCCCGAAGGGGAATGTACTTAAAAGGAATTTTTGCATATAAATCCCATTTAGATCTATCTTTTTGTCCTATGATATTTTATAGATCTGAAATGCAATAAAAAACTGCTTCAAATTTCTGAAAATAATGTTTTCCTAGTTCTGCAGTCTTTTCTCATGTGTTGCAACACTTATTTAGGAGCTTTCCTTTATGAAAAGATCTGTTTTTCTTAGCCTTAATCATTTGAATATCATTATAGCTTTCCATACTGATTTTCATGCATAAAATCAGCTAATCCATTCATAAAATCACGTTGTAGAAGCTTCAGTAATTTCTGCATACTCTAAGTCATGGGAAATCAGGGTTTTTCAGCCTAGTTCGGGGAGGAGGAACTGTTTAACTTAGAGAGAATTATTTAATTGAGATGAAATTATAAGAATCAGTCCCTCATGAACTAATCTAAAATAACCTCCATCCATCTCTCTTATTTTTACGTATATTTCGGAATACACTCATTTTAGGGCCAAAATCATCACTTTTCCCCACCTTTTTGCCCATAAAACGCTATATAAGGTTGTTTCTGTTGTATTTACTGAATTATATGCATTATAAAATCTTTTATGAGATTTGTTTACGCTGCATAGCCAATATTTTGTCAAATATTTCTTAATTTCTAGATTTGGAACATTACAGTGGTATCAGAGCAAGATCTTTGGCTCAGCCTGTGGCTTCAAGCCAAAGTGCTGAATCCATGAAGGAGGAATATTTCAAGCTCCATAGATAGAGTCTGCAGATGGCCAAGTAGCCTCTGGATCTCATCCTTTTTTCAAATGTGACATATCCAATAAATGCCCCTGCAGTCAATCTCTGGAATAGAATCTTGATACTCCTGAGGAGGGAACTTTACAGCAGTATCAGAGAAGAGAAGAAATAGAGATTAGAATGATGGAGAGGATGATATTTCTCTCATCAATGTTCAGATCTAAGAAGGGCCTCTCCAAAGAGGTAAATCAGAAAAGAGAAAGAAGATGCACCGAGACTCCTAGAGGGTTTCAAGGAGAAGAAAGTTGCAGTGAGACCTACAAAGGGTTTGAAGAAGGAGAGGAAGACCCATGCACTTCCTACCCTCACAAAGAAGATGTATTGTACATAAGAAACAAGAGCATGGATCCACCACTTCGAAGAATGACAGAAGAGGAGATCTCCTTTCTCCTTTTCCAGACCCTCAAGGGTATTGAGGAAGATCTCAAGGAGATTGACAAGGCGGAGACTTGTACCAGTGCTGGCACAACCTTGGAAGAGTAGCCTTCATGTTCAGTAATGAAGGAAGACTACATAGTTGCATAATAAGCTCTTGCTTCTACATCTCACTGAGGTATGATTAAAAATTCATCTATTGTCATTTCAGCACATTGTATGAAGAGATCTACATCTTTGCATGCTGCTGATTTAGAGAAGCAGAGTTTCACTGCGCTGTGCAAAGGCAGTGAGGAAGAAGAGAGGAACCATTCCTCATTGGAGCATTCACATGGAAGCTTCATTCATGAATCAATAAAGGGTGGAATGATGGATGGTAGAAATCTTGAAGTGAGAAACCCTTTCTCCCTTCCAGATGACCCTTTCTCAATGAGCACACCCCTGCTCAAAGAGAAAATTATACTTGCAGCAAATCCAAGGCCCCTTTGGTTTTGGGAGGCCATGCATGAGGAGAAGACCTCATGGAAAGAATTCATTGGAGGTGCACTTCAACACATCATGGAGTGAAAAGTTCTTCAACAGTTTGAGGAGGATATTCTCTTCTCATAGGAGCAGATAGTAGATGGAGGACATCTTTGGATGGATAACATCTCTCATGACTGTGTTGGAAATTTCTTGAGCCATGCACATCATGATGGGAGGTTTTTTCCCACCACCTATTTGAGTCATCATAGGGTCAAATTGATCCTCGAGAAGATTTCATTTCAAGATCTTATGAAATGCAGGAATTTGATTTGGGATGATGGTAGCCCTCATGGGAGGAGTACCGGGATGAAGGGTGGAAGGAGACATCCACAATTGGTTTAGTGGTTGTGGATGGAGAGCTACTTGTAGATCTATGACACCGGGCAGCAGGAGGCTTGGATGCACTGGTTTCTCTTGAAAGAGTTTGGTCATCACTCTCTTTCTAAGGGTATGTGGCAGGATACTTGCATCATGGAGCAGCAAGGAGTATGGACACATTGTGTTGACATAATATTCTTCATGTCAATCACCATGTTTTCACTACATGATCTTGATGATGGGAGTATAGAGAGGCAGCAAAAGATTTTGTTGCTTGGGATGTTCTTGAGAGAGCAAGGGAAGATTTTCTCTCACAGTTTTCATGATGTTGCAGGAGTAGAAGATGGCACTATCATAGTGAAAAGGGGTTACTCCTTGACCTTAGATGTTCAAGAAGGACTTTCTTCATGGGAAGGACTTCTCATATGTAGCAACATTATGGGAGATTCCTTTGACATTCTACATGTCAAAGATTAGAGCTATGTGTTGATGGGAGCCTATTTGCATAGGCCAACAATGTTTTCACTTTGGAGCTGGGATTTATTGATGGAGTATTCCCAGGATCACTTCTCATTCAATGCACTTGGTGGGCAAAGAGGAGATGAAGAAGATGAAGTGGTAGATGGAGACATCTATTACTATGGTGTGCTTCTCTTGACTTGGGTTTCCAAGCAGGAGGAGAAGGACTTGGATGCAGCCCTTGGTTCATTCCCCTTCATGGGAGTGTGCCAAACTATTATTGAGGATTCATTCATGGATCCATGTATCTTCTTGCTTCAAACATATGGTGAGAGCTTTTTCTTGCATCCTCTTACCATCTTTTGGCAGTGCATTGCTTTACAAGAAATCAATCTATTCATTGAGCTCCATGGTCTACATTGGGCCAGATTGTATGATGGAGACAACCATCTCTTATGTGGCCTTGGGAAAATATGTTTTTCTTACATGTATGTTCATTTGGTTTATATGATTAACCATGTAACAAGAAACAATTTTCCATGTATTCTTCTAAAGTAGCAGTATGTAAAACTGCACTGGGAAGACTTGGGAAACTGTTGGTACTCTCTTGCATCACCTAGAACCTTCAGTATTTCCTTCATGATGATGATAGTCATGTTCTCAATTGCTGATATTTCTTTTATCTTGATGGGAGATGTTAGCTAGCTATAAAATGTGTTGTATCAAATACTGGCTAAAACATTTTTGGAGTCTTCAAGAAATAGGTTTTATTGATAAAAAGTATTATCTCTTGAAGACTCTTGAAGGCCTCATGCCTCTGTCCAAATATTCATTGTTGTTTCCATTTCAATGCTCAGAATTTTTTCTGATTTCATGAGAAAGGACTGCTGCAAAATCATCATTTTCCCCTTCCTCCACTCAAAACTAACCTTCATTTTTACTCTCTTTTCCCCATCATTTTCCTCTATTTTTCCATTTTTCTTCATCTTCTCCACCCTTGCAGAGTTTAAAAATCCTTGTTTAACTCAGCCGAAAACCCAAAATTCCTTTGAAAACCATTGAAAATCTATAAAAAACCCATTTTTGTATTACAGACTTAAGCCCCCTTGGGCTAAGTCCTAAACCACTTCCCCTCCACGTGCCCGCACCCTAGAACTAGGTGCTAGACCCGAAGCGCAATCGCATCGGAGAAATTCACAATGGGTAAGACCCGCATCAAACTTTCTGATGCGATTGAGTCCCATATGTAAAAACCCCACCCCCACCGCTTTTCATTCCATATAGCCTATGCCCGGGACCAAGAGTTTAAGTACCAAGGCGCTTATTTCATCAGAAAATTTTAATGGTTAGATTGAAAATCCCAAGCCAAAGCTCCAATTGCGATTGGCCCCATATATACATAAGCCCCGGGCCTATTAATGTTCCATATAGACCAAGCCCTGCAACTGGGCGCCTTTCATATGTATTTCCTACCCCGATCCACCAAAACTTTGTATTATATTAAAACTTTGGGTTTCTCATGCATTATGAAGGGTTTTCGCAGGTTCACTTTAAAATTAATCCCCGTCGTTGATCGTAAGCTGATCAAACGGCCCGCGCAACATCTCAAAATTTTCATTGAGAGCATTTAACATAATGCCTCCTCTGATTAACATCTCCTGATTCTTTCCGTGTCGTCGATCTGAGCTGCATATCGATGGCCCATAACTAATCGCATCGCAAGTTTTTTGCTGAGCACATTAACATGTTTCCTCCGCCGATTGCGATCCTCTGATTGGATTTGGATCGTCCATGTGTCCATATCGGATGGTCCCAGATCTTTCCTCATGGTTTCATCTCCCTCTGCCTTCCACCAAGAGGATTTTAAACGCGTATTCCCAACCGTCAATCTCTACGCGATCGATGGTTCTGACATGTTTTCTTCCTCCGCTCTTCTTTGACCTTCTCTTAGCCGATCTCCACCGTTGGATGATGCCATCCAACGGCCATGCTCTCTCCCCACGCCCTCTAAAGCAGTTTACCCATAACGCAGGATTTCTTAATATTTTGTGTGTTTTGCAAGATTAATGGTTTTCCATTATATTGAAAGAAAAGCCAAGGGTTGAGAATGATGATTCCCATGCCTTTGATTCATCAAAGGGAAGCTATTCACGGGTTCAAATTCCACGTTTCATCAATGCTCCATGGGCATTGATGCCATATGAGCCCTGTGTGGCCCTGCACATCAACAAGACACTGTCCATTAAATAAATCAAAAGAGTATCAGTGTCGAAGATAGAACACAGCAGAACAGAAGGATTGAAGATAATTTAGGGATTACGGCTAAGAATGATTATCAAAAGCCTAATCCCCAAAATTAAAACACAGTTAAAGGAACATCATAAGTGTTATCAGATAGAAAATCCTCCACCACCACATCTAAGGCATATTGATTCCTCCCAGCTACCACAGTGCCACCTGTGCCTTAAATGCATTCAAATAGAGGCCGAAGTTATGGTTCAAAATCAGATATTTGCCTCAAACGCAGCCAGAGAGTTGATTCTGCCGAATAACTTAATGAAAAAATATTTGCAGAGTTACTCCAACATGACACAGAGCCTCAAAAGTCAATAAAATCTCCCACCGAACTTAATCTTAAATGTAAATCCATTAATATAGTGAGAATATATGTACGCTTCTCCATCGAGCCCCTCAAGGGCCCAGAAGCCATTAAGTCTGTATTAATTATCTTGGGAGATCCTTTATCAGATCTCACCTCCTCATTCTTCTATAAATACTTCTGTAGAAGATGATAAATTGTTGGTTGGTTGATCACTAGTTGTAATACTGAAACTCTCTGAAATAATACATAGTCAGTTGAAGTTGAAGAAGAAATTGAAGTCTTGGAAGTTCTGATGATGTTTTTGCATGCTTTTTCTTGAGAAGGCTCTATCATTGGATCCATGAGCTTGGATGTTGGTGAAGTATTCTAAACTGTTTAATGTTTTTCCCCTGTTCTCATTATGTTCCATAATTTCTTACTACAATAGGATGAAATTTTTAGGCTAAGAAATGACTCCTGGAAGCACCTTAGACTTGTTCATCCTTCATTGTTTCATGTTTTCTTCTGCTGAGGTATTTTAGAGTCTTTAATCTCTCTCTTTAGCCCTCATGCTCGTTTATTTCCTTAATAGTTCGAACAGTTGGTTTCAGCATGATTTATGGTTCTCCCTGCTTGTCTGTTGCCACTTAAAGATTGTTATTGAAGTCTCCATTTGAAGTTCTTTTATTTACAGTAAGCCAAGGAGGTAGCTTCTGATCTTGCCCTTTGTCCTTGCTTAAAAATTTGTCTTAAAGGTCTTCTATAGTTGTGATCATAGATGTGTTAGGTGTTCCATCTTCTATGACTGCAATTATCAGTGAATCTTTTATGTTTTCTAAGTGATTTAAAATAAAATATTTGAGGAAATAGGGCATTCCCCGAATCTTAGATTTCATTTTAAAAGTTGGTCTTGAAGTCATTATTTTCTTAAATAATGTTTGTAGAATTTATGGTTAGCCCTGTCTATCAAATATTTTCTTACTGTTCAAGTTATGTTTTCAAGTTCCCTTCGTTGAGAATCAAATTTCTCTTTCCAAATCATTGATGTCCATCTCATTCCAAAACCAAAGGATCCTGCGGCCAAGTTAGATTTTCCCTCTGATATCCCATATCCATTGATGAGTATGTTGTGACCTCTTCTTGACTCCATTGCCCAATGAACCAGATTTTTCTCCATTCTATATATCTTCCCTAGACCTTTCATGTTCTGTTGTATCAATTCAACCAAACAAATAAAAAAACACCTACACTTAATAACTAGTCTAAAACCAATACTCAAGCACACAAGATAAACCTTTGCAAACAAACATTTGAGAGATCCATCTCTAAGAATAGGAGGACTAGATCCTGTAACTCTAAAGATTGGTTCTAATGTTGCCTTGTCTTTTGATTTGCCAAACTATCAAAACACGGGACTCCAACATAATGGTGATCACGGTGGGACACTGAGTAAAATCTTCAAAATCAAACACTCACTGTCTAGTATAACATAAGTAACCTTCTTCAAGCACTACCAAGCATAACAGTAATCATGATAGGACTTATTGTGAATCAGTGACAAACTAAGTAAACCCTTAGGACTCTCGTAGAACCTTATCAAACCTTTAAGGATACAGTTACCAAGCCATAAGAGTAAACTCTGTTTGTTTGAACACCTTATCTAAGTGCAAAATCAGACTTAGAACACTCTCTTAACCTATAAGACCGAAATAACTTAGAAAAACCCAGAAATATTTCAGTTTGTCTTCACAAATAAACATGGTGGTGGAACCATCCAATATCTTACCTTCATAAAAGCTAAAAATTTTCCACCTGGCGACTCCACTAGCCCCAGTAGGCCTATTACTCATCTAGGTTCCCATATCTCTTTAGGACTGTGTTAACCAGCCTGGAAGAAGTTTAGAAGCCTAGCCCCATACTAGATAAAGACATCGTGAGAGGTAAAATTCCCAAAAACAGTCCCTAAAAACCTCAACCTCTCTCATTTTTGAAAAACAATATGGCTTCACATAGGATCAATACTAGATCCCATCTAGACCCAAATCCTCCTTTAATCATTGAAAATCCAGAGAGAATTTTGTGGCAGACTTCTAACTCTAGAAAATCAGCTGCTAATAGGAGCCTCTTAAGAACAAAATCTTTCCTTGAAAACCTTGTTGTTTTGGAGGATTTACACTTTGATTTACATCATACAAAGAACATATTTAGAACTAGATCTCAAGGTGACTTAAACTAAACTGATCTTGACATTGCAGATTTGCAACAAAGCTTCAATAGAGAAGCCTCACCTTCCACTCCTCCTGATTCCCAGCTTCTTCATCAATTTAGTCTTTTTCATAACAAGTCTGCTCAAAATCAGTTTGCTGACCCAAATATTTCTTCCACTTCAATTCATACTACCACTGTGAAAAACACTCATGTTCAACCGACTTTCACTCCAGTAAATCCATCCCTTGTAAATCCACCCTTATTTCCAGCTATGACAACATGGTATGCCCCATTAGTGTTACCACAACCTCTACTTCCCCTACCAAATTATTACCAATCCAAAATCCCTCATTTCACTGGAAAAGAGTCTACAACAGCTCAACATCATTTAGATAGGATGGAAGATGCTTTCGATTACATGGAGATAGAAGAAGAAACTGTGAAGATGAGAATATTCGCCCAAAGTTTAGGAGGAGATGTAAAGAAATGGTTAAAAACTTACCTCCTAACAGCCTAAATGATCTCCCTTCCTTGCATCAAACATTCATCAACAAATGGGAACTCAAAAAGAATCCTCTCCAAATACTAGCAGAGTATAGCAGCCTCAAGAGAAACCAAGGGGAGAGTGTTCATGAGTACTCCACTAGGTTCAATAGCATTTACAATGCTCTTCCACCTCACATGAAACCTCCTCAAGGCATGGCCTTAGTGAGGTATCCCAAAGGCCT